>JBAMBO010000433.1:0-481357 GCA_037044535.1 Lordiphosa magnipectinata
TTGAATCACAAAGGGTTTTTTGTGAACGCATAAAAACTTCAGGTTGGGCAGTGTTTATACAATTAACTAGTCACGTACAAAATTTCTGATATCGACAACGCACGTCTATTCTTCTTGTCATAACTTCAAAGACTGACTTTTATTTTACAGAATGTGTAGAGCAGAGAGCTAGCATAACATTTTAGATTTCATTGAGTTTACAGGGTGACTTGATAGGCTTATAACTAAGAAACCCTTGAGGGAAATTTGTTTGACCGAACATCCCGGCCGCCTTGAAAGAATCTGCTTTCAACAAAACGCAGTATCTGGTGTGGTAGCATCTGTAGGAAGCAACGCCAGCTTATGTACGGGTCGGCAGCAGACTCCACTAGTGGTTCGAACGTGAGCCACCCGAAAATGACCATCCTTTCCAGACACCACGGATTCAATGCGTCCTAGTCTCCAGTGTTGCGGAGGGAGGTTGTCATCATGGACGATGACCATGGCCCCGACAGTGACATTTGGTGTTGGCGAAGTCCATTTGGTGCGAGCACGAAGTTCGTTGATGCAGTCCGCAGACCAGCGTTGCTAAAATTGTTGCTTGTTGCTTTACAGCTGTTACCACGTCAAAACGTTCTAAATTGGTTAAGTTGAGAGTAGGAATCGTACGCTCTGGTAGCGCTCGCAGCGATTTCCCAACAAGCAGGTGACCAGCAGTGAGGTCCCCAAGGTCACTAGGGTCAGGCGACATTGGAGACAGAGGTCGCGAGTTGAGTATTGCTTCAACTTCGGCCGCAACTGTGGAAAGTTCCTCAAAAGTGAGTCTTGAATGGGTTACTTACACTTTTGACCGCAGCTTCCCAAAGGCCGCCGAAGTGTGGTGCTCTGGGAGGAATGAAATGAAAGGAAATGAAATCAGATAAACAATATGTAGAGATTGCGTCTTGCGTGTTCTGATAAAACAGGAACTTTTTGAGGTCAGCGAGATAGTTGGCCGCTCCGGCAAAGTTGGTGGCGTTGTCACAGTAAATGTCTGTGGGTAAAGCGCGCCTAGCAACCATCCGTTTGAGTGCAGCCAGAAATGCCTTGGTGGAATGTTCTGACACCACTTCGATGTGCACAGCTTTCGAGGCCAAGCAAATGAAAACAGCGAGATAGGATTTTATCGGACCTTTCCCTCTAATGCGAAGATACGTGTTTATGGGGCCGCTAAAATCGATTCCACACCGCTGAAACGGCTGACTTGGCAGAAGTCGTTCAGATGGTAGTGACCCCATGAGTTGCTGCTCTAGTTTGGGTCGGTAGTGGACGCAGGCTACGCACGATCGAACAACACGACGTGCTAGGTCCCTGGCGTTTACAATCCAATGTTCCAGCCGGATGAGTGCCACGAGAGCCTTTGGACCAGCATGAAAATTGCGAAGGTGCAAATGTCGAACATAGATCCATACCAAATGTGATTTGCTGGGCAGCAGCAATGGGTGCTTCTTGGAGTCTGAGATGTCCGCATTTTCCAGTCTACCCCCTACTCTGATGAGGTGATATCCTTCTGATTCGTCGACGAATGGGTTTAAGTATTTTAAGTGACTTTTGACTGGTAACGATTTTCGAAGCAAGCCGAATTCTTCGGCGAATGAGTGTTGCTGGATGTTCCCTATTATGCAGTTGGACGCATGACGTAGTTCTTCGGGTGATAACGATAAGACTTCGAATTTTAGTTTGTTTCTTGTCATTTGGGCGAACCGAAACATCCAAGCTATTGTGCGTAGGCAGCGGTTGTAGGAGCTGATGTTTGCTAGTTTTTCGAGAATGTAGTTGATTTTTACAGTAGCGCTAAATATGCTTTTTCGTTACTCCGCATTGACCACCTTCATGTCTATGAGGGCCATTGAGGATGATATGGGCCAATTTGTGGGAGGTTCCAGCAGGAATGGAGGACCATGAAACCAAGACGAAGACTCTAGTTCAGACGTTGTAGAACCTCGTGATACAATATCGGCGGGATTCGAGTCCGTTGGCACAAATCTCCAGTCGTCAATGGATATCAGCTCCTGGATTTCTGATACTCGATTCCCAATGATTCTTCTTCACGGGGGCCACTCGAGATTTGGCCGTAAATAGTTCAACAGAGATGTTTCCACGGGCAGTCTCAGATCGCACATAGATGCAGCAGCCATATGCTCTGATCGAAGCGTCGCAGAAGCAGTGAAGTTGAAGCGATTGTAACTCGATTTGAAGACAATAGCGAGGTACCGATAGTGATGAGATGGCGTTGAATGACTCCAAGCACTTGCTCCAGGCAAGATGTATTCCCTGTGGTACAGATTCATCCCATTGAAGCCCTGCCAGCTACAACTCTTGAAGAAGAATTTTTGCAACAATGACAAGCGGCGATAGTAGACCCAAAGGATCGAACAGAGATGATGCAACTGACAAGATGGTTCTTTTGGTGATGACTGAAGATACGTTCTTGGGCGTGAAGTCGAAAAGTAGCATGTCAGTGTGCTGATTCCAGGCGACTCCAAGCGCGCTGGTTACACCGTCCTCATGCGTGCAAAAGTGTTTGTTGGCGCTACTCTCGACGAAATCAGCATGATTTGAATGCCACTTGGACAGCGGGAAGTGACCTCGACGGAGAATCCCTGTGACTTCATCCTTGATTATGCGAAGTGCCCTTGGGTCGTCTGCTCCCGACACTAAATCGTCGACATAGAATGCAGGTGTAATGACTGCTGCGCCAATTGGATATTCAGCACGATGGAGATCAGTTAAATGGTGGAGGCTGCGTACTGCCAGATGTGGGGCCGAGGCAGTTCCATAGGTCATCGTGTTGAGTTGGTAAGTAGCCCGTGGGTCTTCTGGAAGTGCTCGCCAAAGAATGTACTGATAATTGCGATCGTTTATGTCTACATATACTTGCCTGTACATTTTAGTCACTTCGGCGGTTATAGCATAGCGAACTAGCCTGAAGCGCAGTAGCAGCATATATAAGTCGTCTTGGATCGTCGGGCCAACAAGCAGTAAGTCATTCAGCGAGGTTTGATTCGATGTGCGGCAAGAGGCATCAAAAACCACTCTAAGCTGTGTGGTCTCACTATTTGGATTTAGTACGTGATGGTGAGGAATGTAGTAATGAGGTTCATATAGGTTAGGGTTTGTCACCAGCGACATGTGGCCTAAGTCTTCGTATTCCTTCATGAAAGAAATATATTGTGCACGGGTTTCAGGAGATCGCGACAGTCGACGCTCTACACTTAAGAACCTACGATGAGCGATGTCAAACGAGTTCCCGAGACGGCCAGGGTTGTCTTTAAAGGGTAGTTTAACAACAATGCGTCCGCTGGAATCCATCCGTGTTAATGTTACGTCGTGCTCTTCACAAATTTGGTGTTCGGGCTTTGGTTGTTTGCTGGGTGTGTTGATTGCTTGGTGGATTCTGAGTTGTTGGAACGGTGGATTCTGAGTTACTAGGTGGATTGTGTTTCCCTGAGACTATCCATCCGAATAGTGTCTTTTGCAGCATCGGCAAATTAGGACCCAGTTTGATTTGTCCCACCACAAGGAGGTCAAAGAATGCTTCGGTACCTAGAAGCATGTCGATTTGGCTGGATTTGTAGAATCTTTCATCAGCAATGTTGGCAGGGAGATTCCAGTTTGAAATGTCCATTTCTGCGTCAGGCTGATAACCGATGTGTAGTGTGACGCAGAGCTCCAGCGCGATTTCGAAAGTCGAAGCTCTAGATTTGATCGATGTTGTGGCGCAAGATTTTATGTCTGTGTGCGATTGATCAACGCTGCGAATTTGGATATTGTGCCTGATTTGTCGCAAGCGTAATTTCTGAGCAAACGAATCTGTGACGAAGTTCACCTGGGAACACGAATCGAGAAGTGCTCTGCCAAGCCTGTAGGAACCAGATGACTCCTTAACAAGGACCATAGCAGTTGCAAAAATGACCTGGGTCCCTTTGAGGGCGTCCGCTTGAGCATGAGCATAACTACTCATGCTTCAACTGGTTGGGGTGAGTTACCCGTAGGTCGTGTTTCCGCGAATGATCGCGTGTCATTGTTATGCAAGAGTATATGGTGAGCAAGATTACAAGTGCGGCAGCGATTTTTCGATACACAATTTGCCATTTGATGGCCCTTGGCGAGACAGTTGATACAGAGCTTGTATTGTTTCACCACATCAAACCGATGGCATGGGTCCATGGCTTTAAACTGATCACACGCTATCAGTTTGTGCTCAGAATTCGAGCAAAGCGCGCACGATACGTTTATGAGGGCAAAGGATCGAGTGCGTCTGGAATTATCTGGCCTGAAGTTTTGGTTTTGAGTTGGGCCGTTTTACTCTAGAAACTGGCAGTGCCGCTCGAGTACATCAACACATTGATTCCAAGACAGCGAACTCGCATAGTCCAACGATTTATTCCATTTAGTACGAGTTTGTTGGTCACATTTATCCATTACTATGTAGATCAGCATTGCTTCCGAAATTTGTGCGTTATTACCTAATGAGGATAATGAGCTGTACAGTGAGGAAGCATTGTCGATTAAGCTACGCAGTTGTTGTGCGTTTGAAGAGGTAGCTGGCTGCAATTTGAAAATCATGGCAATGGTTTCCGCAAAAATGAGTGCTGGTTTATCGTAACGAGCTCGCAGCTTATCTAGGGCCTTAGGATAATTTTCACTGGTGACTGGGAAGGCCTGTATTGCTTCCAAAGCAGAGCCCCGCAAACAATTAAGAAGATGATTAAATTTATCAATGTTTGACAAACTTTCGCTATTGATCAAATCAATAAATGATGTAATAAAGTTCTTGTAGTTTGTGTGGTTGCCATCGAGTGTGGGCAACGCTAATCTTGGTAGTCTCGAGGGTTGGCCTATCGTTACAGGGTGTTCAAGAAGTGTGCAGTTTAAATCTTCGCCGAGAAGCTGTTTGATGGCCAGTTTGATCACGTAGCTGTCTTCTAGCTCTGCGCGTCCATTGTCTGTTGGGTCGAACGATTCGACCTCTGATTGCACTGTTAACGCCTGCTTGAAGTACGACTCCAGTATGCCCAAGCGACATTGAAGTTCAGCGGGTGACTTCTTTTTGACGCCTTCCTCCGGTTGTCCGTCAACCATGGTTTTAATGCGAGAGACATTTATTTTAATGTTGGCCCGTTGGCGTTTAAAGTCTTCCAGCGTGCTCGACTTGATATAATTGAATGCGAATTATTCGAAACTGTACGATGGCAAAACTAGAGGCTGGCGGCAGAATCAGTGCAAGCCTCTGCCGTAATACCAGCAGCGACGAATAGCAACACGAAGCGGCGAAGGCAGCGACTGCAGCTGCGATGAGAAGCAGCAGCTAACCGTAAAGTCAGCGACACTGGAAATATGTATGCGTGTGTTTATGAGAATGTTTAGCGAATATAAGCGAAAGGGTAAGGCAATAACTGCAGCGACGATCAAGTGTCGCGACTGTCTCTTACACGAACAAAAGTTAGCGTTAGCGAAAATGTGATAATGAAGACGGCAGCGGGTCCAATGATGATAAACACAGCGATTGGCCGGTCCACCAACGACAGCGAAAAGGGCGAATATGAGAAATGGAGACGGCAGCGGGTCCAACAGTGATGAACGCAGCGACTGGCCGGTCCACGAACGACAGCGAAAAATGCGAATCTACGAAATGGCGACGTCAGGGGGTCCAACGATTAGGAGCGCAGCGACTGACCGTCCCTTCGACGAACGTGACGACAGCAAAGAATTGAGGCGCCGGTACTCTGACTTGGGCAGAGACGGTTGCTCACAGGCTTGTGTAGGTGTTTAGAGATTATGACAGCAACGGCGATGAATCCATGTGGCGAGGGCAACAGCAAAACTTCTCTGTTGGCGGACGGCGGCAGAGACACGCACCAGCGAATGCAACGGGTAACGCAACAGTGCAAACTTCCCGTTAGTTTGTGATGTATGTATGTGTAAGTGTCTTTGCCGCGATTCAGAGCATTTGTGACAATTAATTAAATGTTTAAACACTGCCCCATGTTGGGGGCCAAAATGTTGAATCACAAAGGGTTTTTTGTGAACGCATAAAAACTTCAGGTTGGGCAGTGTTTATACAATTAACTAGTCACGTACAAAATTTCTGATATCGACAACGCACGTCTATTCTTCTTGTCATAACTTCAAAGACTGACTTTTATTTTACAGAATGTGTAGAGCAGAGAGCTAGCATAACATTTTAGATTTCATTGAGTTTACAGGGTGACTTGATAGGCTTATAACTAAGAAACCCTTGAGGGAAATTTGTTTGACCGAACATCCCGGCCGCCTTGAAAGAATCTGCTTTCAACAAAACGCAGTATCTGGTGTGGTAGCATCTGTAGGAAGCAACGCCAGCTTATGTACGGGTCGGCAGCAGACTCCACTAGTGGTTCGAACGTGAGCCACCCGAAAATGACCATCCTTTCCAGACACCACGGATTCAATGCGTCCTAGTCTCCAGTGTTGCGGAGGGAGGTTGTCATCATGGACGATGACCATGGCCCCGACAGTGACATTTGGTGTTGGCGAAGTCCATTTGGTGCGAGCACGAAGTTCGTTGATGCAGTCCGCAGACCAGCGTTGCTAAAATTGTTGCTTTACAGCTGTTACCACGTCAAAACGTTCTAAATTGGTTAAGTTGAGAGTAGGAATCGTACGCTCTGGTAGCGCTCGCAGCGATTTCCCAACAAGCAGGTGACCAGCAGTGAGGTCCCCAAGGTCACTAGGGTCAGGCGACATTGGAGACAGAGGTCGCGAGTTGAGTATTGCTTCAACTTCGGCCGCAACTGTGGAAAGTTCCTCAAAAGTGAGTCTTGAATGGGTTACTTACACTTTTGACCGCAGCTTCCCAAAGGCCGCCGAAGTGTGGTGCTCTGGGAGGAATGAAATGAAAGGAAATGAAATCAGATAAACAATATGTAGAGATTGCGTCTTGCGTGTTCTGATAAAACAGGAACTTTTTGAGGTCAGCGAGATGGTTGGCCGCTCCGGCAAAGTTGGTGGCGTTGTCACAGTAAATGTCTGTGGGTAAAGCGCGCCTAGCAACCATCCGTTTGAGTGCAGCCAGAAATGCCTTGGTGGAATGTTCTGACACCACTTCGATGTGCACAGCTTTCGAGGCCAAGCAAATGAAAACAGCGAGATAGGATTTTATCGGACCTTTCCCTCTTATGCGAAGATACGTGTTTATGGGGCCGCTAAAATCGATTCCACACCGCTGAAACGGCTGACTTGGCAGAAGTCGTTCAGATGGTAGTGACCCCATGAGTTGCTGCTCTAGTTTGGGTCGGTAGTGGACGCAGGCTACGCACGATCGAACAACACGACGTGCTAGGTCCCTGGCGTTTACAATCCAATGTTCCAGCCGGATGAGTGCCACGAGAGCCTTTGGACCAGCATGAAAATTGCGAAGGTGCAAATGTCGAACATAGATCCATACGAAATGTGATTTGCTGGGCAGCAGCAATGGGTGCTTCTTGGAGTCTGAGATGTCCGCATTTTCCAGTCTACCCCCTACTCTGATGAGGTGATATCCTTCTGATTCGTCGACGAATGGGTTTAAGTATTTTAAGTGACTTTTGACTGGTAACGATTTTCGAAGCAAGCCGAATTCTTCGGCGAATGAGTGTTGCTGGATGTTCCCTATTATGCAGTTGGACGCATGACGTAGTTCTTCGGGTGATAACGATAAGACTTCGAATTTTAGTTTGTTTCTTGTCATTTGGGCGAACCGAAACATCCAAGCTATTGTGCGTAGGCAGCGGTTGTAGGAGCTGATGTTTGCTAGTTTTTCGAGAATGTAGTTGATTTTTACAGTAGCGCTAAATATGCTTTTTCGTTACTCCGCATTGACCACCTTCATGTCTATGAGGGCCATTGAGGATGATATGGGCCAATTTGTGGGAGGTTCCAGCAGGAATGGAGGACCATGAAACCAAGACGAAGACTCTAGTTCAGACGTTGTAGAACCTCGTGATACAATATCGGCGGGATTCGAGTCCGTTGGCACAAATCTCCAGTCGTCAATGGATATCAGCTCCTAGATTTCTGATACTCGATTCCCAATGATTCTTCTTCACGGGGGCCACTCGAGATTTGGCCGTAAATAGTTCAACAGAGATGTTTCCACGGGCAGTCTCAGAGCGCACATAGATGCAGCAGCCATATGCTCTGATCGAAGCGTCGCAGAAGCAGTGAAGTTGAAGCGATTGTAACTCGATTTGAAGACAATAGCGAGGTACCGATAGTGATGAGATGGCGTTGAATGACTCCAAACACTTGCTCCAGGCAAGATGTATTCCCTGTGGTACAGATTCATCCCATTGAAGCCCTGCCAGCTACAACTCTTGAAGAAGAATTTTTGCAACAATGACAAGCGGCGATAGTAGACCCAAAGGATCGAACAGAGATGATGCAACTGACAAGATGGTTCTTTTGGTGATGACTGAAGATACGTTCTTGGGCGTGAAGTCGAAAAGTAGCATGTCAGTGTGCTGATTCCAGGCGACTCCAAGCGCGCTGGTTACACCGTCCTCATGCGTGCAAAAGTGTTTGTTGGCGCTACTCTCGACGAAATCAGCATGATTTGAATGCCACTTGGACAGCGGGAAGTGACCTCGACGGAGAATCCCTGTGACTTCATCCTTGATTATGCGAAGTGCCCTTGGGTCGTCTGCTCCCGACACTAAATCGTCGACATAGAATGCAGGTGTAATGACTGCTGCGCCAATTGGATATTCAGCACGATGGAGATCAGTTAAATGGTGGAGGCTGCGTACTGCCAGATGTGGGGCCGAGGCAGTTCCATAGGTCACCGTGTTGAGTTGGTAAGTAGCCCGTGGGTCTTCTGGAAGTGCTCGCCAAAGAATGTACTGATAATTGCGATCGTTTATGTCTACATATACTTGCCTGTACATTTTAGTCACTTCGGCGGTTATAGCATAGCGAACTAGCCTGAAGCGCAGTAGCAGCATATATAAGTCGTCTTGGATCGTCGGGCCAACAAGCAGTAAGTCATTCAGCGAGGTTTGCACGAAGCGGCGAAGGCAGCGACTGCAGCTGCGATGAGAAGCAGCAGCTAACCGTAAAGTCAGCGACACTGGAAATATGTATGCGTGTGTTTATGAGAATGTTTAGCGAATATAAGCGAAAGGGTAAGGCAATAACTGCAGCGACGATCAAGTGTCGCGACTGTCTCTTACACGAACAAAAGTTAGCGTTAGCGAAAATGTGATAATGAAGACGGCAGCGGGTCCAATGATGATAAACACAGCGATTGGCCGGTCCACCAACGACAGCGAAAAGGGCGAATATGAGAAATGGAGACGGCAGCGGGTCCAACAGTGATGAACGCAGCGACTGGCCGGTCCACGAACGACAGCGAAAAATGCGAATCTACGAAATGGCGACGTCAGGGGGTCCAACGATTAGGAGCGCAGCGACTGACCGTCCCTTCGACGAACGTGACGACAGCAAAGAATTGAGGCGCCGGTACTCTGACTTGGGCAGAGACGGTTGCTCACAGGCTTGTGTAGGTGTTTAGAGATTATGACAGCAACGGCGATGAATCCATGTGGCGAAGGCAACAGCAAAACTTCTCTGTTGGCGGACGGGCGGCAGAGACACGCACCAGCGAATGCAACGGGTAACGCAACAGTGCAAACTTCCCGTTAGTTTGTGATGTATGTATGTGTAAGTGTCTTTGCCGCGATTCAGAGCATTTGTGACAATTAATTAAATGTTTAAACACTGCCCCATGTTGGGGGCCAAAATGTTGAATCACAAAGGGTTTTTTGTGAACGCATAAAAACTTCAGGTTGGGCAGTGTTTATACAATTAACTAGTCACGTACAAAATTTCTGATATCGACAACGCACGTCTATTCTTCTTGTCATAACTTCAAAGACTGACTTTTATTTTACAGAATGTGTAGAGCAGAGAGCTAGCATAACATTTTAGATTTCATTGAGTTTACAGGGTGACTTGATAGGCTTATAACTAAGAAACCCTTGAGGGAAATTTGTTTGACCGAACATCCCGGCCGCCTTGAAAGAATCTGCTTTAAACAAAACGCAGTATCTGGTGTGGTAGCATCTGTAGGAAGCAACGCCAGCTTATGTACGGGTCGGCAGCAGACTCCACTAGTGGTTCGAACGTGAGCCACCCGAAAATGACCATCCTTTCCAGACACCACGGAGATTCAATGCGTCCTAGTCTCCAGTGTTGCGGAGGGAGGTTGTCATAATGGACGATGACCATGGCCCCGACAGTGACATTTGGTGTTGGCGAAGTCCATTTGGTGCGAGCACGAAGTTCGTTGATGCAGTCCGCAGACCAGCGTGCCTAAAATTGTTGCTTTACAGCTGTTACCACGTCAAAAAGTTCTAAATTGGTTAAGTTGAGAGTAGGAATCGTACGCTCTGGTAGCGCTCGCAGCGATTTCCCAACAAGCAGGTGACCAGCAGTGAGGTCCCCAAGGTCACTAGGGTCAGGCGACATTGGAGACAGAGGTCGCGAGTTGAGTATTGCTTCAACTTCGGCCGCAACTGTGGAAAGTTCCTCGAAAGTGAGTCTTGAATGGGTTACTTACACTTTTGACCGCAGCTTCCCAAAGGCCGCCGAAGTGTGGTGCTCTGGGAGGAATGAAATGAAAGGAAATGAAATCAGATAAACAATATGTAGAGATTGCGTCTTGCGTGTTCTGATAAAACAGGAACTTTTTGAGGTCAGCGAGATGGTTGGCCGCTCCGGCAAAGTTGGTGGCGTTGTCACAGTAAATGTCTGTGGGTAAAGCGCGCCTAGCAACCATCCGTTTGAGTGCAGCCAGAAATGCCTTGGTGGAAAGTTCTGACACCACTTCGATGTGCACAGCTTTCGAGGCCAAGCAAATGAAAACAGCGAGATATGATTTTATCGGACCTTTCCCTCTTATGCGAAGATACGTGTTTATGGGGCCGCAAAAATCGATTCCACACCGCTGAAACGGCTGACTTGGCAGAAGTCGTTCAGATGGTAGTGACCCCATGAGTTGCTGCTCTAGTTTGGGTCGGTAGTGGACGCAGGCTACGCACGATCGAACAACACGACGTGCTAGGTCCCTGGCGTTTACCATCCAATGTTCCAGCCGGATGAGTGCCACGAGAGCCTTTGGACCAGCATGAAAATTGCGAAGGTGCAAATGTCGAACATAGATCCATACGAAATGTGATTTGCTGGGCAGCAGCAATGGGTGCTTCTTGGAGTCTGAGATGTCCGCATTTCCAGTCTACCCCCTACTCTGATGAGGTGATATCCTTCTGATTCGTCGACGAATGGGTTTAAGTATTTTAAGTGACTTTTGACTGGTAACGATTTTCGAAGCAAGCCGAATTCTTCGGCGAATGAGTGTTGCTGAATGTTCCCTATTATGCAGTTGGACGCATGACGTAGTTCTTCGGGTGATAACGATAAGACTTCGAATTTTAGTTTGTTTCTTGTCATTTGGGCGAACCGAAACATCCAAGCTATTGTGCGTAGGCAGCGGTTGTAGGAGCTGATGTTTGCTAGTTTTTCGAGAATGTAGTTGATTTTTACAGTAGCGCTAAATATGCTTTTTCGTTGCCCCGCATTGACCACCTTCATGTCTATGAGGGCCATTGAGGATGATATGGGCCAATTTGTGGGAGGTTCCAGGAATGGAGGACCATGAAACCAAGACGAAGACTCTAGTTCAGACGTTGTAGAACCTCGTGATACAATATCGGCGGGATTCGAGTCCGTTGGCACAAATCTCCAGTCGTCAATGGATATCAGCTCCTGGATTTCTGATACTCGATTCCCAATGATTCTTCTTCACGGGGGCCACTTGAGATTTGGCCGTAAATAGTTCAACAGAGATGTTTCCACGGGCAGTCTCAGATCGCACATAGATGCAGCAGCCATATGCTCTGATCGAAGCGTCGCAGAAGCAGTGAAGTTGAAGCGATTGTAACTCGATTTGAAGACAATAGCGAGGTACCGATAGTGATGAGATGGCGTTGAATGACTCCAAGCACTTGCTCCAGGCAAGATGTATTCCCTGTGGTACAGATTCATCCCATTGAAGCCCTGCCAGCTACAACTCTTGAAGAAGAATTTTTGCAACAATGACAAGCGGCGATAGTAGACCCAAAGGATCGAACAGAGATGATGCAACTGACAAGATGGTTCTTTTGGTGATGACTGAAGATACGTTCTTGGGCGTGAAGTCGAAAAGTAGCATGTCAGTGTGCTGATTCCAGGCGACTCCAAGCGCGCTGGTTAACACCGTCCTCATGCGTGCAAAAGTGTTTGTTGGCGCTACTCTCGACGAAATCAGCATGATTTGAATGCCACTTGGACAGCGGGAAGTGACCTCGACGGAGAATCCCCGTGACTTCATCCTTGATTATGCGAAGTGCCCTTGGGTCGTCTGCTCCCGACACTAAATCGTCGACATAGAATGCAGGTGTAATGACTGCTGCGCCAATTGGATATTCAGCACGATGGAGATCAGTTAAATGGTGGAGGCTGCGTACTGCCAGATGTGGGGCCGAGGCAGTTCCATAGGTCACCGTGTTGAGTTGGTAAGTAGCCCGTGGGTCTTTTGGAAGTGCTCGCCAAAGAATGTACTGATAATTGCGATCGTTTATGTCTACATATACTTGCCTGTACATTTTAGTCACTTCGGCGGTTATAGCATGGCGAACTAGCCTGAAGCGCAGTAGCAGCATATATAAGTCGTCTTGGATCGTCGGGCCAACAAGCAGTAAGTCATTCAGCGAGGTTTGATTCGATGTGCGGCAAGAGGCATCAAAAACCACTCTAAGCTGTGTGGTCTCACTATTTGGCTTTAGTACGTGATGGTGAGGAATGTAGTAATGAGGTTCATATAGGTTAGGGTTTGTCACCAGCGACATGTGACCTAAGTCTTCGTATTCCTTCATGAAAGAAATGTCCCACCACAAGGAGGTCAAAGAATGCTTCGGTACCTAGAAGCATGTCGATTTGGCTGGATTTGTAGAATCTTTCATCAGCAATGTTGGCCGGGAGATTCCAGTTTGAAATGTCCATTTCTGCGTCAGGCTGATAACCGATGTGTAGTGTGACGCAGAGCTCCAGCGCGATTTCGAAAGTCGAAGCTCTAGATTTGATCGATGTTGTGGCGCAAGATTTTATGTCTGTGTGCGATTGATCAACGCTGCGAATTTGGATATTGTGCCTGATTTGTCGCAAGCGTAATTTCTGAGCAAACGAATCTGTGACGAAGTTCACCTGGGAACACGAATCGAGAAGTGCTCTGCCAAGCCTGTAGGAACCAGATGACTCCTTAACAAGGACCATAGCAGTTGCAAAAATGACCTGGGTCCCTTTGAGGGCGTCCGCTTGAGCATGAGCATATCTACTCATGCTTCAACTGGTTGGGGTGAGTTACCCGTAGGTCGTGTTTCCGCGAATGATCGCGTGTCATTGTTATGCAAGAGTATATGGTGAGCAAGATTACAAGTGCGGCAGCGATTTTTCGATACACAATTTGCCATTTGATGGCCCTTGGCGAGACAGTTGATACAGAGCTTGTATTGTTTCACCACATCAAACCGATGGCATGGGTCCATGGCTTTAAACTGATCACACGCTATCAGTTTGTGCTCAGAATTCGAGCAAAGCGCGCACGATACGTTTATGAGGGCAAAGGGTCGAGTGCGTCTGGAATTATCTGGCCTGAAGTTTTGGTTTTGAGTTGGGCCGTTTGACTCTAGAAACTGGCAGTGCCGCTCGAGTACATCAACACATTGATTCCAAGACAGCGAACTCGCATAGTCCAACGATTTATTCCATTTAGTACGAGTTTGTTGGTCACATTTATCCATTACTATGTAGATCAGCATTGCTTCCGAAATTTGTGCGTTATTACCTAATGAGGATAATGAGCTGTATAGTGAGGAAGCATTGTCGATTAAGCTACGCAGTTGTTGTGCGTTTGAAGAGGTAGCTGGCTGCAATTTGAAAATCATGGCAATGGTTTCCGCAAAAATGAGTGCTGGTTTATCGTAACGAGCTCGCAGCTTATCTAGGGCCTTAGGATAATTTTCACTGGTGACTGGGAAGGCCTGTATTGCTTCCAAAGCAGAGCCCCGCAAACAATTAAGAAGATGATTAAATTTATCAATGTTTGACAAACTTTCGCTATTGATCAAATCAATAAATGATGTAATAAAGTTCTTGTAGTTTGTGTGGTTGCCATCGAGTGTGGGCAACGCTAATCTTGGTAGTCTCGAGGGTTGGCCTATCGTTACAGGGTGTTCAAGAAGTGTGCAGTTTAAATCTTCGCCGAGAAGCTGTTTGATGGCCAGTTTGATCACGTAGCTGTCTTCTAGCTCTGCGCGTCCATTGTCTGTTGGGTCGAACGATTCGACCTCTGATTGCACTGTTAACGCCTGCTTGAAGTACGACTCCAGTATGCCCAAGCGACATTGAAGTTCAGCGGGTGACTTCTTTTTGACGCCTTCCTCCGGTTGTCCGTCAACCATGGTTTTAATGCGAGAGACATTTATTTTAATGTTGGCCCGTTGGCGTTTAAAGTCTTCCAGCGTGCTCGACTTGATATAATTGAATGCGAATTATTCGAAACTGTACGATGGCAAAACTAGAGGCTGGCGGCAGAATCAGTGCAAGCCTCTGCCGTAATACCAGCAGCGACGAATAGCAACACGAAGCGGCGAAGGCAGCGACTGCAGCTGCGATGAGAAGCAGCAGCTAACCGTAAAGTCAGCGACACTGGAAATATGTATGCGTGTGTTTATGAGAATGTTTAGCGAATATAAGCGAAAGGGTAAGGCAATAACTGCAGCGACGATCAAGTGTCGCGACTGTCTCTTACACGAACAAAAGTTAGCGTTAGCGAAAATGTGATAATGAAGACGGCAGCGGGTCCAATGATGATAAACACAGCGATTGGCCGGTCCACCAACGACAGCGAAAAGGGCGAATATGAGAAATGGAGACGGCAGCGGGTCCAACAGTGATGAACGCAGCGACTGGCCGGTCCACGAACGACAGCGAAAAATGCGAATCTACGAAATGGTGACGTCAGGGGGACCAACGATTAGGAGCGCAGCGACTGACCGTCCCTTCGACGAACATGACGACAGCAAAGAATTGAGGCGCCGGTACTCTGACTTGGGCAGAGACGGTTGCTCACAGGCTTGTGTAGGTGTTTAGAGATTATGACAGCAACGGCGATGAATCCATGTGGCGAAGGCAACAGCAAAACTTCTCTGTTGGCGGACGGCGGCAGAGACACGCACCAGCGAATGCAACGGGTAACGCAACAGTGCAAACTTCCCGTTAGTTTGTGATGTATGTATGTGTAAGTGTCTTTGCCGCGATTCAAAGCATTTGTGACAATTAATTAAATGTTTAAACACTGCCCCATGTTGGGGGCCAAAATGTTGAATCACAAAGGGTTTTTTGTGACCGCATAAAAACTTCAGGTTGGGCAGTGTTTATACAATTAACTAGTCACGTACAAAATTTCTGATATCGACAACGCACGTCTATTTTTCTTGTCATAACTTCAAAGACTGACTTTTATTTTACAGAATGTGTAGAGCAGAGAGCTAGCATAACATTTTAGATTTCATTGAGTTTACAGGGTGACTTGATAAGCTTATAACTAAGAAACCCATGAGGGAAATTTGTTTGACCGAACAGCTTTTAAATTTCTTATATAAAATTTAATTTTAATTTAATTGTATCTTACCTTTTTATTTACCTTTTTTATATGGAATCCTTTCTTGTAGGTTAAATTTTTTTATAAATATATTTATATAGGTTATATTTGTTAGGTTGAGAAGATGAAGTCTTTGAATAATAAAAGCATTGTATATTGAATAATTCTCCAAATGAAAAATATAAGTTGGTAAATCTCAACAAATTGGGGTGGGTATGTTGATGGAAGTCGTTGATGGTAAGTACCCGTCATACAAGGATGACTGTGACTGTAGGTGGTCTCATGGACATTTGGACGGACAACGGACTGAAGACTCTGGGTCATGAATTGAAGGCCAATCATGGCCCATGATCACAATGCCGTGGCAGAGTGAGAAGGGGTGTGCAAAAGGCCTAGCTGTCAGAACACCATACAGGTTGACTGGGCTAAGCGTGAAAGTTGGGAATATGGAGTGAATGAAGCAGTTATGAAAGAGTATGTATGGAGAGTGTATGAGTGTATGTATGAAGGGAAGTATGCTTGTGGAGCGGAGTGTCTGAGTGAATGTGGGGTCAGCTTGTGGACAGCATCGACACTTTTTCTTTCTTTTTTTACGGACTTTTCCATGTTCTTTACATAGCCCATCTTTTTCTTTACTCTATCCATTTTTGTTTGTTCGAGGAATTGGCACGATTCTACATTATTGAATATGTTTCTGGATGAGATTAGCCCTTCAAAGAAAGAACCCCACCAAATACGGCGAGCTTCAGCCGGGCTACCACCGTGCCAGAGGGAGGTGTGCTGATCTTACATGCCGGGAAGGAACATATCAATTGGCGCCCAACAATTGTGTGCAAAGGACGGACTTTAAATTTAAATATTTTTTTTTTTTTTGATTGGGGATTTTACGCAACTCTAAGATGTTTTTTTTTTGCTGCCAGTAACTAGAGAGAAAGCTACTAGTGCTGTGAGGCAGAAATATGGCAAATAAAGTTGAGCCCCCGATCAAAGGTCAGGGTCGGATGAGTTGGTGATCTGGGAGGTAATAACAAGTATTGGAGAGCTTTAAGTGCATGTGCGTTAACCCAATTGCGGCAGCTACGTGAATCTTGGCAACAGTGAGACTGAAAGCAGTTAAAGTAGAAGAAGCGCAACACAAGGGGTCCGCTACTTCTAGGAGGCTGTGAGCTGCTTCCAGCATTAGGCGACGCCCAGATGAGGCCCGTTTTTAGCAAAAAAAAAACAAGGAATAAAAAGAAAGTTACTTTTGTATAGAAAAGTTTATAAACAAATATTGTTTTTATGCTTTTTAATATGTTCATTATATACATCAGTATGTATATCCCTATATTTTATACAGGATACAATTTTTATTTAATTCTTAATCCTTTTATCATTTTTATTTTTGTCGATTAAATATAAATTTGTTGTTGATATTAATTTTTCAGAATTTTTATTCAGAATTGTCGTGGGCGATTTTAAATATTTTATTTTTTTGCCCATATTTATATATTTTTTTTTTGGTAATATTTAGTTTTTATTTAGTAGTTAGGTTGGATTGGAACATATATATATATATTTTTTTTTGTATGTGTGTGTCTGGAGAGTAGGTGCACTAGCAGTAGGAAGTACAGAGGTGGTTTTCTATTAGAGGTTTTTTTTAAGTGGTTTTGAGTAGGTGAATGGAACGCGCAGCGAGAGGAGCGTTGCCGATACAAGGTCGCCGTTTGACCCGCAGTACCAAGCGGGCGCACAGTGCAGAAGATCCATTAGGCCAACTGGTGGAGCTGAGCGACAAGACCCCGATCAGTTACCAACGCCAAAAGGAAACTCACCAAAGGCAACCCAACCCAACTGAATCGCTAAGCTTTTCCAGCAAGCTGGACCAATAAGGCACCCTAACAGACTTCCACAGTAGTACTATGGAAGACGAAGAGGAGCAGTTGGAGGTGAACTTGGTGAGTGGCAGCCGGCAGGCCATGCAGGGCCAAGCACAGAGGGCTTTCAAGGGTCTTTGCTCAGAACCAGGCTGTAATACGGGTTTTAGCTGATCTTCGCTTAGAAGTAGACCAGATGACCAGTAGAATGATAGAGCTGGAGTAATCTATAGCCGGATAAGAAGGCGGAAATGCACAGACCTCTACACCAGCTGCACAGCAGACGCAGCAAACTCGACGAGTAGGCTTTTTGGAACTCTGGGAAAGGTGAAGCAGCAGCAACCACTCAAGCAGCATTTAGTGCGAGTCAGGCTCTCACCGAAATCGATCGAAGCCGACATATACCCTTGGACCGATGGAAATTGAAGTTCGATGGATCAGGCAAAGGGATGACCGTAGAGAGCTTCATATTCAGAGTAGGGCGGATGAAGGAGCAATATTTAGTAACCGACAGACAGCTTTATAATGAGTTCCATTTTCTTCTGGCGGGAGCAGCTGCCAAATGGTACTGGCAGATTTGGGAGGATCACCGGACTGACTTCCGTTTTGGTTACAAGGACCTAAGATGAGAACTGGTGTCTACCTTTTCGACAGCTGACTCGGACTATGCCATTATAAAGGCAATAATGGAAAGGATGCAACAGCCCGGGGAGCCGTTTGAAGAGTTCTATGCCGACGTCCATAATCTCAACTTTAAACAGGACAATCTAAATGCCCAGCTCGGAGGCCTGCTTTATGGATAGGACGCTATCGACGTGGAAGCTATCCAGAGAGGCACAAGGGAGCATCAAGACCAGCGGCCTGCACGACAGCAACCAACCGGAGGGAATGGCAGTTTTCGACCAAATGCTGGTAGAGAAGGCGCTGTTTCGGGTCCACCTAGACCGAGCATAGCTGGACGAGAGGCCTTCTGCTCGTCGCCCTTCCACTTGTACCTATGCTTTGTGTGCGGATTGCCGGGCGATTTTCATCGAAAACAGCGGAATAATTCATCAAAGGAGCCATGTAAATCTTCATTTCATGATGCCAATTGCTTCGCCTGTGGAAAAATTAACTTCTATTTGGCGGTAGATGCGGCGTTTTTACAGAAAGAACTGCCAGGAGCAACGGGAGCTTCTGCGCAGGGAGACGTGAACCCGAAACACCACCAATAGAACCGATAGTACCTCCTCCTCGGCAGATAGCTCCAGAGAAAAGTCTGCATCAGCGCCAACGAGGAGGCAAGGGCGCGAATATTTGGAGAGGAGCCAGAGAGTCAAAAAACCCGGAACTACAAAGAGATCGAGCAGCAACGTGTGCGGCGGTTAAAGAGACAGAAAGTACGCACAGCAGATGGAGGAGCAACAAGGGTATAAGGCATTATTTCCCTTCCGGTATCTTGGGAAGGAGAAGAGAAGGAATTCGATTTACTTAATGTGCCAGCGCTACAGCAGCCGTTTTATTTTGGCATCGAGTTTTGGATAAAGTTTGATTTGGCTGTAGTTGGCAAGAAAGGCGATCGTGTAAAAGGGGAAGTAGTGAAAGAGTCTATCCACGAGAGCGAGCTGTCAGTTTTGGATGATCGTGATCCCCCCGTAACAGCATATACACCCCACGAGTTGACTTCAGAACAGGTGGAGCGGTTGGAGCAAATAAAATGCGCATTTCCCTCGTCTGGGACCTTAGGATTGGGAAGACGTCTTTGGAGCAGCACGTTATTGAGATCCACAATGAACAGCTTCCAATCAAACAGAGGCATTATCCGATATCGCCAGCGAAATAAAAATTAGTATATGCGGAATTAGACAGAATGCTAGAACTGGGGGTAATTGAAGATAGTAACAGCAGTTGGAGCTCCCCAGTTACACTAGTCCAAAAGGGTCACAAAAATCGACTTTGTCTTGATTGGTTAATGAACGATCAGTTAAGGATGCGTATCCGTTGCCGCATATCGCGGAACTTTTAAGTCGACTCCAGGAGACATATTTCATATCAGCAATTGATCTTAAAGATGCGTTTTGGCAGGTCCCTTTGGAAATGAAGAGTAGGGAGAAAACCGCATTTACTGTCCCTGGGCGTCCTCTCTACCATTTTACAGTGATGCGTTCGGGCTGTGTAACTCAGCTCAGAGGATGTGTCGCCTGATGGATAAGGTGATTCCAGCAGTCTTAAGAGAGAACGTATTCGTCTACCTCGACGACCTATTGGTGTGCTCAAAAACCTTTGAAGAACATTTATCATTGGTCGAAAAAGATGCTGAGTGCCTGGCGCGCGCCCTGCTCACCATTAATGTGGAGAAAAGCAAGTTTTGCTACCGACAGGCGAAGTATTTGGGATTCGTAGTGGGCGAGGGAAAAATCAAGAAGGATGAGAGCAAAGCTAGCGCAGTGCGTGAATTTCCAGCACCAAAGACGGCTACACAGTGAAGACGCTTTCTAGGAATGACTGGCTGGTACCGGAGATTCGTGAAGGATTATGCCAGCATAGCAGCTCCACTTCATGACAGTCTGGCTAAGGATCGAATCCGCAATTTTTCTTTGTCTGAAGACGGTCGTCAGGCATTTGCAGCTCTAAAGGCAGGACTAATCACGGCTCCAGCTTGGTCACAGCTGACTTTAAGAGACCTTTCGTAATCCAATGCGATGTCTCTACTGTAGGAGTTGAAGGGGTACTTTTTCAAGAGGACGACGAGGGAAATGAGCGACCCATAGCGTTCATGTCAGCTAAGCTCAACAAGGCTCAAAGCAATTATAGCATAACTGAGCTCGAGTGCTATGCGGCCATCTTAAGCGTACACCGTTTTCGTGCGTATGTAGAAGGGATGCCCTTTAAGGTGATTACAGACCACGCTAGCCTCAAATGGTTAATGAACCAAAAGGAGCTCACAGGGCGATTGGCTCGTTGGAGTCTTAAACTGCAGGCTTTTGACTTTAATATAGAACACCGAAAAGGGTCTTTGAATGTTGTACCGGACACTCTTCCTCGAATGTATATGGAGGATTGGGCTGGGTACCGGAGACAATTATGAAGTTGATTTGACGGCTGGCGCTTTTAAGTCAGAGGAGTATAGAACTCTGGTAAAATTTACCACACAGAAACAGAAAGAGTTGCCCGGAATTATAGAAAGATCGACCAGTTGCGGAAAAGAGAGAGAGAGAGACGAGGAGTGCCTAGAAAAGCAGTGGTAGATGCAGTTGTATCTCTGGATAGGATAGTCGCCTGTTCGCAAAAACTAAAGTTGATCGAGTTAATGGAGGAGCCACCAATGTTCAAGGCATAATTTCCTTAGCCGTGCATTGGGAAAGGAAAGAGAAGATTTAAGATTTCCTTACCGGAATAAGGTTTTGGCGAGCATTTGGTCTAGCTGTAGTTGGCCAGTGTGGCGAGCTTCCTGCCTTAAGGGGGACTAAAGAGAGCATTTATTGTAGTGATCTGTCTATAGTAGATAAGGCAGAACCAGCAGCAACCGCATACATGCCACATATCCTATCATCCGAGCAAAGCGAGGAACTGGAGCTGGTAAAGAGGGGTTTTCCTTCGGGATTGGATAAAACGTCATAAGAACAACACTTGATTGAAGTCCAAAACGAGCACCTCCCAATAAAGCAAAGACATTACCCAATATCGCCGGCAAAGCAGCAATTAGTCTATGCTGAACTAGACTGGATGCTAGGGCTAGGGGTCATGGCAGAAGGCAATATCAGTTGGAGCTCTCCAGTAACATTAGTACAAATAACAAAGTATAACATAGTAGCCCCAAAAACAGGTTATGTCTAGATGCGCGCAAAGTCAGTGAAAAAACTGTCAAGGATGCAAGTCGCCTGGAAGAGACGTTCTACATATCAGCAATCGACCTTAAGGATGTATTTTGGCAGGTTCCTCTTGAACCTAAGAGCAGAGAAAAAACAGCTTAAACCGTAACGGGGTGTCCTCTTTATCATTTTACGGTAATGCCATTTGGCCTTTGCAATGCCACTTAGCGGATGTGTCGCCTTATGAATAAGGTGATTCCGGCGGCAATGCGAGAACATGTTTTTGTTTGTTTGTTGGTGAGTTCGAGGAAATTTGGAGAGCACTTAGCGATGCTCAGAAAAGTGGCAGAATTCTTGTCTGGGTCACAACTAACAATACATGTGGAGAAAAGCCAATTCTGATACAAACAAGCGAAGTATCTGGGTTTTGTAGTGGGAGAAGGAAAGATCAAGAAGGACGAGGCCAAGGTCAGCGCAGTACGAGAGTTTCCCGAGCCCAAGTCAGCCAAATAAGGCGATTTTTAGGAATGACCGGCTGGTATAGGAGGTTTGTAAAGGACTATGCAAGTATCGCAGCACCATTGCATGAGAGTCTGGCAAAGGATCGGATACGCAATTTTTCACTAAAGGAGGCTGGCCAGAAAGCGTTTGAAGCACTGAAGACTACCGCACTGAAGAAGCCGATTTCACTAGTCATTTTGTGATACAGTGTGATGCATTATGGGAGGTGGCGGAGTTCTTTACCAGGAGGACTGCGATGGAAGTGAAAGGCCCATTGCGTTCATGTCGACCAAACTCAATAAAGCCCAGAGCACTTACAGTTTAACCGAGCTGGAGTGTTATGCGTTAATTTTGAGCATTCATAAATTCCGAGCATATGTAGAGTAGATGCCGTTTAAAGTAGTGACGGACCACGCTAGCCTTAAATGGCTTTTGAATCAAAATTACCTTGCAGGACGCTTAGCCCGGTGAAGTATAAAGCAACAAGCGTTTGATTTTGAGATTAAGCTTCGAAAAGGATCCTTAAATGTGATCCTGAAAAGTTTGAAACATTGGTTAAAATTACTGAGGCAAACGGAAATTCCAAATATATGTGTATGGGTGCCTACGGAACTACGTCCGGAATTAATTTACCAAGCTCACCATGCCCCATCCGCAGGACATGGGGAGATTTACAAGACTTAAGCTAGAATTCGGCAAAAGTACTATTGGCCAGGAAATGCAATTGAAGTGCACCAGGCTACCCAGAGCTGCGAGCTGAGTAAAAGTACAAAAACAGCCAATAAAAGCAGTCGGCCTCCCATGGGTAGTCAGCAAATCACCCAGAGACCCCTGCAGCGTCTCTATATTGACTTTATGGGTCCGTATCCTAAAACTCGAAAAGGGAATTCCGTTTGCTTAGATCATTTTACCAAGTTTGTTTGGTTCCAGCCAATGAGAAGTGCGGTAGATGTAAAATGGTCGAAATTTTATAGCAAGGAATTTTCCATCAGTTCGGTGCGCCAGAGTTTGTCCACTCGGACAACGGAAAGCATTTTGTATCTCAAGCTTTTGCAGAACTGGTGGCGAGATATTGAATTAAACATTTGCGGACCGGGTTTTACTCTCGCCAAGCAAACGCAGCAGAGCGTGTAAGTCGTCCGGTTCTTCAGATACTCAGAACGGCATTTCAAGAGGATCAGAACGAAGAGGTCACCATTCAAGGTGGACAGTACGGAACTGTTACGAAACAAGTTACAGCGTGAACTGGAGTTTGCGCATGAAAGAGCTGAGAAAAACTACAACACCCGTAGCTGACCTGTTGAATATGCGGTCGGGCAGGTGGTATACCGAAAGAGTTTTTAACAGCAATCTCGCAGAAGGCTACAATTCCAAGCTGGGGCCTAACAGGGTACGGTGTGTTGTCATCAAAAGCAAAAGAAACTCACTGTACGAGCTAGCCAACAGCAAAGGGAACAGGCATTTACCATGGTTAAGATTTGTATGTCGCTTAAGTCGAGTATCTCAGGGTCGTGGGTCGAGGACACACGTTAGTGTGCTGGACCATGTTGAAGCTGAGGCCACGTATTGGTTTTTTTGCGGACACCATCCATGCACAGGACATCGACGGGTCCGAAATGCATAGAAGTCTCCAAATCGGTTCGCCTAACAATGCTTAGGAGATTGGCAGTTAGTTGATGTCAAGCGCTTCGATCAGCGCAATAGAGTGCGGCTGCGCGAAAGTACGTTTATTCCGTTTTAAATTTATATAAATATATATAAATATACAAGTGAGAAAGTCGGTCACGCCCGACTATAACATACTCTGTACCAGTTCATTTGCTCCCGACTATATTATTATAATACATCCAAGGAGTCACGCAGTTATTGTGCAATATTTTTACTAAGTTTTTCTCTCTCTCTCTCTCTCCCAAAAAGTTGAGTTTGTTTGAATACAGCGGTGGTTGGCGAGAATGGCGAGGGGTGGGGGGATGCTGGTTAACCTTTTTTTGCTCATAACTTGTGTATCGTTCATCCGATCTTTATCATTCCTTCGGCAAATCGATAATTAATTTTGACATCAAAACTGTGGAAGATACACGTTTTTTCCAAATTGTGGGGGCGGGAGAGGCCGTGACAAAAATTGAAAATAAACTTGATCTGCCTGCAAGTATAAGAAATCTGTATCCCGACGAACTTGTGAGATGGTTAATAGGGGGCCTAGCTGCTGGGCCATCGGACGGGTTGCAGGTTGCGGATAGCGAGCGGCCTCCTCATAGAGGTTAGCTGCGAATAAGTGGGTGCACCCCGCAAATATGCAGTCCCGGACAGCCAGCGGGTGACACGCCGCAGTGCACCGACGAGGCGCTTGTATTGCCACCTGTTAGAAATTGCCTCACACACACCCAACTCCTACACACTACCTACCCCCATCCCATCCCTCACATCTCACCCCGGGCCGGACTATGGTGTCACTCGGACCGTGCCGAGAGTCAGCCTGGCTGGAGGCCCGGGTAACAAATAGTCCAGTCGCAAACGGTGAGCTGAGGCAAGTGGCGACTGCCTGTTCTAAGTAGCCTTGCCACCGGTGGGCCTCGGCCGGTGGTCGACCGTATGGAAGCCCCAAGAAACGGCCTTCAAACTATGAAGAAAAGTAATAGTTTTAAAATACAGCAGGATATCCCTGCAACCGCAGTCGAGAGACAGTTCGAAGAGAGGCAGATGGACCGGGAGCGTTCAGCCCTCGTTAGAGAAGAGAGACGCGTACCAGTGCGCAAAACCCCACCACGGGGTCCTTACCGAGCTCCTGCGGTACTGGAACGAAGAGGGACCATCCCCTCCCCCGAATGGGAACTCGGCCCACCTTCTCTGGAGGACAAAGGCCACCTCCCATCAGGGACAAACGTTCCAAGGAGGACTTCTTGCCTCCAAGAGGACAGCCTGGAGGCCTGGACGACCCTAATCGTCGAGGTCTCTCTGGCTCTCGGACCAAGTGGTACCTGAGATACCTCAGGAATGGTCACAAACTGGAGGCGGCCCTCCGGATGGCAAAGGAGCCAAGAACTGGGGCAACAGAGGCGCAGCCACGCACCCCTGCCCCAAAGAGAAGCAGCAACCACATCACGCCGCCAACGGCTATGCCGAAGCGTCAGTGCACATCCATGACGTCGAAAGACATATCGGCTAGCACCCCCTCACAGGCAGCAGCCCCCGAGGAAGACCCAGACTGCGTGTCCAGCACGTCCAGGGCCGTAGCAGAGGCAGCCGCAAATGGCAGTGCACATTCCACCCCAAGCAACGTATGCAGACGCATACCTATGCAAAAAAGGTGAGGGTAGCGGTGGTACCTGAGGAATACCCTCAGGTCAACCTCAGTCAGTCTTGTACAAACCGCCAACGAGGTCAGACGTGTTTTTCTTGAGCTCCGTTTAAAAACGTTATAAAAGTGTTCAAATCGGATATTTTTAACAAACACCTTCGACCCGCGACAAAAGACGCTAATGGACATTCATAGGCACTCGTGCTTATGTTGTCCAATAATATATAATTTGTTGATTTTTAATTAAATTTAATTTAATTAAATGACAGCGTATACAAACACAACAAATGCAACTGGAAAAAATACCAACAACACCATGAGTCAGAGAGAACTCACTGCTCAAATGCAATAACAGCAAAGCGATCGCCGGCTTTCTATACAGCGCAACAATGCTTACTTTGCAGTAGTTTCCCCCGACCCCGCCAGCACGCTAAAACCAACAAGTGATGTGAACGTAAACTCTTTTTCAACCGCTCCGACATGGAGTGCCCAATGCCCCTCCCCTCTGCCCACGATGAGTACGGTAACGCTCACTACAGCACAATCAACATTAACAAGCACAACAACAACAAGTGTTCAAAATAAATCGATCACCACCAATCATCTTCCAATAATGTCAACGCAGCACGCACTCCCACCAACACAAACACAAGGAAGTACAACACTAACCACCCGCTCATATGTGCAGACTGGCGTCGATCCGTATGTACAAATAAACAAACGAACACTAAGCCCGCAAAACAAAAATAGCGGCAACATTCCAAAAATTAACAAAACAAGTGATTTACCTGTGGACAAAGATCCGCTCACTGGAAATTGGTTCCAAATTCTTGGCAAACAGCTTGACGCAGAGTGCGATGAAAAGGCTCCAAATGCCGCAAAACCAAGGCCTCCACCAATCTACATAAGAGATAACAACTGCGCGCCCCTAGTTACAAAGCTTATCCCACTAATAGGCAACGACAACTTTTATGTGACATCAGTCAGCAAAGGCAAAATACGCGAAACGAAGCTCCAAGTCAACACCGAGGAAAACTATCGCACTGTCGACAAATACTTAAAAACTGAAAACAAAAACTATTACACCTACCAACTAAAAAGCTGCAAAGGACTACAAGTGGTAATCAAAGGCATTGAATCAAGTGTGCCATCAACGGAAGTCGGCACTGCATTAGAAGAAAAGGGACTTAAGATCAAGTCTGTAATAAACCTTATGAACAGAGACAAAATACCCCAGCCACTATTCAAAGTTGAGCTAAGTCCGGAAAACACAGCTCCCAACAAAAATGTTGTGCACCTAATTTACAACCTACAGTTCTTATTGCACCGCAGAATAACTGTAGAGGAGCCCCACAAACGTACAAATCCAGTACAATGTACCAATTGCTAAAAATTCGGGCACACTAAAGCCTACTGCGCTCTACGACCTGTTTGTGTAGCATGCGGAGAGCTGCACAACACTGCCACATGTCCTGCGAGCCAGGAGGACCCTTCTGTTAAAAAGTGCAGTAACTGTGGAGGCAACCACACTGCAAATTACAGAGGTTGCCCAGTCTACAAAGATCTGAAGAGCAGGATTAATACGCGCACTGAATTTGCACGTTCCAATGGAAACCTTAATCAGTTTACACCCTCGCAATCGGCTCCTGGAGTTTTCTTTACCAAAGCTGCTAGATCGTCGTTTGTCCCATCGAGTACTACCCAAGGCGTTTCTTTTGCAAGTGCATTGAAACTAGGAATGGATAGACCCACATCCCCAGCCACAGTCTCACACGATACAGGAACTGATCCGGCTCTGCCAACAATTAATAAACAAGCGGAACAACCATCAAACTATAGTAGCTTAGAAAGCATGTTTTTATCGTTGCAGCAAACACTGAAGGAATTCATTGGATTTATGCAAAACGCAATGCAAGAACAAATGAGGAATCAAGGCATTCTCATTCAAATGCTCGCCTCGCAACAAACCAAATAATGGCTCTCCTAAAAGTTTCACTCTGGAATGCAAATGGCATTCCTCGCCACAAAGTGGAGTTATCAAAATTTCTCCAAGACAATGAAATCGACATAATGCTTCTTGCGGAAACTCATCTGACGGACAGATATAACTTTCAATTACCGGGGTATGCATTTTATGGCACAAATCACCCAGATGGTAAAGCCCATGGCGGAACCGGCATCTTAGTCAGAAACCGCATTAAGCATTACCCACTATCGGGATTTTCGGAAAACTACCTACAAGCCACATCAATATGTGTAGAATCTAAAAGAGGCAATGGGCGTGTTCAGCAGAATAATTGATCCCTGAGCAGGTATCAGAAAAAAATGTTGTATCGAATAGTTTCTGCTGTTGGAGGGAGCAGTATCACTTTAAAGTAGCGTACTATTTCATTGATACATGCTCCTGTATCATGATACCTCATGCTATTAAGATGCCGCATCTCTCGAGTTCAGTATTAAGATAATTGCAAATTTGTACTTGATCAGGGAGCAAGTTGTTCTGCTGACCACGGTCAATATCACCTTGTCGGCGGTTTATTGTCCGCCACGCTTCGCAATATCAGAAAATCAATTTCTAGATTTCTTTAATACATTGGGTCAGCGCTTTTTAGCCGCGGGTGACTATAATTTGAAACATCCGCACTGGGGCTCTAGACTGACTAATCCAAAAGGAAAGCAACTGTATAGCGTACTTATGCGCGCATCAAACAAACTCGACTATGTATCTCCGGGTAGGCCTACATATTGGCCAGCAGATCCCAAGAAAATACCCGACCTTATAGACTTTGCCATAACAAGAAAAGTTCCACAAAATTTGGTAACTGCAGAAGCACTCGCAGATTTGTCATCAGACCATTCTCCGATTATTTTTACCCTTCTGGAGTGTCCTCAGATCAGAGAGTATCCTCGGAGACTGACATCACATAAGACAAACTGGCTGAAATACAAAAAATATATTAGCAGTCACATTGAACTGAGCCCAACCATAAACAGCGAAGAAGACATTGAAAATTCAGTCCAAGCCCTGAGCTCAATCATTCCTGCTGCAGCTCATCACTCGAGCCCACTAACAGCATCAACAACAACAACACCTAAGCAAGATCGTAGATTAACGAACAGCTTTATCGACCGGCTGGTCACTGAAAAGCGGCGTGCAAGAAGAGAATGGCAGAGCAATCGGTCGCCTGCTGCAAGGACTCGCCTGAGACATGCAGAACGCGTACTTCACAAAGCACTCGAAGCTGAGGAGCAGCTAGCCCATAGCTGTTACATCGAAAAACTATCGCCTACAAGCACCAAATTCCCCCTATGGAGAGCACACGCAAGCATAAAGCCACCTGCAAAGGTAGATACGCCTTTGAGGGATCAGAGAGGAAAATGGGCCCGCAGCTACGAAGAAAAGGCAAATGTCTTTGCACTTCACTTAAGAAATGCTTTCCAGCCGAATCCACCAACCAATGCACTGATTCCCACTGCCGCACAGACTTACCCAATCAAAGTTCATTCGCTTGAAATAAAAAAAGTTATAGCAGAGCTCAATCCCAAAAAAGCACCAGGACATGATCTTATTACGCCTAAAATGATTATGGAACTTCCAAGTCCTGCCATTACATACATCTCGAGAATCTTCAATGCCGTACTGCGATGTGGATACTTTCCAATTCAGTGGAAGAAATCGACAATCATAATGATTCAGAAACCAGGAAAGGGTAAAACACAAGCGTCATCATATAGACCCATTAGCCTGCTACCTTGCTTATCAAAAGTATTTGAGAAGATCTTACTTCGCAAAATTGATACCCATGCACAAAATATAATTCCTTCACATCAATTTGGGTTCCGAGCAAAACACGGGACCATTGAGCAAGTCAACCGTTTAACTTCAGATATTCGGACTGCGTATGAGCACCACGAATACTGCTCTGCCATTTTCCTAGATGTTGCCCAAGCGTTTGACCGCGTTTGGTTGGACGGGCTTATATACAAAATTAGGACACTGCTTCCTCCAAATACACACAAACTCTTAGAATGTTATGTCAGCAACAGAGTTTTTTCTGTTCGTCAAAATGAGTACACAACGGAAGAGTTCATCATTGGAGCCGGAGTGCCACAGGGTAGCGTTCTCGGTCCTTTTCTGTATGTATTGTACACTGCCGACATCCCAACAGACCCCCGACTAACAATGTCCACTTTTGCTGACGATACGGCAATTCTAAGCAGATCACGATGTCCAATTTTCGCATCCAGACTTTTGGCAAGCCACCTATCTCACGTGGAGGAGTGGCTGGCCAACTGGCGCATAAAAATTAACGAGCAAAAGTGTAAACACGTCACGTTCACACTTAACAGAAGCACCTGTCCCCAGATATCCCTAAACGCGACTATGATACCACAATCAAACGATGTTGCTTACCTTGGTGTCCACCTCGACAGAAGGCTCACTTGGCGCAAACACATAGAGTCGAAAAAACTTCAAATAAGGCTAAAGGCCAATAGCCTTCACTGGCTAATTAACTCCCGTTCCCCTCTAAAACTGGAATATAAAGTCTTACTGTACAAAAGCATCATAAAGCCTGTCTGGACTTATGGCTCACAGCTATGGGGCAATGCCTGTGCGAGCAGTGCGGACATCCTTCAAAGATCACAATCAAGAATTCTTAGAACACTCACTGGAGCGCCATGGTACATTCGGAACGAGTGTATCCACAACGACCTGAGGATCCCATTGGTCGAAACTGAAATACAGCAACTAAAGCGCAAATATTCTGAAAAGCTTCTAGCCCACCCTAATGAACTTGCACAATCTCTCACCCTGCAAGCAACGCATTCTCGCCTCCGAAGAAAAGACCTACCAACCCAGCGACTGAATTAAAGGGCCGCAGAACATAAGCCAGCTCCAATAGGGGATGGTTGTACAATAGTTTCTAGATTAAGATTTGAAAAATTATTGTTAGTCTCATTAAGAGAAGATTCAATAAATACTAAAAAGCTAAAAAAAAAAAAAAAAAACCTCAGTCAAGAGGAGCTATCTGCACTTGAGGATGCGATACTAGGAGAAGTCTTCCTGGCATGTTGGGATACGCCCAGCAGCTTCGCGGGAATCCATTTCCGGCCGGGTAATCTGAACATCGACTGCAACGATGAGGCGACCGCGGAGTGGCTGATGAGCAACGTGTCAAGGTTGACAGAATGGAAGGGAGTATTCCTTCAAGGTAAAATGGGAGGGAATATCCCCTCGCCCCATTACATTACCATCTTCCTCCCAAGGAGTGCCGCGAAAGCGAATGAGTGGGTCCTCACAATGCTGAGGAACTAAAACAACGTCGTGAGTAACACATGGCGGGTCATGTCACGAAAGGACCAAGGAGGCGGAGCCCTCATGGCTATCGGTATCGACGAAGTCTCGATGCAGACCATCGTCTCGATGGGTCACCAGCTCAACTTTAGATACTGGAATGTCCCCGTACATGGTCTCAAGAAGACCGCGAAGATGGCTGGACAGACCCATCAACAAGAGACGGAGGCAGGACGCCCCGCCGATGCAAAAAGTAGCGAATCTCCTGGTGAGGAACCCCTCACAGAAATGGAGGATGTCGCTGAGGACGAGGAGCTCGACGGGGAATCCCCCGTAGAGGACATGGAGGTAGTGGAGGAGGCAGACGGACCAATGTCCTCACAAGAGCTCGCCTCAGAGCTCGCAGTCCATGGGGACTAAGAAGCCGACACCACATTGGTGTTCGGAGGCGGTGGGAGCAGTCCTGGCTCCCGGCCAGATAGCGCGAATCAAGTAGCGCAATGAAGACTTCCCCCTCAGTCATCATAAGCACCAAGCTAGTCCAGGTGAACGTTCACCACGCAAAGGCGGCCTCGGCTGTCTTGGCGAGAACGTTCACCCGACAACACCTAGGACTAGCTCTAATACAGGAACCCTGGTGCAATGAGGGAATAAAGGGCCTGTACACAAGAGAATCCACGGTAATTTGGGACCAAAGGCATGCCTTTCCCAGAGCCTGTATAATGATAAGGTAGAATATTAAATATACTATCCTTTCAGAACTCCTCTCCAGAGATTGTGTCGCGATAGCGACCACCGAGGCGAAGCAGGGAAAGACCACGGTCATAGCCTCTGCCTACTTCGCTGGAGACCGAACATGTCCCCCACAAGAGGTGTCGGCCCTGGCAGAACATTGCAGGAGCAAAAGCCAGCCGCTTGTAGTCGGATGTGACGCAAGCGCCCACCAAGTCGCATGGGGAAGCTCCGATGTGAACGTTCGAGGTGAGTGCTTATTAGAATTCGTCTCCAGGCTTGACCTGGATATATGTAATGTTGGATCCGTCCCAACATTTGTAACTAGAGTAAGGGAGGAGGTACTTGACCTCACCTTTTGCAACAGGTCGCTAAAACCCTCTATAAAGGACTGGCAGGTCTCATTAGAGGAATCTATGTCCGACCACAGAATGATCCAATTCAAATTGGAGTCTAGCGTACAGCAAAGTATCCATAATAGGAACCCCCGAAAAACATATTGGGGAGGCTTCGGACTCCGAAACACCCCCTAGAACTAGAAAGTGTAGTAAACGAATTAAACAAAAGTATAATCGATGCCTATGAAGAGAATTGCCCTCTAAGCAAATCGAGAAAAGAAAATGATGCTCCCTGGTGGAACAACACCCTGAAGGCACTTAGAAAGAAGACCCGAATTCTTTTCAGTGAAGCCAAAAGAACCGGGGACTGCAATAAATACAAGCAAACACTGACGCTATACAATAGCGAAATCAGGAAAGCCAAAAGAAAGAATTATAGGAAATTCTGCGAGTCCATTGAGTACACGAAAGAAGGAGCTAGGTTACATAGAGTCTTGTCCAGGAAAAGCCCTGACGGCAACATCTCGCTCAAAAAAGCTAGCAATGCATACACAGAGAGCAACGAGAAGAGAGTACGTCTCTTGTTAGACACCCACTTCCCGGGAAACATCCCCATGGAAGAATGTGACAAGCAAGAGATCTATTATCACCCACGTGGCTCTGACTGGGCAGAAGCCAAGAAAATTGTTTCCGCAGGGAGTCTTGAGTGGGCAATTGAAACATTCCAGCCCTTTAAATCCCCCGGGCCAGATAGCATTTATCCAGCATTCCTGCAAGAAGGGAAGTACACACTCCTACCATTCCTCAGGAAAATCATGACAAGCAGTCTTGCTACTGGGTACATCCCACACGCTTCGCGCAGAGCAAGGGTAGTTCCCAAGGCAGGGAAGAAGGATATAACTAACCCTAAGTCTTTCAGACCCATCAACTTGGCATCGTTTTTACTGAAAACGATAGAAACGCTAGGCCGCGAGCAGGCTCGGAGCAAGCTCGGAAAGATGCTCGAGAAAACAATAGAAGATAAGGAAGTCGCTCTGTGCGATTCCTAGATATTGAGGGAGCATTTGACAAAACATCCCATAGTGCTATCAAGAATGCTCTAATCAGAAGAGGAATAAACTCCACAATAGGCAGATGGATAGACTCACTTCTACGATGCAGAGAAGCCTCTGTAGTGGAAGGTGGAAAATCCATCACAGTAACCACAACTAGAGGATGCACTCAGGGAGGAGTACTCTCCCCACTGTTGTGGAGCTTACTTGTGGATGAACTCTTAGAACGATTCGCGTCCCAGGGCATAAAATGCCAGGGATACGCAGATGACATCTTTATCCTTGTAAAAGGAAATTACGAAGAAACTCTATGTGACATAGTCCAAAGGGGACTGAAAGTGACGTCCGATTGGTGCAATGAGATTGGGCTCAACCTAAACCCTGCAAAAAACATCGTTGTACCGTTCACTAGAAGATTTAAACTTAGTAGAATGAGGCCAATACGTCTTTCCGGCTGCCTCATAACACCGGAAAGGGGTCAAATATCTTGGCGTCGTCTTCGACAACAGGCTAAAATTTGACAAACACATAGAGAATACACTCAGTAAGTGAACAAGGGCACAATACACATGCAGGAGCAGAGCCGGAAAACTTACTCCTGTGGCTATACCTCATGGTGGTGAGACCGATGCTCACGTATGGACCTGTCGTGTGGGGAGATAGAGCAAATCCTCTCACTGTAAGGACGCAGTTGCAAAAAGCTGCAATGGCTGGCATGTGTATGCATGCCCGGAGTCATGCGTATCTGTCCGACAGCGACCCTAGAAGTACTGATGGAGCTAACAACACTCCATACCATCTGCTTGAAGAAAAAAGCAACATTGCTCAGACTGACAGCTGAAGGAGTAGGCAGGAACTACATAGTAAGCTTGAGGGACTCTGAGAGGTTGGAGAAGGAAATCCCTATAATCCTTCAACCCAGGGACGAGATGGTGGCAGAGTTCCACTTCGACAGGAACTTTACTGTACACAAAAGTAATAAGAGAGATTGGATCTCACTAGAAGAGACATATAAAATGCAACCACACACAATTCAGTGGTATACAGACGGGTCCTTGACACCCCAAGGAGCTGGACTTGGGGTAGCAGGGCCTGGAACGAAAAGGTTCGAGTCAAATGGAGAATTTGCAAGTATATTTCAAGCCGAAATATGTGCTATCTCCCGTTGCGCACACCTCAATATGGGAAAAAACTACCATAATAGAGAAATCGCTTTCCTTTCGGATAGCCAAGCAGCGCTCAATGCGCTCAGCAGCAACAAGTTCACCTCTAAGCTAGTCTTAGAGACAAAGAACAAATTGGACCAACTAGGTAGCAGGAACAACCTGTCCCTATGCTGGATACCGGGACACAAAAATATCCCCGGAAACGAAATGGCTGACGAACTGGCACGCAAGGGTGCAGCCACTGCAATGGTAGGACCAGAATCCTACTGTGGCATAGGCCAACACACCATTAGGGAGCTCCTTAGAAAGGAAGAGAATACGCTTAGAACAGCCTCCTGGGTAAACACCAGGGGCATGAGACAAGCGAAAGCATTAATGGTGGACCACAACCTAAAAAGGTTCCAGAAATTAATCCAACAAGGAAAGAATGCCCTCAGGATTCCGACAGGGCTCTACACGGGCCACTGTAGGCTGCGGGGTCACCTGTACAAGCTGGGAATAGCAAACACCCCACTATGTAGATACTGTGAAGAGAAGGAGGAGTCCTAAAAACATATACTAGCCCACTGCGATGCTCAAGAGAGGCGCAGATTCAGTAGATATGGGGAACACAGCTTACGCCTCAACAATATAAGTAACCTAGAACCCACGAAAATCCAGACATTCGTGCAGGATATAGGGCTGCTAGGAGAGTTGTAAACAAAGTATGGGGGCTCAATAGATCAGTATTGGTCGCAGTGCGCTATTTCCCCAACAACAAACTAACTAAACTAAAATAAAAACATCAAAATAGAATGGAAATAAATTAAGTAGCACTTCTCTTTATCTTTCGTGTGATCTCTTCGCTTTTGTTCCAATTTAACTCTCTATAAGGATTATATTCATTAATATATTAATAATTTTATACCCCGTACTTATTAAAAATGGTGATATGTTCCTTACCGGCATGTAAGATCAGCACGCCTCCCTCTGGCACGGTGGTAGCCCGGCTGAAGCTCGCCGCATTTGGTGGGGTTCTTTCTTTGAAGGACTAATCTCATCCAGAAACATATTCAGAAATGTAGAATCGTGCCAGTTCCTCGAACAAACAAAAATGGATAGAGTAAAGAAAACGATAAGCTATGAAAAGAACATGGAAAAGTTCGTAAAAAAAGAAAGAAAAAGTGTCGATGCTGTCCACAAGCTGACCCCACATTCACTCAGACACTCCGCTCCACAAGCATACTTCCCTTCATACATACACTCATACACTCTCCATACATACTCTTTCATAACTGCTACATTCACTCCATATTCCCAACTTTCACGCTTAGCCCAGTCAACCTGTATGGTGTTCTGACAGCTAGGCCTTTTGCACACCCCTTCTCACTCTGCCACGGCATTGTGATCATGGGCCGTGATTGGCCTTCAATTCATGACCCAGTTTCTTCAGTCCGTTGTCCGTCTAAATGTCCATGAGACCACCTACAGTCACAGTCATCCTTGTATGACGGGTACTTACCATCATCGACTTCCATCAACATACCCACCCCAATTTGTTAAGATTTACCAACTCATGTTTTTCAACCTAACAAATATAACCTATATATATATATTTATAAAAAAAATTTAACCTACAACAAAGGATTCCATAATAAAAAAGGCAAAAAAAAAAGGTAAGATGCAATTAAATTAAAATTTAATTTTATATAAGAAAGTTAAAAGTAATTATAAAAAAATAATTATAGTAAAAAACAGGACAGATTTCGTTATCAGAAATATTTTTGCAGTTTTTCTTTCCGAAATGGTATGTGACAGATACTTTTGCGCTGAAGGCGTTAGTATCTTGGCATGCTCCTAAAATGTTTGTGAATTCGAGATTGATAAAAATTTGTGGTTTGTGTTTTTTTTATATGTCTTTTAGAGTTTCTTAACGCTTACCTGGTCGTTGATGTTGGCGCCAGCATGCTTCACCAGGCTAAAAAGGTTGTTAAAAAAAAATAGAATAACTCAAATCCACTCGGTTTTATCAAATGGCGGATACGCATCACACATAACAAAAAAAACTATGCTTTACAGCAACTGGGCAGCCAAATTTATCCTATTCTTGTATGTGTACAAAGAACGCTCAACTCAACCAAAAATCTAAAAAAAAATCAAACGAACTATTCCTAGCGCAAAACTATTCCCCTCCCTCTTCTGGACCAATCAAGCTCAGCTCGAAGAAAGTGTGCCGAAGTCGCACTCGTTCGTCTCAGCCTCCCTCGCGGCGGTCTGTTCAAATGCGTTCCGTTCTTTTAAGCGGTGTTTGTGGCACTAGCGCATTGATCTTAGCGGGGTGCGGGGTACCGTTGGGCCTACATTGGCCACTGTTGCTAAGCTGAGATTGTGCGTGGTTGGCGGCTGTGCGGTATGCGTTGCTAAAATTGCTGCGCGCCTGATAGTTGCATCTATCTTTCAGCTCGTTCAGATTGGCGCTGCTACGGATCGCCCTAAACGGACATTGACTTTCTGGTCTTGCATTCACTGTCTTTTTATTGCAAGGGCCTCGGCCGATGCGTAGAATTTAGCTAGACTTTTGGTGATTGTTGTAGGTACTGATTGTATATTTTTTTGTTTTGTGCAGTTTTTATGTAATTGGCATTTATTTTATTTTATGATGCTGCTGCCACGACACTTTAACGCAGAGTTTTTCCCGACAGTTAGTTGAAATTGGAATTCAGGGCTTCTCTAACTCACTAACACGACATGCATTTTTGGTGCATCTGATTGCTTCGTACCAGTACTCGATTCGATCGCTTTTATTTTTCAATCTTTACTAAACGCTGGTTCCGCTGGATGTCGCTAAGCGGTCCCTTTTAGGCTTTGTCTGGCTGTCGGCTTTTACCGTTGTAGGGCATAGCGAGGGCGATTTTGATAATCGCAAGCCCACGTAACAGGCTCGCACCCGTCGATGTCTCGTACATGGAACGTGTCCGCAAAAAGAATTCATACGTGGCCTATTTCTTGTCCTAGTCCTGTACACCCACGTGTGGCTTCGACCTGCGACCCTGATATACCAACATTATGTAACGTACAGATCCTTCGCATGCTAAATCCACATCGCTTTTCCAGCACCGTTGGCCAATTCGTACAGAGCGTTGCCTTTCCTTATTACTACCACGCATCGAACTCGGTTTGGGCCCAGCTTAGCCTTCCGCTAAGTTGCTTTGTTTAAAGTTTTTTCTGCAAACGACCTGCCCTACCGAAAACTCGGCTGTGCGACTACGCGTGTTATATGTCTTCTCAGCTCTCTTATGGGCGCTTTCTAACACTCGCTGGATTTTGCTGTAGAGGAGTTCCAATTTGTCTGCTGGTTCCATAGCTTCTTGGTCAGCTGCAGCAATTCCTTCTATCTGTCGCACTATAGGGTAGGCTTTTGCGTGTTGAACCATTCGCGTACCGAACATTTCGTGATATGGTTCCGTGTCAATAGCAGAATGATGTCCGCTCTGTAGTGCCCACGCTACTCGGCTTAGATGCAAGTCCCATGTGCGCTGATCCTCCTGCACAATGTCCTGCGGATGATGCATAATGTGCTTGATTAAGAATATCCACACGCAGCTCAGATGGTACCCATAGCTTCCACAACAGATCGTCATGAATGCTATCGCCAGTCCTTAATCCGACCCGTTTATACACGTATCCGTCAGATACGCAAACATCTGGCAACTCTTTCTGTTTCTCTGTGGTAATTTTTACCAGAGTTCTATACTCCTCTGACTTAAAAGCGCCAGCCGTCAAATCAACTTCATAATTGTCTCCGGTACCCAGCCCAATCCTCCATATACATTCGAGAAAGAGTGTCCAGTACAACATTCAAAGACCCTTTTCGGTGTTCTATATTAAAGTCAAAAGCCTGCAATTTTAGACTCCAACGCGCCAATCGCCCTGTGAGGTCTTTTTGGTTCATTAACCATTTGATGCTAGCGTGGTCTGTAATCACCTTAAAGGGCATCCCTTCTACATACGCACGAAAACGGTGTACGCTTAAGATGGCCGCATAACACTCGAGCTCAGTTATGCTATAATTGCTTTGAGCCTTGTTGAGCTTAGCTGACATGAACGCTATGGGTCGCTCATTTCCCTCGTCGTCCTCTTGAAAAAGTACCCCTTCAACTATTACAGTAGAGGCATCGCATTGGATTACGAAAGGTCTCTTAAAGTCAGCTGTGACCAAGCTGGAGCCGTGATTAGTCCTGCCTTTAGAGCTGCAAATGCCTGACGACCGTCTTCTGTCAAAGAAAAATTGCGGATTCGATCCTTAGCCAGACTGTCATGAAGTGGAGCTGCTATGCTGGCATAATCCTTCACGAATCTCCGGTACCAGCCAGTCATTCTTAGAAAGCGTCTTAACTGTGTAGTCGTCTTAGGTGCTGGAAGTTCACGCACTGCGCTAGCTTTGCTCTCATCCTTCTTGATTTTTCCCTCGCGCACTACGAATCCCAAATAATTCGCCTGTCGGTAGCAAAACTTGCTTTTCTCCACATTAATGGTGAGCAGAGCGCGCGCCAGGCACTCAGCATCTTTTTTGACCAATGATAAATGTTCTTCAAAGGTTTTTGAGCACACCAATAGGTCGTCGAGGTAGACGAATACGTTCTCTCTTAAGACTGCTGGAATCACCTTATCCAACATCCTCTGAGCTGAGTTACACAGCCCGAACGGCATCACTGTAAAATGGTAGAGAGGACGCCCAGGGACAGTAAATGCGGTTTTCTCCCTACTCTTCATTTTCAAAGGGACCTGCCAAAACGCATCTTTAAGATCAATTGCTGATATGAAATATGTCTCCTGGAGTCGACTTAAAAGTTCCGCGATATGCGGCAACGGATACGCATCCTTAACTGTTCGTTCATTAACCAATCAAGACAAAGTCGATTTTTGTGACCCTTTTGGACTAGTGTAACTGGGGAGCTCCAACTGCTGTTACTATCTTCAATTACCCCCAGTTCTAGCATTCTGTCTAATTCCGCATATACTTATTTTTGTTTCGCTAGCGATATCGGATAATGCCTCTGTTTGATTGGAAGCTGTTCATTGTGGACCTCAATAACGTGCTGCTCCAAAGACGTCTTCCCAATCCTAAGGTCCCAGATGAGGGAAATGCGCATTTTATTTGCTCCAACCGCTCCACCTGTTCTGAAGTCAACTCGTGGGGTGTATATGCTATTACGGGGGGATCACGATCATCCAAAACTGACAGCTCGCTCACGTGGATAGACTCTTTCACTACTTCCCCTTTTACATGATCGCCAAATCAAACTTTATCCAAAACTCGATGCCAAAATAAAACGGTTGCTGTAGCGCTGGCACATTAAGTAAATCGAATTCCTTCTCTTCTCCTTCCCAAGATACCGGAAGGGAAATAATGTCTTATACCCTTGTTGCTCCTCCATCTGCTGTGCGTACTTTCTGTCTCTTTAACCACCGCACACGTTTCTGCTCGATCTCTTTGTAGTTCCGGGTTTTTTGACTCTCTGGCTCCTCTCCAAATATTCGCGCCCTTGCCTCCTCGTACTCCTGTTGGCGCTGATGCAAACTCTTCTTGGGTGATATCTGCCGAGGAGGTGATACTTTTGGTTCTAATGGTTGTTTCTCGGGTTCCTGTCTCCCTGCGCAGAAGCTCCCATCGTTCCTGCCAAACCTTTCTCTAAAAACGCTGCATCTACCGTCAAATATGCGTTGGTTTTTCCGCAAGCGAAACAATGGACAATTCGGTAAAAATCACTAGGCAACCAACACACAAAACACAGATATAAGTGGAAGGGCGACGAGCTGAATGCCTCTACTCCAGCTATGCTCGGTCTAGGTGGACCCGAAGTAGCGTCTTCTCTTCCAACATTTGGCCGGAAACCGTCATTCCCTCCGGCTGTCTGCTGTCGTGCATGCCGCGAGTCTCGATGATCCCTTGGGCCCCTCTGGATAGCTGTTACGTCGATTGCGGCCTCGTTTTCCCCCGGAACCACATCTAGCTCGGCCAGACCGCGTCCTCCCTTTCCTCGATGCTTTTCAGCCACTTCTCAGATCTAGCGCCTTCCCTCCTTAAATGCCCCAGGGTGACGATTCTAGATCCATAAAGCAGGCCTCCAAGCTGGGCATTTGGACTGTCCTGGATTATTTCCACCAACTTTGCTTCTGGAATCCGTTCCACAAGCTTAAAATTGAGGTTATGGACATCTGAATAGAGCTCCTCAAATGGTTCTCCGTTATTGACTTAATAATGACATAGTCAGAATCAGCGGTCGAAAAGGTAGACACTAGCTCTCTTCTTAGGTCCTTGTATCCAAAACGGAAGTCACTCCGATGATCCTCCAAAATCTGCCAGTACCATTTGGCAGCTGCTCCCGCCAGAAGAAAATGGAACTCGTTGTATAGCTGTCTGTCGGTTACCAAATATTGCTCCTTCATCCGCCCTACTCTGAATATAAAGCTCTCTACGGTCATCCCTTTCCCTGATCCATCGAAATTCAAATTCCATCCGTCCAAGGGTATGTGCCGGCTTCGATCTATTTCTGAGGGACCCCGTGTAGAGGTCTGTGCATTTCCGCCTCCTGCTCCGGCTATTGATAACTCCAGCTCTACCATTCGACTGGTGTTCTGGCCTGCTTCTGAGCGAAGATCAGTTAAGACTCGTATTACGGCCCGGTTTTGAGCAAACACCTCAGCAACCATCTGGTTTATATTACCTTCCGAGCCCTCTGTGCTTGGCCCTGCATTGACTCATCAGGAACACCTCCAACCGCTCCCTCTTCGTCACTCATCATGGTACTACTTTGGTAGTCTGCCAGCGAGCCTAACTTGTCCAGCTTGCTGGAAAAGCTTAGCGATTCAGTCGTGTTGTTTTGCCTTTGAAGAGTTTCCTTTTGGCGTTGGAAATTCCTCGGGGTCTTGTCGCTCAGCTCCACCAGTTAGCCTAATGGATTTTCTGCACTAAGCGCTCGCTTGGTACTGCGCGTCAAACGGCGACCTTGAATTGGCAACACCCCTCTCGCTGCGCGCTCCATTCACCTAATCAGAATTACACCCCCCGAATCTTCTCCCAACAAAAAACTATTTATTAAAACAGCCCGCTGAAATTAGCAACTAAAACTTCTAAAGCAGTGCTTTATTCTGAAGCGGCCATTAGATTAAAAAAAATATATGAAAAAAATAATATATGGGCACTTCCACAGAAATGTCAACCGCAGCCAAAAATTTAAAAGTGGTGAAAAACATTATGTTTTATCAATTTTTCATGAAGAAACATTTAAATTGAATTTGAAATCATACATTTATATATAACCCATTTCGAAATATTCGGATTTACGGCCGCGCCAGAGCAATTTTTCTAATTTGGACGTTAATTTTGCACTTTTTTTTTATTAAAGTGCCTTTAGATTTCTATAGCTTTCTGCAAGCCCAACGAAAAAAAAAAACTGAAACAGCTGGCAGAGACCAGGGGCTGAGCAGTGATAAAATAAATTATTGCAAGCCAAAAATAGGGAAAAAGAATAGGACAGAAATTCAACATGTCCGAGCTAAAACCATTCTTGTTCAAAACATTGGACAAGAACTTACGGCGGTCTGAATGGGAAACGTGGCTACGTTCGTTTACAATATACGTTGAAGCAGAGGAGATCAACTCTATTGTCAAAAGGAGAAATAAACTCTTACATTTGGGCGGCCCACAATTACAGGCTGTGGTCTACAGTTTGCCAGGAGCCATAATTCAGGTTGACGAGGGAATGGAAACTGATGTGTTTACACCGCTTGTTAACAAGCTTAAGAGTATTTCTCACCACCTCGCAATTCCGCGTTTGAACGGCACATTTATCGGGGTATGACTCCACTTGACGGCGAAGGGTTTACCGAATTCCTGATGCGACTTCGACAACAGATGTCCAAATGCTCATTTGGCTCTACGGAAGCGGAAGTTCATGAAATTTGTTTAAAAGACAAGCTTATTGATATGTGGGCTCCACGGGAACTAAAGAAAAAGCTTCTGGAGAATGAGCATTCTCTGGACGAGGTCATCAAAGCTTGCAGTATCGACGAGCAGGTCAATCAACAATCGCAGTCGATGGCGCCGACATCTGAGACTAACAATGTTAACAAAGTAAGTTTCCGTGGGACACGCGATAAAAGGGCCGAAGGTGAATGTAGCCGGTGCGGCAGGAATGACCACAGCGAGAATAGTTTAGGGTGTCCAGCGCGAAATGTGCAGTGCAACAAATGTTTACGAATTGGCCATTATGCACGGAAATGTAGAACCAAAGCCAAAAGGTCATTTTCTGGATTTCGTGATGGCAACATGGAGCGTAGGCGAACAAGTGATTCGAGAGTAAACTCAGTGTGCCAAACTCAAGCTGAGATTGACAAGAAGACACCCGCTGCTGATTGTTTTAGGGTGGTAAGCGATACAGAGGAAGATGTGATGATTCATTGTAAGGTGGGGGGCTCCCCAATAGCGATGGTGATTGACACGGGATCCCGTTATAATCTGGTGAGTCAGGACGACTGGGTACAATTATGTCGTAATAATACGGCAATGTTCAACAATCGAAGCCAGTCACATAACACGCTCAGGGCTTATGCGAGCAACGAGCCATTGAAAGTCAAATGTGTTTTTGAGGCCCCAATTACAGTGAGAGGTGTGCCAGAAATGATTGCTACGTTCTACGTGATTGAGAACGGAAAGCAATCGCTACTCGGCAGGGACACGGCTGTAAATCTTAACGTCTTAAGACTGGGCTTAAGCGTAAATTTAGTTGAATCTGAGCAGCCATTTCCTAAATGGAATGGTACTGTTGTGAAGTTATCAATTGACCCCAATATAAATCCGGTCCAGCAACCGGTGAGACGTATACCTGCAGCTCTAGAGGAAAAAGGTAACCACTAAGCTCAAAGAGGCGCTGCAGTGGGATATTATTGAGCCAGTAAAGGGACCAAGCCCTTGGATATCGCCGATCGTGGTAGCTTTTAAAGAGAATGGGGAGATTAGACTTTGTTCAGATATGCGCCGGGCGAACAAGGCGATATTAAGAGAAAATTACCCTCTGCCAACATTTAAAACCTTCTTGACCAAGCTCAGAGGTGCAAAATTCTTCTCCAGACTTGACCTTAGAAATGCCTACCACCAATTGGAGCTCCATGAGGATAGTCGTGAAATTACAACTTTTATTACCCACATGGGCCTATTTCGACACAAACGATTGTTGTTTGGTGTTAATTCTGCGCCGGAAATCTTCGAACGGATGCTAGAAGAACTGTTGGCGTCCTGTCCCAACGTCTTAAATTATATTGATGACGTAATTATTTTTGGCAGCACCGAAGCAGAGCACGATGAGGCAGTTCAGAAAGTGCGGGAAATATTTACGGAGAAAAATGTTTTGCTGAATGAAGCTAAATGCATTTGGAAAACCAATAAGCTGAAATTCCTAGGACACATATTATCCGACCAAGGGATTGAAGCTGATCCAGAAAAAGTTAAGGTGATAACAACATTCCGGCCACCCAAAAACAAAGAGGAGGTTCGAAGTTTTCTGGGTTTGGTAACATACGTCGGTAAATTCTTACCACATTTGGCAAGCAACACGGAACTGCTGAGACGACTTTTAAAGATGAATAGTAAGTTCGTTTGGGGAGAAGAAGAAAGTCAGGCGTTTGAAAAACTAAAGCAACAAGTGGCAAACGTTGCTAGTCTTTCATATTTTAACGTACGGTACCGAACTCGTCTGATTGCCGACGCTAGCTCCGTAGCCTTAGGAGCTGTATTGGTGCAGTTTGGCGAAGACAATGAGCCACGAATCATCTCATTTGCAAGCAAAAGTCTTTCAGATGTTGAAAAAAGGTACTCGCAAACGGAAAAAGAAGGCCTTGCTTTGGTTTGGGGTGTGGAGAAGTATTATTATTATCTGGCTGGACTGGAGTTCGAACTGGTACCCGATCACAAGCCTTTGGAGGCAATTTTTAAGCCCACATCGAAACCTCCCGCCAGGATTGAAAGATGGCTTCTTCGACTGCAGTCATACAAGTTTCGAGTTGTCTATAAAGCTGGAAAGGAGAACATAGCTGATTCCGTGTCACGGTTGTGTCAATTAAGCGGCTCAAATTCGTTTGACTGGGATGGCGAGGAAAACATATTTCACATAATCTCAAGAGCAGTAAAAACGTCCCTAACTATATCGGAAATTGTCGAGAAAAGTGCATCGGATGAGGACATAGTGGACGCGATGGCCTGCCTAAGCAAGGACTCCTGGAGCACCGCCGAGTCAAACCGTTACAGCCCGTTTCGCTATGAATTGTCAGTTGTGGGCAGTATACTCCTACGGGGTACTCGCCTGGTAATTCCGACATTGTTAAGATCAAGAATCCTCGCCCTAGCGCATGAAGGCCATCCTGGGGAGTCGGCGATGAAACGCAGGCTGCGTTCAAAGGTATGGTGGCCAGGGATCGACAGGGACGCTGAAAATTTTGTAAAAACCTGCAGGGATTGTTTAATAGTATCTCTTCCAGATAAGCCAACCCCAATGCAAAGGCACATTTTCCCTACAGCGCCTTGGAAGTTTGTAGCAGCTGACCTGTTAGGCCCACTTCCAAGCAACGAATTTGTATTAGTCTTAATTGACTATTACTCTTGATATATGGAATTTAAAATGTTGAGGTCGATTTCATCTGAAACCATTATCGAGGTCATGTCGGAAATTTTTAGCAGGCTGGGCATACCTGAGTCACTTCGGACTGACAATGGTAGACAATTTGTCAGCAAAGAATTTAGCCAGTTTTGTCAAGTTCATAATATTGAGCAGATTACAACTCCTCCATACTGTCCTCAAGCCAACGGCGAGGTGGAAAACATGAGCCGATCGTTAGTAAAGAGATTGAAAATAGCGTACTCCAATAAGAAATGCCTTAAACCAGAAATTCAAAAGTTCGTACTTGTGTACGACGTCACGCCTCATGGCACAACGGGATCAGCCCCCACTGAGTTGATGTTCAATAGGACAATAAGGGACAAAATTCCAAGTCCCCAAATTCCCCATCAGTCCATCCATACGGAAACTTTAGATGTTCAGGAGCCTACCGAGACGATCCCAAGTAGCGAGACAGGATTGAAGGTCCGTCTAAAGAACATTGGAGGGAAGTGGAGACCTGTAGCGAAGCAGTGAATCCCTGGTCGATAACGATACCCCCTACAACGCGTAATCGATAGCAGGAGAAGCGAGAAGAGGAAGCACACATGAGGATGGCGGACAAGACGGTCCTAAGAAATAAAGAGCTAAAAACTATATTCATACCTGTGTTATTATTGACAGTGAAAACGCGGGTTAATACAGTGTTTAATATGTCGTATTTGATTATTAAACTATTTGGCTGCGTTGTTTTAATTGGCACCGCATTTGGTTGCATTTGGTGGCTAAATTAATAACTGTTGGAGGCCTTAGGCCTACTTTTTGCACCAACATCGGATTTAAATTTTTGATTGATAGTTTAGTTTTTCATTTTTAGTGTCGTTTTTATAACCTTGCAAACGGTATTATAATTTTGCCCAGAAGTTTGCAACGCATAGAAATATTCATTTCCGACCCCATAAACTATACATATTGTTGATCAGGGCGACGAGCTGAGTCGATTAAGCTTTGTCCGTCCGTCTGTCAGTCTGTCTGTCCGTCTGTCTGTTTCTACGCAAACTAGTCCCTCAGTTTTGTAGCTATCGAGCTGAAATTTCGCTCAGAGTCTTCTTTTGACTGCACGCTGCTAATATGTCGGAACCGCCCGGATCGGATGACTACTTCTTGTAGCTGCCATAGGAACGATCGGTCGAAGAGTCAATTTAACAACTTTCCTAGTAGGCGTAGGAACTTTTCTAGTTAAATAAATGTATGATATGTGGCAGTCGAGTTTGAGCTACGAGTCTGAAAGGAACTTATTTGTTTGTTTATGTGCTTAAATTGTTGAAACCAATATTGTGACCAATAAAATCAATCGAAATGCCACGAGTGTCTTCAATGTCCCAGGAGCAACGACGGCAGGCGTCCCGTGATAGAGCTCGCATCCGTTACGAGCCAAATGCTAGTCGACTGGCTGCTATTCGCGAAGAAAATCTAGCATCTCGTCAAGTAGAGCGGGAGCGTGATGAAGACAAGAACTTGCAAGGGTATAAAAACTTCGGCACGGACGAAGTTAGCTTAGCCTTCTCGGTTGTTTTTGTCTTCGGACGTATTTGTTTATTTATATATACTTATATAAATTGAAAACAGAATAAACTTACTTTCGCGCAGCCGCACTCTATACCGCTGATCGAAGCGCTTGACATCAACTCCCTTGCCAATCTCCTACGCATTGTTAAGCGAACCGCTTTGGAGACTTCTATGCATTTGGGGATACGCATTCGTTGCTCGCGCTTCGATGGCAGCTTCTGCTATTCTAGGCCCACGTAACAGATCGGCAGTTGTGGCCTATTCCCACGCCTTCTGTGCTTTCGCATCGCTGTTGAATCACACCAGGGCCGGCGGTGTGATCCCCTAATCAATAATTGTCCAGTCCGCCACATTATTAAAGTTTTACCTCGGGTCATACTTACCCCACCCAGTCATTCCCACCAACACCCTCCAACAAACATATTTGTCTTAATGCTCACTGTCAAAAACTATAAGTATGCTATTGTAAAAATCAGAGATATGTCAGCTCCAGATGGGAAACCGAATGCACGTCACGACCCGAGCTGTGACTTACGTTGTTTCAAAAGGAGACCACGCTCTGTGGGCTCATGCGTGAGCATGAACTTACAAAACTCAGGCGAACTAACATAATCAAACCAAAATTTAGCATTTTTTTTTTCTTTTAAGGTCTGTATCCAGCACTGCGGAAAATTCCAGGTATTTGCTAGTTATTTCTTGTGTGTGTAGAACATAACTAAAGCAGGGTGACCACGCACCTAAAAAGTGCAAGGTCACTCTGATTAATCAGCTGTTAAGCACCGTCAAGTATTTGAATTTTAATATATTTAATGAAAAATAAGGGACGATAGGCCGATGGCTGAGCAGAATACTTTAAAAAAATGTATCTATTGATTAAAGTTACTAAGTTCGGAATCCTCAGTTAAATTTTTTCACACAGCATTTCTCTGATCACCGCGGATCTGCCGTGTCCAGTCGCTCACCACTCCATTATCACCACGAATGCTGACGATACCGCTTTTCTTGCTTTCAGCAATACAGAATTGCATCTGTTATGGTTCAGCAGTTCCTTTATGCCCCACTACCCTCAAGAAACTAGTCTTCTATGTGAGGTCCCTGCTATGTGAGAACACCACCAAATAACGCGACTTGGACGCTTTGCCATTATGAGCCCAAATCAATATGCGTGTCATGCGTATCATGACAGACTAGTGGCCCACTCCAATAGGCTTGCCTCTGATCTGGCGACAAACAGGCTCAGAAGTCTTCTCAACCTACGATATCCCATCGACCTTTGTGTTCATTGGGGGCATCTCTCGGGCCGCCTCAGCAAATTGGCATAAGTGTCCCCTTGGCACCATCCCCTACCAATCTTTGAACGCTGCTGGTTCCCCAGGAAGACGACAGGTCATAACAAAAACAAAAAAGCATTCCCCACAAATTTTCGCTCATCACGTCCAAAATAATTGTAAACAATATATTCCTGAGCTGTGTATCAGCTGTTGTCTCGGTCCACACGCGCTATCGATAGGCCAACTATCATGTTGCTGGATACACAAGCAACGAAAAGGTAAACTAAAAATTCCTGGCACATTTTTGTACCCTGTTCCCATTAAAAATGGGAAAAGGGGATCATGAAGTTGTGCAAATGTATGTAACAGCCAGAAGGAATCTTCTCCGACCCTATAAAGTATATATATTCTTGATCAGCATCAACAGCCGAGTCGATATAGCCATGTCCGTCTGTCCGTCTGTCTGTATGAACGCTTCGATCTCAGAGACTATAAGAGATAGAGACACAACTTTTGGTTTGCACATAGGTGTATACCGTACCCAGATCAAGTTTGTTTCAGATTTGGAAAATTTCCCCCCCTCCCCCCTTAAGCCGCAAAAAACTGTCAGAGCCACAACTTTAAAGTTAGAACCTCGTGGCTTAATATATATTATCCTAGGCCTTATATCTAACTACTCTCAAAAGGAAAATAGGATCCGAGCAAAAACACCAAAGTTATTAAACAATTTTGCTTATGGGAGCGGGCCACTACATGCAGGCAGCTGGCCGCGTGTGAGCGCGTGCGTGTGTGTGTTTGCGTTTGTCTATATGAGTGTGTTTGTATGTGTGTCTCAATTGAACAGGGTATTTTGGAGTCGGAAACTCGACTACAGCGCTCTTACTTGTTTTTAAATGAAGTTTGCCAGGAATTTGTAGTTTCCGCGGTGCTGGATACCCGGCTTTAAGAGAGATTAATTACACTTATTACGAATCAAAAGTACGAAGACAAATTACCTTAATTACACCTTAATGGGAAGGAAGGATTGTAAAGGATTACACAAAACTTGATTCTGGACACAAAAAACAATTCTGCCTAAGGAAACAAACAAGAAAAATCAATGGCAATTGGTATGACTGTGGTGAGCCTTGATAAAAGCACAGTTTTTCATATAATTAGAAACACCTTGGCTTTGCTTTGATGCTCATGTGCTTTTAGAAAGTGTTTCTATTTATGTGAAATACTGTGACGAAAGGAAAATTCGAACGCCCTCAGTACTAGGCTTAAATCTAAAATTGGTATGAAAAGGGAATCAAAAGTGACTTCAGTCACTAAAACTACCACAAAATGAAAAAAAAGGAAAATTTGGGGAAAGTGAAACAGATTAAAACTTTCTAAACTATTAGGTTTTCTAAAAACTTACAGAATAAAAAAAGGAAAATACACTTAACTAAAAGAATATGGCTAACTAAATAAAAAAAATCTAGCAGCTACGTCTGCCTACATCCCTTTACTTGTGGGAAATGGGTCGTCTTTGCATCTGCACTGGTATCGAATAAAAGAGTTCCAAGTTTGTTGTTATAGATGAATGGTTGACACTTTTTAAGCTTTTGGGTTGAACGATGAAAGGTGAACCTGTCACAAACATGTACGGGTATATTTATAGATTTGATTTTTTTTTGTTATCGAGCTATTTTTTCGACAACCCATGTAATCACTTGATGCCTCTATTGCAGGATCATCTGCCGACGGCAAATGCACATAACAAAATTGGCCGTTGCCTTGACCTTCAGTATGTGTGCTTTGCAAAAGGGCTTTTTGTTAACAAAACCAAAAAAAAAAAACACACAGAACTGGTGGAAGAGGGGGCAAATCTTTGCACTACACTTGTTGCTTTTACTTGAAGTTTTCGGCTCTCTCCCGGAAAGTGGGATAGGTTCCCTTCAACCCATCGGAGCGGCGGGCGTTGGCTGCGCTGCAGCAGCGGACTTGCACTTGGCCTTCCACGATACAGACAAGTCTCTGATTACAGAGCCGCCAGTCGCCTTGGCTCCGTAGAAATTTTCGCTGACGTTAACAAAAATTGTGGGAACTGTGCATGGCACATTTTCCGCGATATGTTTGTCAAATATGTGGCCTTAATTTCCCACATTTAAAAACATAAGAATCAAGTTAGTTGAATACGACAAGTCTTACCTTTGGAAAGGGTCGACCATCGAATACCCTTTTATTTTTCAAACGTTTTTTTGAAATTATGTGAGTACATAACATATCGAAGTCGTCGATAGTGGCACATGGCCATGTGATCCTTGAAATAAATTAATTCAGTCTTTCCGGTGAGTCTAAGCCAAACGTGTGGCCTTGACCCACAACCCTGAGCATAAAAGTCTTATGCTCTACCGAATGAGTTAGCCGGGCTGACTACTTTCAGGTGGGAGTATGCCGAACGTGTGGCATCGACACAAAGAAAGAAAGAAGAAACAGAAGAAACTTAATCAAGAAAAAGAAATGTTTTTTCCGGTCTCCAGCCATTCCTGCTCCCGGAACTTGTAAGGAATTGTTTGGCAAGGTCTTATTGGCTAACCGGTTTGGGTCCAAAGTATACATGCTTCCATGTTTATGCCGCATATAGCTCTTTGGCATGGTATACGCCTATACTTTTCCAGGAACTGTTACCCAGCTCGTAGAAAGAGTTGCCTTTCTTTTAAAGATAATGCACGTCACTCTATTAGGGCCTAGTTTGGCGTTGTATCCTTCGGCCAAATTACTCTGCTTAATATTCTTTCTGTATATATCCTGTCCCTCGGAGTATTTTACTTTTCCACAACGGGTATTACACACCTTTTCACCCTGCATGTGCATGCGCTCGAGTTGATGATAAATTTTCTGCCGGATCAGCTGCAATTTGTTAGCTAATACCAGTTCTTGTTCACTTGACTTGATACCCTCTAACTGTCGTAGGATAGGATAAGCTGTTCCATCAGTTACTAAAGCGATCTCCAAACTAAATCGGTACCATTTCTCTACCGGGACTGTGGAAAGGTGCCGTGAAAGATATGGAATTCTTGATAGTAACCTCCCTACAGCAATCATTCTACTTCGGAATTGTGTTTTGGAAGACGTTTGGGTTAGAATTTGTTAGAAGAAGTCCTTCCGTCGGGAAGTTTGGGGACACGGGAGGGGCAAAGTTGAGTGAGTTGATCCCAACTGAGGAAGCTCCTTTGCAAGAAACTGCTTGTACCACACACATATTGTCTGACGAAAGGCAAAGATATTGAAAGTCGTGAAGGACATGTTTCCGTCCTATAGAACGCTCGGACTCGGGAAGACAGAACTGGAGGAACATGTGATTGTAGTTGCCAAGGAAGACATCTCCATCAAGCAGAGACACTTCCCGATATCTCCAGCCAAGCTGACTCTTTTGTTCGCGGAGCTAGAAAGAATGCTGGAAATGGGAGTCAAAGAGGAGAGCAACAGCAGCTGGAGCTCACCAGTGACCCTCGTGGTGAAAGGTCCTTAGGCACGGATGTGCATGGACGCTCGGAAAGTCAACGAACGGACCATCAAGGACGCCTATCCGTTACCACACATTGAAGGTATCCTGAGCCGGTTACAAAACACTCATTTCATATCCGCTAAAGACTTAAAAGACGCGTATTGGCAGGGAGAGACCGCCTTCACGGCGGAGGAAAACCTGTGTATCAGATTAAATGTATGCCTCCTCTTCTGTTACAGTCAAGCCAGGTACCTGGGGTATGTGGTGGGAGGGCGTTGTATCAAAACAGACGAAGCCAAAATATAGGGAATACAGTAGTTTCCAGAACCGACGAGTGCCAAACAACTGTGCAGGTTCCTTGGCATGACTGGGTGGTATTGGAGATTCATAAGCAACTATGCGGTAACCGCGACTAAAAGGTTTTGAGTTGGGAGAAGAAGGCATGAATGCTTTTAATGCACTAAAGCTGAGCATGATGTCTGCTCCAGTATTGACCACTCCCGATTTCAAGAAGCCCTTTGAGACACAGTATGATTCATCAGTCACAGGGGTGGGGGGAGTTCTGTACCAGCTGGCGGAGGATGGAGGAGAGCATCCGACAGCCTATATGTCAGCCAAGCTTAACAAGGCCCAGCGAAACTATAGTATCACTGAGCTTATGTGTTACGCTGCCATCCTAAGTGTTTACAAATTTTGGCCGTACGTAGAGGGAATTTCGTTTTAAGTCATCACTGATCATGCGAGTCTGAAGTGGCTTATGGGTCAGAAGGACCTGTTCGGTCGGCTAGCCCGCTGGAGTTTGAAATTACAGGTCTTTGACTTTGTAATAGAGCATCGTAAAGGGGCCCTAAACGTGGTTTCAGATGCGCTGTCGAGCATCCATATGGATGAACTCAAACCCTCAGCTTCGTAAAAGGAAGACTTACAGGTCGACCTTCAGTCACCTGCACTCCATTTTGAAAACTATAAAACGTTAGCACAATGCGTTCAGGATCAAATCGAAAAACTACCAGATACCTGTGTGTCTGATGGGTATGTCTATAAGCGAAATGGTTTTCGAACCGTGGATGCGATAGAAGACGATCGAGTTTGGAAGTTATGGTTGCCGGAAGAGCTTCGTACTTCGTGATCGCATTATGCCTCTTCCGCTGGCCATTTGGATTTGTTAAACAAAGAGACTTATTGCAAGGTACACATACTGAAGGCCAAGGCAACGGCCAATTTCGTTATGTGCACTTGCCGTCGGCAGATGAACCTGCAACAGAGGCATCAAGTGATTACATGGGGTTTCGGAAGAATAGCTCAATATTCATCTACAATCTGGAACTCTTTAATTCAATACCAGTGCATATCCAAAGACGACCCCCTCCCCGACCGCAAGTAGAGGGATGCAGGCAGACGTAGCTGCTAGATTTTCTATTTCGTTAGCCATAGTCTTTATAGTTAAGTGTCTTTTCCTTTTCTTATTCATTAAGTTTTTAGCAAACCTAATGGTTTAAACAGTTTCAATCTGTTTCACTCTTCCCAAATTTTCCTTTTTTTTTCATTTAGTGGTAGTTTTAGTGACTGAAGTCACTTTTAATTTCCTTTTCATACCAATTGTAGAATTAGTCTTTTGATCTTTATTGCTGATATCTGTCTTTGGTCTCGCCTTTGCCTGAATACCAAACGGGAGGAAAAGAGTCGAAAGCTTCAGATAATACGGCTAATGCCGTAAACAGCGTTCAGGTTGTCGACCATACAGGTCACATAGATGATCTGACTTTCTGGATAGTAGTGTTAGTAATCATAGCCGCAGTGCAATTGGCATTGAACCTTCTCAATAAACACTCCCTAAAACGGAGATATATCAACACCGCAGATCTTGAAAGAGCGTTTACCATTTCCGGCTCCTCCGTTCGTTCTTAAGTATTTCTTTTACTAATTTTTTGTCCGTTTGTGGTCCAGAAAATTCCGGATGGGGAATTGATAAACCTTTGTGTTTTTTTGTGCTTTTTATCTTTTTGAACGCCCATAATTTTCAAAAAAAAAAAATAAGAAGGAATTTTATGCTGAGGCGGCATTCTCTTTGTTTGAATGCCTGCTTATAAACATATATGAATTTGCCACATAGTCGAGCTAAGGCTTCGGCCAAGAAATAATAAATGACAGAAAACACTTATTGTTTGACCGTCTTATGATATGAACCTATGTCGGTGGTTTATTAAATATAAAGACTAATTATAAACTAACTTTAATGTTACTAACTTTTATTGGCGGTCACGAGAATTCCTCAGTACAACTTTATGTACGTCGACCATTACGTGAAATACATGAGTGTGTTAGAATTTGTAATAGGGATCTTGTGGAAATTAGCGAGTGGGCTAAAGCGAATGGTTTGGGGCTGTATCGTAAAAACTCGAAATGTTTAGTAAGTTACAAGCAGGCCCTTAATGTCTGCGATCTGCCTAAGCTGAAAATTAACAATGTTCCGCTGGAAAATGCTAAGGATAACCTGGGAATCCAATTTAATAATACCCTAATGTGGAGCTACCACATTACGAAAGTGTCCGGGAAAACATTCGGGCTGGTTAGGCAGTTGTCGCTTACTCAAAAACTCATTACTCTTCATCTTAGGCTATTGGTCGCTAAAAAGTGTATCATCCCGACTCTATTTTATGGTGTGGAAATATTTGGTATTAGTGATGCAAACAGTATGCAAAGGATAAAGGTGAAATTTAACTCTATCGTAGGATATGTATTTAATCTTGATCGTAGAGTCCATGTCTTGCGCTTTTCTAAACAAATTCTTGAATCATTTTATTATTTTTTATTTTTTTATTATTATATTATTAGTCCATAAGATTCTAACGACAAAAGGCCTCACTATTTATTTTAAAATATACAACTTGCTGTGTCAACACGAACGAAAAATATAGTTTGCCAGCGTGTAAACCAGAAATACACGCTTTAATTCAATCTGCCCGCTGTTGGAATAACCTGCCGTATAACATTAAGACTACTGGGAACGCAACGCATTTTAAATCTCAGTTAACTTATAATCTCAAAAGACAAACATAGATTTTACAAACGTTTTATAAAAAAGTTTAGTATTGTATTAGTTTTGTTAGGATTATTTTTTATATATTTGGTATTTCATTATCTCTTATAATCTCTGTTTTTGTGACCAATGCACAAAACAGATAATACTGAAATTTGTGGGATAACTGAAATTGAAAAAAAATTAAATTAAATTAAAAAGCACACAATGTCTAATACCTTAAAGAAAGAGGATTCTAAAAATCCTTATTTGCAGCCAAAATATGTCGTTTTTTTTATCAATAACCGTGAATTCTTTGTGCCACACGCTACATTTTTTTCCATCATATTATTTATATGTTTTTTGTTATAATGCAAAACAAAACTTACAGTTAATTGGTTAATTGGTTTCTTTTGCATTCTTTTTGGACCCTTTGCACCCTAAGAAAGATTTTAGATAGCAAAAGTAGAAGAAATCAAAAAGCACTTTTATCAAAAAAATTGTTAAATAAAAATGTCAAAATAAGAAAAATTGCGCCAACGCTGCAGTGAAACCGAATATTTTCAAACGTTTTTAACCACTTTTGAATTTTTGGCGTCGGTGAACCTTTTGGTGGAAATGCCCATATGGAGATAGAGATCGGCTCAGAGATGCATTTTCTGCATGCCTGCCATGCTTTAAGCAACCGGCTTCTTAATGAATCGCCCACCTGAAATCTTTAGCCGAAAAGGTTTACGAAACTGCAAAATGAAGGTTAAATATGGTTATTTATTTTGTATCGGCTTTAAGTTAGACCACTTCACAGATATTATTTTAAAACTTAACAGAAAAACACTTATAGTCTAATTAAACATGTACGTATTTACACAAAAAAATGTTCTTGGCTATCTTCAATATCTCAGAGAGCAGCTGCCTAATACATGAAATAAATGGCTATCTGCGTACTCAATGCTGTCGAATTGATTACAAACTTGGCATCCAGCACAAAAAAAATGAGAATTATCTGCAGGCATGTATATTTCAGCTTTCCTATTATTTTACAATCTGATTAATAATTGAATAAATATATATCTCTTTTTCTCTAAGTAAGTTTACATTTCGGGATTGCTAAAAATATGTTGCATTACATTTGTATATTACATTTTACATTTATGCAGTCTAGCAACTTTAATACAGCATAGGTTATTTGCATTTTGCGCTTGCTCACAAATTCCTGTGTGTATATATAAAATATATTTTGTTATGTATTTACATGCACATCAACGAATGGGCTAGTTTTGTGTTTTTTTTTTTTTTTTTTTTGTATTTTTCTTTTTACGATCATATTAAAGCCCTGCATGAATTATAAGTTTGCATCCAGATTTGCATGGTAAAAGTTTAATGCAGATAGACTATTGCTTAAGCGACACATTGCTCAACCATTACAACAACCAATTCGCAAACTTCTGTTTTTCTTTGAACTAGATCAGATTATAATTGGACCAGTTCATGAGCATTATTCACATATTGAATCTGTAGTGGTGAAGACTAATAGCAGACATTAGCAGTGGCTATAGATTAATGCAGGACTTTAGTTTATAGTAATATTTAAATTCTGTTGACTGCAATAAAATGTTTTTAATTTGTAAAACTTTTTTTTTAGTATTATTTAATTTAATCTGTATATAACTAGATGCTAAGTTAGTTACAGAATACAGCAAGTTGTTGAACAGCAACGCCCAGATCCGCCTTTGCTCTTCTGTCTTTGATCTGAATAGTTAAAGAGAATGGAAAACAAAATATGTTAATTAATAATAGAGTGAATTGAAAACGATAGCGAGAGTAAAGGTAAGCCGCCCATGGAAGTCAGGCCATTTTTTGAAACCGAACGGTTTTAAAATTCACCACTTTTGATTTCATATAATTGTTGGTTAGCGACCTTTCCAATTATTAGAATGTAGATGTTAGCTGGCTCTAGGTCGAGAAGAAAAACTCAGTGATTTGGTTTGTTTCCGATTTATTTCGAATGCGCCTCGGCATCCGTCTTCAGGGACACTACAAAAACAATTTACCAATTATCACATTACTTCAAAAAAAAAAAACAAGAAAGAAAGTCGATCAAGCCCGACTATAACAAACTCTGTACCCTTAACGTCGCAGCTCGCATTTGCTCACGAGTTATACTCGCTCATCTCTAAGTTTCACTCTCTCTCTCTCTCTCTCACTAAGATTGCCGTTCAATAGAATGCTGTGGTGATGGGTGGGGGGTGTTTTCTGGCCGTTTTTTGCTCGTAACTTGAGTATCGTTCATCCGATCTTTATCATTCCTTCAGCAAATCGATAAACAATTTTGTTTACAAGGTTTCTCTATGAAGTACAAAACGATCTATCTTCAAAACTGTAGGAGATATGACGTTTTTTCCGAATTGCGGGGGCGGGAGGGGGCGTGGCAAAAATTGAAAATAAACTTGATCTGCCTGCAAGTATACGAAATATATGCCCCATACATGTCAAACCTCTATCTCTTACCATCTCTGAGATCTCTTCGTTCATACGGACGGACGGACAGACAGACAGACTGACGGACGGACAGACGGACATGGCTATATCGAATCGGCTGTTGATGCGGATCAAGAATATATATACTTTATAGGGTCGGAAACGATTCCTTCTCCCTGTTACATACTTTTGCACAAACTTATTATACTCTATGTACCTTCGGTACAGAGTATAAAAAAAAATAATTTATTTTTTACATACAATTTATAACACGTCTGTACCGCTTGACGTGGAGTTTAGTACTAAATTATTGCCTATTGAGTAGATGTCTGTATATGTGGGCGCAGTTTTCAGTGTCAGTTATGTAGTTTAGTCTCTTATCTGTTGGCGTGTCAATTATATGTAGCATTTCAAGTGTAAAGCGCTTCCAGTAATTGCTCTCTTGTTGTAAAATTGTTGTTCCTTCAAAATTCGGTGAATGACCGCTCTCCATACAGTCGGTTGCTAGTGCTGTTTATTGATTTGTCGTTTGGTGTCGGAGCTTGTAATCCGATTTATGTTGTGAAATCCTTGTTTTAAGTTTGGACTTTGTTGTTCCAATGTAAAGTTTATTGCACCTGTTCTCTAAATCTCCATTGCATGGTATTTTATATATAACATTGCTTTTGTCGGCTTTTTCTATTTTGGATTTCGTCTTGTTGTAAACATTTTTTTTTTTTCATTGTGTTTGTGGGTTTGAGGGCTATTTGTATGTTGTGTCTGTTGAAACATTCCGATTTTGCGAAGCGCTCTGAGAGTTTCGGAACGTATGTGAGGCACCTATATGATTTCGGTTGTTTGTCGTCTTTTGGTTTTTTTTGATTTCAATAAAAAAAATTCCGAAACTAGATCTCGACACTCCCACCAAAACGTGCTTTGCTGTTTTGCAAACAAAATTTTTGGTAATTTTATAAACATTTTCATTTCAAAAATGGTCAAAAACGAAAAATTGAAAAAAATGTTTTTATACCCCGTTCCCATTAAAAATGGGAAAAGGGGGTCATGAAGTTGTGCAAATGTATGTAACAGGCAGAAGGAAGCTTCTCCGAGACCCTATAAAGTATAATATATATATTGTTGATCAGCATCAACAGCCGAGTCGATATAGCCATGTCCGTCTGTCCGTCTGTCTGTCAGTCTGTCTGTATGAACGCGTCGATCTCAGAGACTATAAGAGATAGAGACACAAATTTTGGCATGCACATAGGTGTATACCGTACCCAGATCAAGATTTTGAAAATATCCCCCCTGCCCCCTTAAACCGCAAAAAACTGTCACAGCCACAATTTTAAAGTTAGAACCTGGTGGCTTCGTATATACTATCCTAGGCCTTACATCTAACTACTCTCAAAAGGAAAATAAGATACGAGCAAAAACACAAAAGTTATTAAACAATTGTCTCAATTGAACAGGGTATTTTGTAGTCGGGAAACTCGAGTACAGCGCTCTTACTTGTTTAAAATATGGATTTCTCAGGTTCCGTTTATTTGACAGGTCTCAGATTGATATATATAATAGTAATTTACTGTATCTATCAAAATCATAATTTAATACCTTTTTAAATCTTACAAATATTATAAATGTGAAAGTTTGTCTGTTTGTGTGTTTGTATGTTTGCCCGTTTGTTACTCAATCATCCACAAATGGTAAGAAGGAATTATTTCCGACCATATAAAGTATATATATTCTTGATTAACAGCCGAGTTGATATAACCATGTCCGTCTTAGTGGGTTTGTTACCATGGAGATCCCTTAGCTGTGAACTGCGCTTACTCATTAATCTTTCCATGATTTTCCACTTGTTTGATAGTAAAGTTTCTCTTTCTTTACCATTGGTCATCCATGGTATTTATTGCGGTTCAGTATTGTCAAATCCATGGCAATGCAGGTATGTGTGATTTGTGGTCTTGAAAAGCAGGTTCTTAAGCATTTAGCGGGTTTGTTACCATGGAGATCTCTTTGCTGTTAATTGCGCATTTGCATTGGCATGATTTTCCACTTGGTTGAAAGTAAAGATTGTTTGGCATTATTACATTTTTTGACCCTCTTTTGTATTTTTCCGCGATTTAATGATTTGTCAGTAACGGAAAGTGGTTTGAATCATTCTTTATGATCTTGGCTATATTCTTTACCATTAGTCATCCATCGTAATTATCGAGGCTCAGTATTTTCATAAACAGTGCAATGTAGTTATATGTAATCATTTGTGGTCTTGAAAAGCAGTTTCTTAAGCATTTAGCGGTTTTGTTACCATGGAGATCCCTTGCTGTAAATTGAGCCTTTGCACACGGCTCGTATCGTCATCGTGGCGATTTCACATATAAAAGAACTACATTTTGATGTCGCTTTGATGTCACACACTTGAGTTTGAAGGGAGAACAACATGCTTGCAGCATGACGACCATCGTCAAAGTCGCCAAGGGACATAAAATTTTAGGCCATTTGTAAGTGAAACCGCTACGATGACTATACGAGCAGTGTGTGGAGGGCGGGCCTTGCGTTCTCGTTCCATACTGTATGGGTGCCGCACTTTTGATTGCCTTTTGGAGACTTTCTATTGGTAGAGGTATACTTCGCCTTGCCTCCATTAGTAGCGAACTTAGCTTTGCCTTATAATTATTTGCCAGTTTTCCGATCCCAAAAAGTTTTTGCAAAAGGTTAATTTTTGAGCTTGTTCTTTCTGTTTCGCCGACATTCAGATAAAGTTTTATAGGCATGTGACCTGAGCAGATTTTAGCATCATCTAGAAAGTCCATTACCAAAGGCAGCAACTCGTATGATACGGTGGCTATTTCATTTACTGAGCTTCCCATCCGTCCGATAAAAGTCAACTTTCCTAAAATATCTCCATTCGCCACTCCGTTTAATACCATTAGTTTTCCAGAAGCGTTTACTTCCCTATCCTCCGGTCTTTGTTGCAGTTCTTCTGTCAAGCTGGGAGTCACTGGACAATGGCCAAAGTCTTGGCTCAGCTCACCGAAGCGCACGTTTAGGTCCCCAATTAGTATACTGTTGATTGGATCAGTCTCTTCAAAGTGTCTTTGGTAGTCTTCAAACCAAGGCTGCAAACCGGTCAGGAACTGAACCCCTTAGAACCGGTTCGAATCGGGTTTTTTGGGTCCGACGAACCGGACCATGAACCGAACCCCTTATATGTTTGACTCCTCGAACCTGAACCCGAGCCGGACCACTTTTTCGAATAATTAGGTTCGGTTCACAAAATTAAGTAGTTTTTCTTATGACACATGCAGGGAAATATAGAAATTCCTTGTAATCTGACTGCTCCTACCGTCGATAGCGGTTTTTTCACGAAAGTTCAGTTTCATTAGTAGAGTTCGCACAATTTGCAAGAAACTCCGTACTCACTATATGAAATCTATTTCATGTCTACCGAGTGATTTTTATTACGCTTGCTTTTCATTTCGAGCAATTGTTCTAAAAAATTTTGCAAAACATTCTTTATTATTATCTCGATAAAAAAAAAAGTAGCAAAGCAGCACATTACAGACAATGAGAGTTTTCAAGATTCAAATTTAAATGACTCAACGTGTGATTGCGAAGAATAGAAATTAAGGAAAGCAATTGAAAGCAGTAAAAAATTATCAGATCTGTAATGATGTTTTAGATTCCCTCGAAAATTGTCAAAGAGAACATATTATACATCAACAAATATTTTATATTTTTGGAAAGGTAAAAAAAAACGAGGGCTTTACAAATATTGCCTTGACTATAACTGCTGTGTCAGCAACTCAGGTAGCAGTTGAACGAGCCTTTTCAACACTTAAGTTGGATCTTTCTGATCTAAGAGCTGGTATAGATGAACAGCTCCTAGAAGATATAATGCTTATTAACTTAAACTAAGCAGTTCTCAAAAGTTGTAAATGCCAGCTAATGAATTTGATAATTCAAAATGCATTATTGAAATAAAGAATATTATTTTAAAAAAAATAGAAGAAAGCTAACTTCGGCTCGACCGAAGTTTATATACCCTTGTAGCTTGTATACTTTATATAAATTAGGGTTTTAAATGATTTTTGTCCAACATTCTTAGCTGAGTTATTTCCCAAAATCAGCAATAGATGGCGCATCTACTTGGACCATTTGCTTGCCAGTTTGTTATATGGCAGCTAATCGATATATTCATCAGATTTTGACCAAGCTTTCCAAAATTGTGTTGAAACCGACAATATTCACAACTGGAAAACATAAAGACTCTACCATTGAAAAAAGATGTTTTTTTTGCTAGAACTACTTTTTAGACCGATCGTTCCTATGGCAGCTATATGCTATAGTCATCCGATTTGGATAAAACTTGGCATATAATTGTGTGGTAGCATATAAAATTCATCAATAACGAGTTTGGGAGCGATAGCATCAAAAACAAAAAAGGCTTTTCCTACTAAAACTTTTTTTTTCAGAACTATATTTTGTATGGCTATTCTATATAGTTGACCGATTTTCATCAAACTTGGTGGAATTGTGTAAAAGCATAGAAAACTTATAAATAAGAGGTTTATGCACGTTCGCGGTGAAGACAAAAAAGTTGTTCTAACAAAAACTACTTTTCCGACCGATCGTTCCTATGGCAGCTTCATGCTATAGTCATCCTATCCGGCCGGTTCCTACAAATGTGCAGCGTCTTTTTACCAAGACTTTTTTCTGACCTATTTTTCAATGGCAGCTATACTAAATAGATGTCCGATTTTCATCATACTTGGTGAAATTATGAAAAGGCATAGAAAACTAATAAATACGTAGTTTGGGGACGTTTGCATTGAAAGCAAAAATGTTTTTCTCACTTAAACTAGTTTTTCGACCGACCGTTCCTATGCAGCTATATGCTATAGTCATCCGATACGGCCGGTTCCGACAAATATACAGCCTATTTGTACTAAAAGACCGTGCAAAGTTTGGTCACTATTATTTTAAAACTTTTAAAAAATACTCTTGAAAAAGCTCGCTCCAACGGTTAGCGATTTCGACCAAACTTCGCAGATCAGTTTGAAAACACATAATTTTAATGACCGAGTTTAAGAACGCAAACATTGAAAACAAACACGTTTTTCTCACTTAAACCCATTTTCCGAACGATCGTTCCTATGGCAGCTACAAGAAGTAGTCATCCGATCCGGGTGGTTCCGACATAGTGCGACAGCGTGTAGCTAAAAGAAGACTCTGTACAAAATTTCAGCTGATAGCTTAAAAACTGAGGGACTAGTTCGCGTAGCAACAGACAGACGGACGGAGAAAGCTCAATCGACTCAGCTCGTCATGCTGATCAAGAATATATATATACTTTATGTGGTCGGAATCCTTCCGGAATCCCAAGGAATCCTTTGTATGCTTTGCCAACTTCCGGGCCAAATTATAACACATTTTTCAAGTGAAAAAAGAAAAACAAGTAGGTTATATAGCAAATGGAAATGTTACCAACGTAACCAGCGTATATTGCATTAAAAATTCCATTTAGCACTTAGATGCTTACCTTGCGAATTGGGTTCTGGCAAATTATCACGGGGCACTAAATGCATAACAGTCGTTTTGCCTAATGGAAGTCCCAGTGCACCTAAAGTTACATTGCAATGGAGAAAACGGCCCTGATAAATTAAGCGTAAAATTTCGGCTTTTGATACAGCTTCACGTGCCCAATCTGCAATGAGAGATAAAAAAAAACAGTTTTATTATAACAAATGAGTCACATAGGCCTACTTCGGATTCCAAGTCGATGACCGTATAATCGATTGCATTTGGAATTAAAGTCGAACATATGAAACGAGAAAGCAAATCTTACTTCGTCTGTACCAAAGTTTTAATACAGAAAATTCAAGCCCGGTTATTTTTAACTTTAATAATTTGATCAAATATAGCCGAAAAGTTGACTTATTTGGCCTATTTAGACGCATTTTTATCAAAATTTTGGCAAATTATTTGCCTGTGGGACCTTAACTTAAGGATAGAATACGAAATAAATTGATATGTGATTTTCCAATGCTGGAAAATACGCCCCCAGGGTGTAAAAATGACCGGAAAATTCTACATGGAAAAAACTATTTTTCATCCGATTGGCTTAATACTCGGTTTGTAAGGATGGAATATGAAGTAATTTGAAATGTGGCGGTAACGGAAACCGGTAACGGTAACAGTACCGATAACCATCTAATAGGACGCAGCGAGTACTATGCTAGTCTATACTTATAAATCTGTAGGCCCGACTGACTGACTTACTGACATATAATCAAGGCCCAGCCAAAACGGCTCATCCTAGAGATCTAAGATTTGGCATGAACCTTCGTTTAGTTATGCAGGCGCGCACTAAGAAAGAAAATTTTGAAAATTTGGCACAAATTCATTTGTGAATTTCATTTTCCGATGATGGAAAATCCGCCGACCGGCGTAAAAAATGTCCCGAAAATTCTGCATGCAAAAAACTATTTTTCATCCGATTGAGTTGAAACTCGGTTTGTTATGATAGAATTCGAGTTCATTTGTGATTTCTTTATCCGATGTTGGAAAACCCGCCCCTGGGTGTAAAAATTCTGCATGCAAAAATCTATTTTTCTCCCAATTGACTTGAAACTCAACCGAGGATAGAATCCGATGTTGAATGGAATTCCGTTTTTAAGTCTGACCAAATAAATGGAAAAAATATGCTCCAATTTTGAAAAACACCCTAGAAAAGACGGGAAATGAATGACGGGGTTGTGTTTAAGGCCAGTCGTTGTTTTCTAGTCGATCTGAATAAAATTCGTGAAACAAGTATACTCCGATTTTGAAAACCCCACTAGCAAAGTGATTTTGGGCGGCGGTGTGTTCGATGTTTTTAGCCTATCTAAAAAAAATTCCGTTTGGGGTGGAACCAATCAGTATGCTACTTTTTTTAACTCGGCTATTTATTATCCGATCCTTATGAAAATTTCAGGGGATTACATATCTTGCAAACATAAATGTAAGTTTAAGTGGCAAAAATTTGAAACAAACTTGATCTGCGTGCAGACAATAGAAGTCTAAATTTCAAATTTGGTTGCTCTTCTAGTCTCTGAGATCTAGGTGTTTATACAAGCAGACGGAAAGACAGACAGACGAACGGGCGGACAGGGCTATACCGACTCGGCTGGTGATGCTGATCAAGAATATATACATTTGTTACATACATTTGCAAATACATTTTACTCTACGAGTAACGGGTATAAAAATGTTCATCGACCCTCGTATTTTTAAAAATTCCATTTCTTTTATAATTATAGTTTTATAACTTTTTTGTTAAAACAATTAAGAAATAAATATTATTTTTTCAAATTTATTAATAAAACTGTTATTAATTAATCTTAGAACTTTTTAGCAGGCTCTAGGTAAATAAGTAATGATTTTCATCATAACGTTTTTAAAACAAGACACGCACAACACCACAAAGGAGGCTGGTTGATCGTATAGCTATTTCATAAACTTCCAACAGTTCAATCATCAGCGATCTTTTGCCCAACTTCAATGAGTTGGCAGAGGCTTCCTCATGCCAGAACTGCTAAGACCGCTTGGGAATCCCAAGTCAGACTTGTATCAGAAATTCTGACAATCAGTAGCAAACGCCAAGTCACAGAGCTTTGTATATGTGTTTGTGCATGCCCCGTAATCGGCCCTTCTGTTGTTAGTGGCGGAAATTCTCTCCCCGCAGTTAACACAGGCGCCAATTGTTTGAATTGCCCAACTGCAATCAAACAAGGGATTTCGTTGTTTTTTAAATTAAACTATATTTTGTTTAGTTTCTAGCAACTGCGTCGTGCCCACGCATTTTATCACAATGTGACTGTTTTAGTGACCTTTGGATTATTAATCTTAGAACTTTTTAGCAGGCTCTAGGTCAATAAGCTATGATTTTCATCATAATGTTTTTAAAACAAGACACACACAACACGACAAAGGTGGCTGGTTGATCGTATAGCTATTTCATAAACTTCCAACAGTTCAATCACCAGTGATCTTTTGTGGTATTTTGTTGCTCTGTTAACTTTGTATTTGTTGCAAATAAACTTGATCTGCCGGCAAGTATAAGAAATATATGTCCCATACATGTCAAACCTCTATCTCTTACCATCTCTGAGATCTGTGCGTTAATGCTGATCAAGAATATATATACTTTATAGGGTCGAAAATGATTCCTTCTCCCTGTTACATACTCTTGCACAAACCTAATATACTCTGTGTACCTTTGGTATAGAGTATAAAAATTTAAAATAACACAGTACAACACTTAATAAAACCCCGGCATGGGACCTTTAAATTATGAGGTAAGCATCTGTAAGCATCACCTCATACCCAGTTTTACGAATAAAGCCTCGGTTCGCGTTTTATGGGTTCTTTTGTGCTTGCAACACACAACGACAACAATTTTATCTTAGATTTTAAGGGCTTAAGATAAAAATATGGAAAATTCAGCAAATGTGGACACGGTCATTGGAAACGCAATACAAAAAATGCACTTCAATCGAGCAATTGGTTAGGGTACCTCCAGAAGGAGTTAAACCTTAATTCTTGAATATCTTTGAATTGAAGATATTTATTAAAATCGTTTTTTATGATGTTATAATGGACTATTGAATGTCCCTAAAAGATGGTACTCGACAGCTAAAAAGCCACGAATTGGAGTACCAATTTTATAATCACCTACGAACCACTCCATATGGACTATGAGCCAGACGTAAAAATAGACCGAACTGTGTTTTCAGATTCACAAAGGAAGCTTTGGTTCGCGGACTATAGTCAATTTTGTACCAGGAATTGCCTCTAACCAACATTGGTCATTTGGGTATCACAGGCTTCCCCAAAATTATGTATTTAATCTTATGAGTAAAATTCGTCATTGCCACCAAGAAAAAGTAAAATTTCAATTAAAATTGTCTTTGGTGGAGAAACCGCGGTACGCTAAGATGCCCTGAACTGAAGTATATAAATGATTAGATATATTTTCCTGCTGGTAATGAAGCACTCACAAAATTTATTAAATAATTTTGTGAAGCTGATTTTACACTAAATGGTCAATGTTGTTCTAAGGCAATTACTAGTACAAAAATGCCAATAAACCGCGAACCAAGGCTTCTTTGGTATAACTGAAAACTCAGTTCTGTCTATTTTTAGGTCTGATTTATGGCCTATATGAATTGGTTTGAGGGTGAGTTCAAAAATGGTACTCCATATCGCGGTTTTTTGGCTGTCGAGTAACATCTCTTAGGGACATGCAATAATCCATAATACCATCATAAATAAGTATTTTAATCAAAATCTACCGTGCGCTTTTAAAGATATTCAAGAATTAAGGTTTAACTCCTTCTGGAGGTACCCTAACCGATTGTCCGATTGAAGTGAATTTTTTGTATTGCGTTCCCAATGACCCTGCCCACATTTGCTGAATTTTCCAGATTTTTATCGTAAGCCCTTAAAATCTAAGATAAAATTATTGTCGGTGTGTGTTGCAAGTACAAAAGAACCCATAAAACGCGAACCGAGGCTTTATTCGTAAAACTGGGTATGAGGTGATGCTTACAGAGGTCCCTTTTATCAAAATTTTAGGGTCTTATACCGGGTTTTTAAAAAAAGTTGGATTTTATCGAACTGTGTAATAATTTCTTGTCAATTTTTATAATAAAAATTGAAAATAATTATTGAATTCAATTATCTTTTGAACCGAGGGAGCCTGATCATATATCGGTCTACGCACTAATACCTTTCATTTGATATATTATATCAGAGCTCGCAAAATATGGTCAACCTAATTTTTCTATGCTGTGTGCTCACCGAAATGACAGGGAAAATTTAACAGACTCTCTCAGACATGATCCATAATATTTCTCGAGGTTATTGGAGCCATTTGCAGGGCATTATATATTGGGTCTAAAATTTCGCGAAACACTTCGCAGTCTAACAGTAAAAATGGTCTGCCGTCAGTGGTAACGATTTTCATGATAGACGCAATTATTGTCTCTTCATTGGCCTCGTAGGCTATTAACATTTTCTTTGCATTTTTTTTTGCTCACCGTTGTTCTCGTTGACCTTATTAAATGATTCGAGTACTTCCAGATGTTTAGCCGTCAAATGCCGCCTTAAACATGTAATTTGGTGGCCAGATAATTTATACCACATACGCTGCATAGCGATTGATTTAAGGTATTTTCAAATTTTAAAAAAAAATGCACTTTATTATTTATTTGACGACTTATTACACAATAGAACACTCAAAATTGCCTGGGAACGGGACCAATAAATTATGAAACTAGAGGCATCAGGGAGCAACACTTCATACCCAGTTTTTCTTGAGCACGTCAAGTTCGCGTTTTATGGGCACATTTATACTAGCAACACACAGCTACAACATCTGATGCTGGTTAAAAAAAGGTGACATAAAATTTTGGAAAATTCACCAAAGATGAAGGAAGTCACCACAATTGTTATACCAAATTCCCGCCTCCAATGGACAAGCGGTGAGTACACTGCCCATAGAGGTCTAACCTAGAAAATGGAATCAATGGAAAACCACTCGATAGAATTTTGTAAGATTTTAAATATATTGAGATGCTGATCAATAAAATGTGCCCTTAAGAGATGGTAACATGCATCGAAAAACCGAGATAGTGGGTATAGGCCATAAACTAGAGATAAAAATAGAAATGACGAGTAATGCAAAAAAAGTAATGCAATACAACCGCTGCTTTTCGTTAGAGAGATTGTAATCGGAAACAAACTGAAACAACTAATCGTGCCACACACGAGCCGATGTCTATTTCGTTCGCTTATGTGCTTTCCCCCCACATCTATAAGCGTTTTTTCACATTTCTTCTATTTTCTAAATTTGTATTTGTATGCAGAACAAATGTGTAAGTGTAGGAGTGACTTGGCACATACGTGGCGAGGAGTCACTTGAATTTGGCTCAGTTGTTAAAAAAAACTTGTAAAGTTGGACTCTCAATTGGCAAAAGTGATGGAGGCTCAAAATACGATTATGCAGAGTCAACCAAAAATTGAAAAATGCCAAATTGATATATTGGCCATCCTTAAAAAGCTGACGAAAAAGAACATGCCCCATGATAACGACGTATTTCCCATTTGCAGTCTGGACAATTTAAAGCTTTGTAAAAACATACATTTTATTTATTTATTTATTTATTTATGTTATTCCCAGCGCAACAAGTACATTGGCACTTATAAATTAACGCGCTAGTCACAGTACATCATCAAGGAATAACAAATAAAATCATTTAAAATAAACTAATATAAAAACCACTGCATTACTACATCATTACCCACTCATATAGGCTGTACTGCACATGCATTACCAACCCGTATACTTCTCTATCAATAGTACATTGCATCGTAAAAAAAGTACCCACCCGTTTACTTTTCCATCTTTAGTAAATTGAATCGTATTACAAGTGCTTTATGACTGACTATACTATACGATTCCTAAATTGTGTGTTGAATTGTAAAAGGACTGCGAACTTTCTGCATTACAATTTAAAAAAAAATATACGCATTCGTAATGGGACTAACTTGTCTTATTACTAGTAATGCAGGCTGTGCGGACCCCGTTTACAAAGCGGCCGTGCATACGGCGAAGTAGTACAGATTGTATGCGATTATTTCCTTCATACAGAAGTCAAAGTAATCTAGGAGTAATCGATTTTGTAATGGCAATTTGCGCCGCTGTGATTTTTCTATTCTAAGTTTCTCTCTCTGTTTCTGTGTTTGTTATACATATACATATACATATACATATACATATACATATACATATACATATACATATACATATACATATACATATACATATACATATACATATACATATACATATACATATACATATACATATACATATACATATACATATACATATACATATACATATACATATACATATACATATACATATACATATACATATACATATACATATACATATACATATACATATACATATACATATACATATACATATACATATACATATACATATACATATACATATACATATACATATACATATACATATACATATACATATACATATACATATACATATACATATACATATACATATACATATACATATACATATACATATACATATACATATACATATACATATACATATACATATACATATACATATACATATACATATACATATACATATACATATACATATACATATACATATACATATACATATACATATACATATACATATACATATACATATACATATACATATACATATACATATACATATACATATACATATACATATACATATACATATACATATACATATACATATACATATACATATACATATACATATACATATACATATACATATACATATACATATACATATACATATACATATACATATACATATACATATACATATACATATACATATACATATACATATACATATACATATACATATACATATACATATACATATACATATACATATACATGGGTGAGGTCAACTTAGACACTTTCTCATTGGTCATCCCATCCATGGTATTTATCGCAGTTCAGTTCTGTCATAATCATGGCTATATAGTTATGTGTGGTCATTTGTGGTCTTGAAAAGCAGATTCTTAAGTATTTAGAGGTCTTATTACTATGAAGATCCCTTAGCTGTGAATTGCGCTTATGCATTGATCCTGGCATGATTTTTCACTTGATTGGCATAAATGTTTCTCAATGTTACCATTTTTTATCCTCTTTAGTATTTTTTTTTTGCTATTTAATAGGTCGACAGTCACGGTAAATAGGTTAAATAACTCACCTACCATAAACTCTGCCTCACGAGCTGGGGCTCGCAGCTCACGAGATGGTGCTCGCAGCTCACGAGCTATGGCTCACAGCTCAGAGCCGAGTGCTGTGGCTCACGAGCCGTGAGCCGGTTGATGGCTCACGGCTCACGAACTGTGGCTGACAGCTCAGAGCCGAGTGCTGTGGCTCACTAGCCGTGAGCCGGCTGATGGGTCACAGCTCACGAACTGTAGCTCACAACTCAGAGCCGAGTGCTGTGGCTCACGAGCTGTGAGCCAGTTAATGGCTCACGGCCCACGAGCTGTGGATCTCAGCTCAGAGCTGAGATTTGTCGCTCACGAGCTGAGAGCCGATCAGTGCGTCACGATCAGTGGCTCACTGCTCTGAGCGAGAGCCGAAAAACGAAAGAGCGCGTGGCTCGCTCGCGAGCAATTCAGAGCCCTGATATACATAACACAGCCGCTATGCTGCCGACGTTTCCGACAGCGCAGCTGCGCGGCACTTAGACTCAATTCAATTTAAAATAGTTTAATAAAATTAGGGTTTCACCTCGGAATTAGAGATAATAAGCTGGAAACTTTTGTACACCTTTGTTTTGGCGTTCTAAACGTTGTGCCAAAAGTCACATAAAATCTCGTGAGCGCGTTATCAGTTATTCAAGGTCAAGGGTCACACAAATTCAGCGAATATGTTGAATAAAATAGCCATTTCATGTCCGCTTTTTGCGTTCGAGGACTTTTATTAAAGTAAATTACATAGTTTTCACTGTCCAATTAATAAAATTCTGATAATATTTTTACATTATACATCTACTGGCATTTTAAGCACGTTAAATTTTTAAATTTAGGAAAAAATCGATAACTACCCGGTAGAATTTTTCATGGTGATTTTCGTGATCAGCGAGCCAATTTACTTTAGAAACAGTTGGTCTGGTTCAGTGGGTGCAGATCGGCTTTCATTTTGTCGAGCAGTGTAGGTATGTCATCTAAGGAGTTTTTAATTAACCAAGTAGGTAAGTATTATTAGATAAATATATTAGATATATGCAAAGTGTTATTAAATATAATGAATAATACAAATTTTTTATTATTTATGATATTTTAATGATTTAATAACTTTATACCTGGTATTATTCTCTGAGATTCACGGTTAACCTTGCATTACTGGGATTATGGCTGACTACTGCGGGCTCTCTGCCCTCTATCTCAAAAACGGTTGGGCGTATGAAAAAATTGTGAAGACGAAATTTGTCGCGAATTTGCTGCTCTCCAATTTTTAGTAATAGGTGTTTACACCATTGGAGCTATAGAAACCGAGATAATCGCTGACAACTGATTTTCTGACCTTTCACCTTGAATAACTAACGACGCGCACACGAGATTTTATGTGACTTTTGGCACAACTTTTAGAACGCCAAAACAAAGGTGTACAGAAGTTTCCAGCTTATTATCTCAAATTACGAGGTTGACCTCTTTTTTTTGCCTAATTTGACTGGACTAAAAAAACCGAGACGAATTAGCTACAGACTTGAATACATCGAATAAGTGATATTTAATAAAATGTCAAAACAAAACTGATAGGCGGGTCCACCACTATGTTAGCTGCCTGCTCTGGAGGTGGCGCCTATCTTTACAGACCAACCCGGTTAACAAGTTTACCACCACGACACCGAAAACTATGTGGCCACGGCCGACTCCTTCTCGGTGGAGGTCAAAAATGAACCCAATGCGGGCCAGCTGAAAATGGAGTTTGATAGCGATGCGACTGCAGTGGGCAGCATTGCCAGCTCCAGCGGTGTGAGCGTGGCTGTCAAACGAGAACGCGGGGCGGAGGATTTTGAATTTACGGCAAATAAAACAAAAATGTTGTATGAAAACTCAAAATATATTTGCCAATCTGTAGCGTTAAGTTTCACTTGAGAGCCAAAATCCATGATTTGCAGATACTCCGTTAGCCGCCGTTCTGCAGACGACAGCAGGATTCCTGCAAAGAAATGCACAGTCAACCAAATTGGAATCAAGCCTCAAGTGCTACTACCCACCCCCATCTTGTCGCATATCTGAGCATCCGTCAGAGCAGCATGATGCACTATGTTCTCCACAAACTGCTTCATCTGACCCAAACGGTGGGCCGGGTAGCCAATCTCTTATACAAACTTCTCTCAACGATTATAACTGCCCGAATGGCATACATCCAAATAATCCTCCAAGTAGTAGTCCGGGACTATGCCCGGCATCTCAAACAGAAAACACCTTGTTGATTGCATGCTCGCCCCCTTAAGACGACAGAAGGACGCATATCATCTCCCGATATCTGATCAATTGACTTGTAGGTCTCCTCCTCCATCTGCACCTGCTCCAAGTCACAGATGTGTCTCAAACGCGTAATAATTTGACCCTCGCCCAACACCATGAACTGGAATTTGGTGCAAATCGATGCCGCTACCGGCATCAACATATCTGTGTTCCTATTGCTGTTGCCGTTTCTGTATTTGGCCTGTTTGGCTTATATATGGGCATACTACAAATTTGTGAGGATGACAAATTTATTAAGTGCAATTTAGCGTGCTAAATTTTTCGTGCTTCTCAGAACTAGCCTTAAGAAAAGAAACTAACAATCGTCGACAAGAGTAATCGTATTAGTGGTACATCAAGAGGTGCAAAGTTCTATGATTGCAAAAGTGAGTGTTCTCTGTGCGGCAGTTGCAATTGCAACAAAATGCGGTTCAACCCTCATTCAATTCTTCGGCTTCGTTCGATTGCAAAACACTCATACATTAATCAACACCCGAATAAACTCGTTTTGCGATCTATGCATCAAACTTGCATACTCAACATTTTTTACCCATTTTTGGTACATTCGAATCTCGCAGAAATCAGCTCATTTTAAAATTTTCAATTTTAACATACAGTAGTAAGTAGCTATATCTATACAATTTAAAAAATACTTTAATCATTTATAAGTTCACTAGCAGAAACCCCGTCGCGCTTCGCTGCGCCGCCATCAGTATAGCCGTTATCAGTATGGAACCAATATGCCACATCCCACCCACACCCCACACACATCCAACCCTCTTCCCACCCACAACCCACCAACATCCAACCCACTTCCCACCCACTTTATATCCACTTCGCACCCACATCCCACCCACACGGTTAGTGGATCAAATACCGCAAAACGTGGAGCGGTCGTCTGTGTGTTTTTTTTTTTTTTTAATTCATTTATTTATATATATTTACAACACTTACAACTAGTCTTAAAGAGGTAGGTGGCTGCGATTCTCCGGTACGGCCGTAAAGCATTGCTTCGCAACACTATCAGTACCCTTACTCCAACGTGCTCCTTCTATTCCACTCCAACCTACGCAACTCGATCATTACACAAGCTGTATATTGGCTAATCAGCTCCCAGTTCTTTCTGCTTTTCAGCATGAGTGGGACTATACTCTTAACTGAGAGGCGTCCAGAACCTGCCGCATGCAAAGAAGGCATGCTCAGCGTCCTCCACAGGATTCCCGCAGTAGGTGCAGCTCGCGTCTGCCTCATGCCCAAAGCGGTGCAGCTAGCTTCTAAAGAAGACATGGCCGCTTAATAGCTGGGTCAGGTAGAAGTTTACCTGTGCGTGCTTCCTGTTAACCCATTCTCCAAGGTTGGGGATGAGGCGGTGAGTCCAACGACCCTTTGTGGATGAATCCCATCGGCTTTGCCACCTGAGCAAGCTTTCTTTTTGGGCAGAAGTTCGCACTGACTTTTTGTGGGTTGGTGGGAGGTTCCTGCCGTGAACCTCGTTAAACACCTTCGTGTTCACTGAAGCTAGTTCCTCCAGGGGCGGCACGCCTGCAATGACTAGCGCTGCGTCATCTGACACTGTGCGGAATGCACAGCATATGCGGATTGCTCCCAATCGATGTGTTGCCTCCAGACCACGACTGTAGCTTTTAACCTGCAGTGCCCTCAGCCAGACTGGAGCAGCTTACAACATGGTCGACCTCGTAACGCTGTTGAGCAGTAACCTTCCACCTTGCTTCGGGCCTCGGGTATTTAGCATCATCCTAGAGAGCGCTCTGTTAGTTGCCTTTGCGCTTGCGTAATCCATGTGCTCCCGGAAACTGAGCCTGGTATCAAGCATTACCCCCAGGTACTTCAGCGCTCTCTTTGAGGTAAGCGCCACATTGCCCACTGTAATTTGAGCAGTCTCCACCTTTTTCCGGCTGCTAATTAAGACAGCTTCTGTCTTGTGGGGCGCTAGTTCCAAGCCTACTGAAGAAAGCCACGCCTCTATCTGCTTGATTGCTTTGTCGCACAGTGATTCTGCCTGTTTGAGGTGTTTAGCCACTACCACCACAGCAACGTCATCCGCAAATCCAACGAGTTGCACTCCTGGGGGAAGAGACAATCGCAGGATGCCATCGTACATCACGTTCCACAGTAATGGACCTAGCACGGATCCTTGCGGAACACCAACGGTTACGTTGTACGTTTCTGTGCGTACACTGGTGTCGAATTTGAGCACCCTGTTACTGAAGTAACTGCGGATCATCTGGAGGAGGTACGGGGGGACTCCAAAGTTAATTAGGGCCTCTATTATACGGCTCCACCTTGCAGAGTTGAATGCGTTACGGATGTCTAGTGTAACAACCAGGCAGTATTCCTTCTCGCCGTTCCTCCATCTGGTTCCCTCTATAGCTTTCGCGGCTATGCCCACTACCTTCTTAATGGCATCGACTGTAGACTTTGCCTTCCTGAACCCGTACTGGCTCTGTGAGAGATCACCAGCCGCAGCTATTGCGCGCTCTAGCCGTGTGCAGACTAGCTTCTCTAGGATTTTCCCAGCTGAGTTGATCAGGCAGATTGGTCTGTATGACGAAACCTCTCCTGGTGGCTTGCCTGGCTTTAGTAACAGGATCAATTTCTGCACCTTCCACATTTCGGGGAATACTCCTTCCAGTAGGCATTTGCTGTACATTTCTGCGAAGACTTCCGGTTTTAAGGTCAATGCTAGCCTAAATGCCCTATTCGGTATCGAGTCTGGACCGGGGGCCTTGTTGATCTTCATGCTCCCAGCGACTTGGAGCACTTCCTCAGCAGCAACTTCCTCAATAACCATGTCCGGTGGCAACTCAGATGGGGAACTGAGAATGTCGCTGCCGCTAGGTTATAGCTGCTCTACTATTGCTTTCATCATGTCGGGGTCTTCCGGCTGTGATTGCGAGTGGGCGTTTAGTTTTTTCACAACGATTTTGTAAGCGCTGCCCCACGGGTCGTGCTCAGCTGAATCGCAAAGATCTAGAAAGCATTTGCGCTTGCTATCTTTGATGGCCACTTTGAGCGTCCGTGTGTGTCTGTGTGTGTGTGTGTGTCTGTGTGTGTGTGTGTGTCTGTGTGTGTGTGTGTCTGTGTGTGTGTGTGTGTCTGTGTGTGTGTGTGTCTGTGTGTGTGTGTGTGTCTGTGTGTGTGTGTGTGTCTGTGTGTGTGTGTGTGTCTGTGTGTGTGTGTGTGTGTGTGTGTCTGTGTGTGTGTGTGTGTCTGTGTGTGTGTGTGTGTCTGTGTGTGTGTGTGTGTGTGTGTCTGTGTGTGTGTGTGTGTCTGTGTGTGTGTGTGTGTCTGTGTGTGTGTGTGTGTCTGTGTGTGTGTGTGTGTCTGTGTGTGTGTGTGTGTCTGTGTGTGTGTGTGTGTCTGTGTGTGTGTGTGTGTCTGTGTGTGTGTGTGTGTCTGTGTGTGTGTGTGTGTCTGTGTGTGTGTGTGTGTCTGTGTGTGTGTGTGTGTCTGTGTGTGTGTGTGTGTCTGTGTGTGTGTGTGTGTCTGTGTGTGTGTGTGTGTCTGTGTGTGTGTGTGTGTCTGTGTGTGTGTGTGTGTCTGTGTGTGTGTGTGTGTCTGTGTGTGTGTGTGTGTCTGTGTGTGTGTGTGTGTCTGTGTGTGTGTGTGTGTCTGTGTGTGTGTGTGTGTCTGTGTGTGTGTGTGTGTCTGTGTGTGTGTGTGTGTCTGTGTGTGTGTGTGTGTCTGTGTGTGTGTGTGTGTCTGTGTGTGTGTGTGTGTCTGTGTGTGTGTGTGTGTCTGTGTGTGTGTGTGTGTCTGTGTGTGTGTGTGTGTCTGTGTGTGTGTGTGTGTCTGTGTGTGTGTGTGTGTCTGTGTGTGTGTGTGTGTCTGATTTTTTTTTTTTTTTTTTTTTGCCTGTGTGTGTGTGTGTCTGTCTGTGTGTGTGTGTGACTGTGTTTAAAAAAACACAACAAATATAAAAAAAAAATATAAAAAAAAGGCACCTACGGGGGGAGTTGAACCCAGGCCTGTAAGATTTCTAAGCCAATGTCTTATACTCCCGACCACGTTCCAATCTACTTATTGGCAGACAAAATGCAAATATTCAACAGACAAATTTTTGTGGTGGGTTGGTAGTTTTTTTTTAACAAACAGTTGAAAGAAACTACAAAGAGAGAGGAAGAGAGACAACAAGAAACACACAGACACACACGCCTTTATGCCTAACATAAAAAATTCTTACCGTTTTTTTTTGTGCCCTTGTGTGTGTATGTATTTGACCAACAAAATTAAACCAAATATTGCCGTTTTTTTTTTAGGAACACAAATTTTTTTTATTTTATTTCATTTAGTAGTTTTGCTTGTTTGATTATTATTAACAATACATATGTTTAACTATATTACTAACACTACTATTCACTAAGATTTAACATTTGTTGTAGTTGTTTCATTAATATTATTTTTGTTGTTCTGCTGCATTTCTTGTAGTTGCTCTAGTTGTTGCTGAAGTTCTTGTTGTTGTTTTTTTTTTTAAGTTGGTTTTGTTGTTGCTGTTCTTCTTGTTGTTGTTCGAGCTGTAGTTTGGGTTGTTGTTTTGGCGGAGCATCGTTGGACACTGATACGAAGTTTCCTGCCAGAAAAGGCATACATTGTTGCATGCAGGGCTGCAAACCGGTTTTGAACCGAACCGGTTCGAACCCGTGATTCCGGCTTTTTTTTACTGTGAACCAAACCCTGAACAGAACCACGGGGACGAAAATAGTTGAACCCGAACCCGTTCCGAACCCAAGCTTTTGGTTCGGTTAAAAAAAAAAAATTATTGGCATTAAATTTATTTGGGTACGCACACATTGTTGTTGCTTTTTAATTTGCCAAAGACATAGGAGAGAGAGAAGAGAGTCACATATGATGTTGTTGTTGCAGGTCTGCACGCGCCAACAACAAAACCTTCGTTCGGAAAGAAAGAGAGGAGAGCACGCATATGAAACTGTTTTTTGTTTTGTATAATGCCGTGCTTGTATTTGGCCGCGTTTTTCGTATGCGCGCGGGCTATTTGTTGTTTTTGTGCACAATTCCAAGCGAGTTAATTTGCGACGCAGATTATTATGAGACTGACTGGCGCCAATTGCCGAAAAAAAATCTCGAAGCAAGGGTTTGCCCACCACTGATCTAAAGCGCCGAACACAAATTTAGTGACAATCGATAATAAGCGTTTTGGTGTATCGGGCGCTAATCAAATTTGTGCATTCTTAAGCAAAAATATATACATACATTCATACATACAAAAGCTAGTGCCGCGCGCCAACAATTTGCCCAAAGAAGAATTGAAAACGAAAGAGACAAAAACATGTGTATACAAATCAGAAGTGGGACGCGCATTTCATATTGTTTACGAAGTTTGACTAAGGAGGTGCTCAGCAATGACATCAAATTTAATATATGCGAAATTTACATACAATGTGAGCACTGATAAATCAGAATGTCACGAATGTAAACTCAAGATGACCGGCCGTCATGCAGCTAATTTGATGCGGCACCTTGAACGAAAACATAAAAGCATTTTTGAACAAATTATTGTGAAAAAAAAGTTCCTAGTTTGGCAAACAAACACCAATCTATGCTCAATTTCGTGAGTGAAAGATTGATCAAAGTGAAAATCTCCAAAGAAGCTATATCGGATGCTTGTGTAAAGCTTATAACAAAGAATGGCCGGCCTTTGAAGATGCTAGAGGATTCCGGCTTCCGCAAAATCATTGAGCACAAAGGCAATGCCTTTGAGCCGCCACTTGCTATAAACAGGCAAAACATTAGAGATGTAATTGCATTAAAAGCTCAACGCATTCGAGAAATATATGGCTAGCTAAATATTTGTATGTATGAACTCACTTGCATATATACATACATATGTATATATGTTTATGCATTCATGTGTATGTATATATTTTTGCGCGTGTGATGTACTCGTGATATATATGTATGTAGTATTTGAAAGCCAATTAATGAATTGACAATCAATAAAGCATAATATTTTCTGTGTTATTTCAGATTGATATCCATCAAAGCCGATTGTGTTAGTCGTTTAGACCGGTCGATAATTGGCATAAATGTGCAAATTATTTTAGAGGGCGAACTGAAGATCCATACACTAGCAATGAAAGAAGTCCATAAACAGCACACGAGCGCCAATCTCACATCAATTATAGTCGACGTCTTACAGTCCTACAATGTATCTATGCATCAGGTGTACACCTATACAGTTGACAACGGAGCCAACATGGTTCGTGTGGGCGATATAATGGAAAACATTTGCAAAGCTGAACTGGATGGTGCTGAGGGTGAATGCAGTTGCGACGCACACAGTATGGTAGATATGGATTTACAGGATAATCAGATAACTACAATACGTTGTGCAGCGCATACGCTTAATTTAGTAGCCTTGGATTTCTTTAAAGAATTACATTTTGATATGTCCAGAATTAGATTAGTTTGCAAAAAACTACGAACTCCCACATGCCTTAATTTGTTGCTTGCAAGCAATTTAAAGAAACCAATTCTCGACTCGTCTTACAAGATGGAACTCTACATTTAAAATGTGCGAACGCCTACTCGATCTCAAAGATTTTTGCATTGAGCATTCGAGCGATATAAAATCGTTACATTTAAGCCAAGCAGAATGGCAAAAAGTAGATGCCGTTTTTTCAGTACTACGTCCACTGTATGACGCTTCCTTAAAACTTCAGAAATCTGATCTCCTGCCTAGCGACTTTTTTGTTATCTGGTCGATGTTGTCCGACAGAGTCTTAAAATCACCAGGCAGGTTTAATGCCACTTTGTTAAAAATTCTAGAAAGACGTTCCGATTTTGTCATAAAATCTCCACCCATACTAGCCTCTGTGTTTCTAGATCCTCGATTCCCAAGTCTATTAAGTGATTCGCAAAAGCTAGAAGCCAAACAACATATAGGTAATATTTTTCATAGACTTCAATGCTTAAACAGTGTTGAGGTTCCGAATTTGGAAGATGGTGATGTAGAAAGCCGCTTATTAGCACACTGATCGGACCTTATCAGTGTGGCTTCAGACCTGGTAAATCCACCACAGACCAGATATTCACATTACGACAAACCCTGGAGAAGACCTATGAGAGAAATATCAAAACCAACCATCTTTTTGTTGATTATAAATCAGCCTTTGACTCACCGATAAGGTCAAGGTTCTTTGAAGCCCTGTCTACCTTTGGTATACCAGTAAAGTACGTTCGACGTTGATGATGATGACGTTGAGAAGCACTCGAAGCTCCGTCAAAATAGGAAAGAGCCTCTCCGAACCATTTGATACCAAGAGAGGTTTTAGGCAGGGTGACACCCTATCGTGTCACTTCATTAATCTACTGATGGAGTATATACTGCGCCAGTGCCCAAATGCCAACAGATCGGGCTCATTTCTTTATAAAGATCTAATGCTACTCGCATACGCCGATGATATTGACATTATCGGCAAAAACGAACGGGCGGTAAGTAGGGCGTTTTCAGAGATTGAGAAGCAGTCTAAACTGATGGGCTTAGCGGTAAACGAGGACAAGACAAAGTACCTAGTATCCACGGACAAGAAGTCTACGCGTCTTGGACAATTCGTTACTATGGGGGAGTACAACTTTGAGGTTGTAGAGGATTTTGTCTACCTCGGGACGATGATTACCGGCGACAACAACATCAGCCTGGAGATCCGAAGAAGAATTACTCTTGGAAACCGATGCTACAACGGGCTCAGTAGGGAGTTCAAGAGCAGAGCCTTTTCTCGAAAAACAAAAATAGCGCTATACAAGTCGCTCATCATCCCAGTCCTGCAATACGGCGCAGAAGCATGGACAATAACAGCAGTGGATGAGGAGGCGATTGGCGTTTTCGAGCGAAAAATCCTTCGGAGGATATATGGACCTTTAAAAGTTGGCGATGGATACCGCATTCGAATGAATCACGAACTGTATGAGCTCTATAAGGACATCAGTCTAGTCAAGCGCATAAAGCAACAGCGGCTGCGCTGGTTAGGACATGTAATCCGGATGGATGAAGAAGCTCCAGTAAAAAAGACGTACAAAGCGAAGGCGGCTGACTTTGGAGGACAAGGCAGGAGGGGTCGCCCACCACTAAGATGGGATGATCAAGTGCGGAAAGACATTTCCAACCTTGGTGTGAACAACTGGTGCCAGCTCGCACAATGCAGAAGCGAGTGGAGGGCATTCATTGCAGAGGCCAAGACCGTCAAGCGGTTGTGATGCAACATCGGGGCAATACAGAAGAAGATGTAGAAAGTTATCTCCGCAATGTTAACGAACAGCAAAGTGTTTCAAAAAATAAAACGATTAATGACATCATTAGAGCCTTTGATGGCATTGATAGAGAACCGTCTAAATCCAACATTTTAAAGTTTTGGACATCTCATCAATGTAATCAGCTTAAAGCTGTTGCGCTAACTGTCTTATCAGTGAAATCCACTCAAGTCTCAGTTGAAAGAGCTTTTTCCACCTTAAAATTTGTTTTGTCTGATCAAAGAAGTAGCATAGACAGTCAACTACTCGAAGACATACTACTCATACATTTAAATTAAAGATTAATATTACACTTAAGTAAACAAAAATAAAAAAAATTAATATTTTTTTGTATATTTATAAAATTAATTGTTATTTTAAATATATTGGGTAAAACGTGCAACGAACCAAGGTTCGAACCAAAACCAAAGCCTCGAAAACCTCGAACCTCAAATTTCCGAACCTTAACCGTTGGTTCTTTGCGCCAACAGTAGCACCTGCCCCTGCAAAATTTCGACATGACCTTGCAACATTTGCACTTGCTGATTGAGGCCTTGTATTTGCTTCTGCTGATTTTGTTGTTGTTGCTGCGGTTTTTTCATTTTATTCAAATATTTGTTGGGGATCATTTGTTGTTGTTGAAGCTGCTGTTGTTGCTGCTGAATTTGTAAATTTAAGTGCTAATTTTGTTGCTGGAGCATCGATTGCAGCCATTGCTTGCTAATAAAGTTCTGGCCATATGGAAAAGTGGCCGTGGGAGGCTGCTGGATTAAGCCGTTTGCGCACAAAGGCTGCGTTCCGACAGTCGATAAACTCATTTCGCTTCGAATCGCTCAAAACGGCTTACAGCCTCTTCGTACTCCGTTGTACCGACAGTGGTGACTTTGTTGTGCATCTCTCTCTCTCTCTTGCACTCGCTCTCTGCACCAAGGTGCACGAACACAAATATGTGTGTGTGTGTGTGAATTCATTCTATTAATAGACTGCTTAGCCTTATCAAACTCGCTCTTTCTCTCTTGCACTCTCAAACTCGCTCTCATGGGAAAAATTCAAATTCAACCACCACTAAACCAAGCTCGCTCTCTCTCTTTAACAGTCGCTCTCATGGAAAAAACGGAAAATTTGTATTCAGTTCTTCTTGAATTTTCATTAAGATCTTTGAAAATGAATTTGAGCATGATCGGATGGTAAACAAAAAAGTTGCATACAAAAGTTTTTCGCAAATTTTCCACATTTCCCGACAGAATTTTCCAAAACCGTTTACCGTTTGCGCTCTGCGTTGATTGCCAATCAGTGAATCAGTCAGTCAGTCAGGACAAACTGTTTTATATGTAGAGTAGAAGTAGACTAGCATGGTACCCGTCGCGCTTAGCTGCGCCGTCATCAGTATAGACTTATTAATTTGTGTCCCCCGTATAGCCCACAAAGCGAATCGTACATACATCGGCTTGAATTCCAAGTCTTACTACTTTGTCTTTTCCCCGTTACAACATTGCTGCCCGATTTTTCCTTCATACCCACATCCAACCCACTTCCCACCCACCGTTACCGTTACCGTCATCGTCATCGTCATCGTCATCGTCATCGTCATCGTCATCGTCATCGTCATCGTCATCGTCATCGTCATCGTCATCGTCATCGTCATCGTCATCGTCATCGTCATCGTCATCGTCATCGTCATCGTCATCGTCATCGTCATCGTCATCGTCATCGTCATCGTCATCGTCATCGTCATCGTCATCGTCATCGTCATCGTCATCGTCATCGTCATCGTCATCGTCATCGTCATCGTCATCGTCATCGTCATCGTCATCGTCATCGTCATCGTCATCGTCATCGTCATCGTCATCGTCATCGTCATCGTCATCGTCATCGTCATCGTCATCGTCATCGTCATCGTCATCGTCATCGTCATCGTCATCGTCATCGTCATCGTCATCGTCATCGTCATCGTCATCGTCATCGTCATCGTCATCGTCATCGTCATCGTCATCGTCATCGTCATAGTCATAGTCATAGTCATAGTCATAGTCATAGTCATAGTCATAGTCATCGTCATCATTATCATCGTTATCGTTATCGCCCCATTTCACTTTATTTCGTATTCCATCCTTACACACCGAGTTTCAAGCCAATCGGATGAAAAATAGTGTCTTGCATGCAGAATTTTCCGGGAATTTTTACGACTGCGGGGCGGGTTTTCTGACATTTGAAAATCACATTTCAAATTATTTCATATTCTATCCTTACAAACCAAGTTTCAAACCAATCGGATGAAAAATAATTTTTTGCTTACGGAATTTTCCGGGTATTTTCACGCCTGGGGGGCGGACTTTCCGACATTGGAAAATCACATTTCAAATTATTTCGTATTCTATCCTTACAAACCGAGTTTCAAGCCAATCGGATGAAACAAATTTTTTGCCTACAGAATTTTCCGGGAATTTTCACGCCTGGGGGGCGGATTTTCCGACATTGGAAAATCACATTTTAAATTACTTCGTATTCTATCCTTACAAACCGAGTTTTAACTCAATCGGATGAAAAATAGTTTTTTGCATGCAGAATTTTCCGGCCATTTTCCTCCTGGGCGGATTTTCCAAAATCGGGAAAACACGTGTCGAATTATTTCGCGCACTACGCTTACAAACCAAATTTCAAGTCAATCGGATGAAAATCAAAAATTTTCCCATACAAACTTTTCCGACGCTTTTCCGGTTGGAATTTTCCAAAACCCCGTCTTAGTACGCACTTTCACCACTAATGGAAACTCCAGTCCAAATTTCAGCCTTCTACCTCTTACCGTTTGCGCTCTGCGTTGATTGCCAATCAGTGAATCAGTGAATCAGGACAAACTGTTTTATATGTAGAGTAGATAGGCCCACAAGCACGTACAACTGTCATAAAAACTCGAAAAAACGAACATTTTCGGTAAAAAAGTAAATATATTAAATTTTGTTATTTACAGTTTTCAAGTTATGTTTTTTTTACTATTTTCTTGATTTAATACTAAACAATCGAAATTTTTGACTGTGTCGGCAGATTGGTACCAAAAATGGCCATTTTGCGAGTTTTGGTTCCAATTCTACATGCTTAAGGGCCCGTAACTATACGAAGGACCAATCGAATGAAGTTGGTATGTTCCAATCGTTTGTTTATTTAAGTCCAAGCTACGGTATTGTCCTATATTGCTTAGTCAAATTCGTTACAGTTTTCAAGACAAAGTTTTAAAATATTACAAAATGAGGGGAAAACATGATGATTTTAAGAAATTTTTAATGTTGTGTATAAAGATGTGACTTTTTTGACTTGCTACTTAAGAATGTTTTGTAAGCTAAACCAATACCAACGACTTCCTCTAAGACGTCTATGCGAAATTCCAAATAGTTTACGAGATATGGAGCTGTAAATCCCAATCATAAGCTGAAAACTTCAAAGTGCAATAAAAAGAAAACGGCAGCTAACCAGACCAAACCCAGCGAAGGTTTTTGTACTATCATCATACCCTTTCAGAATTTTTTGGTCTCGACTCTATCCACTTTTTAGTGTTGCACAGTGTTATTGACCATACAACTACAAGACAAATCACTCTTCGATATTATCCAAACTCTGAGAGGTAATACAGATCAAACGAAACAAATTGAAGCCGACTGCGTAATGCAGAACCATCGTTTATTCCAAAAAATGGGGAAGTCAACCCTCCTTGTTGTTCCAAAGGCTATAAGGTGACCACTTTGGATCTTCAAAAACTAATATCTTTTAAACTATAAAAGTCTCCATCCTTTAGAAAGCACCGTAATTAAGTTATGTTTAGGGCAATAAAATGTATATTCTTAGAACCTACATATATCATGGTGATTATCACTGAGAAAAAATTATATATAAGGTTGTCAAAAAAGTCTTGCGGTATTTCCGCAAGCTTGTCTTTGCAATCGCGTAGTTCTAGTTGTATTCGTCGCATCGGTTCACGCTAGAGCTTTTTGGAAAGCTCTTTTCACGCGCTAACACGTGTTTGATTTATTGTTGTTTGTTTTTAGTAGTTCGTGAGTTATAGCGTCGCAAACATGGAGCAAAATAAAGAGAAAATACGGCATATTTTACAGTACTACTACGATAAAGGCAAAAATTCATCTCATGCTGCCAATAAAATTTGTGCAGTTTATGGACCCGATACAGTTTCCATTTCCCCCGCACAACGATGGTTTCAACGTTTTCGTTCTGGTGCAGAGGTGATCGAAGATGCGCCACGGTCCGGAAGGCCTGTCGTCGAAAATTGCGATAAAATCGCTGAATTGATCGAAAGAGACCGGCATAGTAGCAGCCGTAGCATCGGCCAAGAGCTGGGCATGAGTCATCAAACCGTTATAAACCATTTGAAGAAGCTTGGATTCAAAAAGAAGCTCGATGTATGGGTGCCACACGACTTGACCCAAAAAGAAACATTTTTGCCCGTATGGATGCATGCGAATCGCTCCTGAATCGCAACAAAATCGATCCGTTTTTGAAGCGGATGGTGACTGGCGATGAAAAGTGGGTCACTTACGACAACGTGAAGCGCAAACGGTCGTGGTCGAAAAGCGGTGAAGCTGCCCAGACGGTGGCCAAGCCTGGATTGACGGCCAGGAAGGTTCTTCTGTGTGTTTGGTGGGATTGGCAGGGAATCATCCACTATGAGCTGCTCCCCTATGGCCAAACGCTCAATTCGGACCTGTACTGCCAACAACTGGACCGCTTGAATGCAGCACTCATGCAGAAGAGGCCATCTTTGATCAACAGAGGCCGAATTGTCTTCCATCAGGACAACGCCAGGCTACACACATCTTTGGTGACGCGCCAGAAGCTCCGGGAGCTCGGATGGGAGGTTCTTTTGCATCCACCGTATAGTCCGGATCTCGCACCAAATGATTACCACCTATTTCTGTCCATGGCGAACGAGCTTGGTAGTCGGAAGTTGGCCACAAGAGAGTCCTGTGAAAATTGGCTCTCCGAATTTTTTGCCAATAGGGAAGCGAGCTTCTATAAGAGGGGCATTATGAAGTTGGCATCTCGTTGGGAACTCGTCATAGAACAAAACGGCGCATATTTGACTTAAATCGCATTATTATAACCAATTTTATGAACAATTGAAAATTCTATAAAAATACCGGAAGACTTTTTTGACAACCTTATATAAACTTTAGCAACAATTACTTAATATTATTAAACCATTTTGAAAAGTTATTCAATTTGGATTTTGATAGATACAGTTAAATACTATTTAGCAATATCAACACGATACCTGTCCGATAAACCAAACCTGAGAAATCGAGTTTTTAAAAAAACCATTTGCTTCCATTTTTCGTTTTTGACGATTTTTTAAATTGTTTATAAAATTAACAAAAAAAAAATTTTTGCAAAACCGAAAATCAAGTTTTGATAGGAGAGTCGAGATCTAGTTTCGGATTTTTTTTAATTAAATCAAAAATGGTGAATTTCAAAAGTGTTCGGTTTCAAAAAGAATGACCCATATGCATCGAAAATCGTTGGTTACATTTCGACGATAAAGATTGCTTATATGTGGTAAAGAATCCGCGGCTAATGTACTCAAATAGCTTTAGGGGCCCTTAGCAGATAAAATGGATTTAAATAAGGAAAATCTTTTAGCTAGTGCACATTTAGCTGCTCAAAAAAACTGAAAGACGGGATAGATGGAGAGATTAAAGAGAAACATATGAATAGTATTATAACTAAGTTACGCATAGTTGCCTACAACATCCACGGTCTAAAAAGTAAATGCCTTCATAAAGATATTTTTAACTATATAGACCAGAGATGGGCATGCACACATATCGACACACTTTTCACACGCATACAAGCACAATTTGCGTGCGCCCCATTCGTGTTCTATAAATAGCTTTCAATGCTTATAGCGTACGTGTGATTTTGTGCAGTCGGCCGCGGCAGAGCTCGTATGCACACGAGGCAGCGCGCTGCTCGAGCAGATGTCTTGTGGCTCAAAAGTAAGCAGAGAACAGGCTTCCGTGTGCGACATATGTAATTTAAAGGAAGAAGAAACCATAACACATATCATTGGGAAATGTCCAATATACAAGGAGTTCAGATGGAGGCATTTTCGACAAACACATCTAACTTATGAAGAAGTAATAGATGCATTAAATGCCAAAAGAGTTGGGTCAATCTATCTTTATATATATAAGTAAAATAATTAAATATAAAATACAAATAGCAGAATTCAGATAGGAAATCGCTAAGAAGGGTTTTGTGTGGAATGAACGATTAGGTATCTTGCGACGAGCGGGGCAGCCCAGTGTATTATCTCTGCATAAGACCCAGCGAAGCTTTATTCCATAAATATGTTTATCTATAAATAATTTTCCAACCATAATGTTTCATTGTGTCCAAAATGTATTAAAATTGTGTATATTGTAATGGTTAATCATGGGTCAAACGGCAATAAGCCATGACATTATCGATTCATGTAAACGCGTTAACATAAGTAAATACTTAGTCATAATCAAAAAATAAAGAATCTAACTAAAATAAAAAAAAAAAAAACCTCTACTGTCCGAAATGTTCTCGGATCATATGCCCCTAAAAATCAGCGCCAGTATAAAAGGACTCAAAAAACGGGACGAAAGTCAATTGCTACTAAACTTAAGGTGGAATGAAAAGTATGCAGAAAGATATCATACAAAACTGCATAGGCGATTGCAAGACACAGATCCAGCTCAGATTGGGTTCAAAGAGCTGACACAAATAATTTACAATGTTGCAGCCTGCATGCAACAGCCTGTGAAAGTAACTGAAAAACAACCATGGTTTGATACGGAGTGTTAAGAGCAGCGGAAATTAGTGATGGCTAAACTGAGATCATATAGAAAGGACGGCATCGATATTATTTCTGGCATCCGTAGTGTGGACCAACGCAGATCATTTACGATGTGTCTCACAACCAAAGGTGTATAATTCTATACAACAATACAATAGGACTTACCTTCTGGCCAATTATCAAATACTGTTTGCGCAATATCACCAGCCGAATCTGATGGGTTAAATAGGAATTCTTTTGTTTTACCAGTAACGAGTATCAATCGAAGGTTTATCTGTAATAAAAAGGAATTGAAATAAAAGAATTATTACCGAGTATACGCACTTACATATTTACCTAGGAAATATTTCATCAATATTACAATACGATTTTAAATAAAAATCGACTACTTAGCGATGTATGTACACAAAACCAAATGCTGAGCCATATAACAAGAAAGAAAGTCGGTCAAGCCCGACTATAACATACTCTGTACCCTTACACACGCATTTGCTCACGAGTCAAACCATAACCACAGCAACATACCATAACCGTTCAAGAGAAGCAATCTTAGTGACAGAGAGAGAGAGAGAGAAACTATTAGAGCGCACAACGCGGTGCGCTCTCTAAGTTTCTCTCTCTCTCTCTCTCTCTAAGATTGCCTCTGCTGAACGGTTATGGTATGTTGCTGTGGTTATGGGGGGGGTGGGAGGTGTTAACTGGCCGTTTTTTGCTCATAACTGGAGTATATTAATATACTCTGTGTACCTTTGGTACAGAGTATAAAAAACGAATTTCAGTATTATTTTTATACCCGTTACTCGTAGAGTAAGAGGGTATACTAAAGTCGTGCAAATGTATGTAACAGGCAGAAGGAATCATTTCCGACCATATAAAGTATATATATTCTTGATCAGCATCAACAGCCGAGTCGATATAGCCATGTCCGTCTGTCCGTCTGTCTGTATGAACACCTAGATCTCAGAGACTAGGAGAGCTAGAGCAACCAATTTTGAAATGTAGACTCCTATTGTCTGCACGCAGATCAAGTTTATTTCAAATTTTTGCCACGCCCACCCACGCCCCCACAATAGAAAATGTTGAATAACTCCCTCAATTTTTGATATATCGATCTCAAATTCAAAACGTAGATTTATATTCGCAACATCTATAAGCCCTCCAGTTTTCATCAAGATCGGATAATAAATAGCCGAGATAAAAAAATGTTGCATACTTTTCGGCTGACCCACCTCAGGCATACAGGAAGGCTATTAAACATTTGTTTCCATGAGTAACGGGTATATCGAAGTCGGTTAGAGCCGACTTTAACTTTCGCTCTCGTTTTATTACATTATTATACCCTGCTCAAGCAGTATGTTTGTACAAATGTATGTATGTAACAGCCTGTTACTAACAGGCCGAAGGAAGCGTGCCGATACAGTCTGTCGATTGTCTGTATGTAGAGGTTAGGGATACTTAGAATTTTCAACAAAATCGATTTTTTTTAGTATTTTTATAAACTCTATACTCTATATAGATAGACTAGCATATAACCCGTCGCGCTTCGCTGTGTCGCTTATCTTTATCTTTATCTTTATCTTTATCTTTATCTTTATCTTTATCTTTATCTTTATCTTTATCTTTATCTTTATCTTTATCTTTATCTTTATCTTTATCTTTATCTTTATCTTTATCTTTATCTTTATCTTTATCGTCGTCATCGTCATCGTCATCGTCATCGTCATCGTCATCGTCATCGTCATCGTCATCGTCATCGTCATCGTCATCGTCATCGTCATCGTCATCGTCATCGTCATCGTCATCGTCATCGTCATCGTCATCGTCATCGTCATCGTCATCGTCATCGTCATCGTCATCGTCATCGTCATCGTCATCGTCATCGTCATCGTCATCGTCATCGTCATCGTCATCGTCATCGTCATCGTCATCGTCATCGTCATCGTCATCGTCATCGTCATCGTCATCGTCATCGTCATCGTCATCGTCATCGTCATCGTCATCGTCATCGTCATCGTCATCGTCATCGTCATCGTCATCGTCATCGTCATCGTCATCGTCATCGTCATCGATCGTCATCGAATCGTTATCGTTATCGTTATCCCCATTTCACTTTATTTCGTATTCTATCCTTACAAACCGAGTTTCAAACCAATCGGATGAAAAATAACTTTTTGCCTACAGAATTTTTCGGGAATTTTCACGCCTGGGGGCGGATTTTCCGACTTTGGAAAATCACATTTCAAATTATTTCGTGTTCTATCCTTACAAACCGAGTTTCAAGCCAATCGGATGAAAAATAACTTTTTGCCCACAGAATTTTCCGGGAATTTTCACGCCTGGGGGGGGGATTTTCCGACATTGGAAAGTCACATTTCAAATTATTTTGTATTCTATCCATACAAACCGAATTGCAAGCCAATCGGATGAAAAATAACTTTTTGCCCACAGAATTTTCCGGGAATTTCGTGCATGGGGGGCGGATTTTCCGACATTGGAAAATCACATTTCAAATAATTTCATATTCTATCCTTACAAACCGAGCTGCAACTCAATCGGATGAAATATAGTTTTTTTGCACGCACAGTTTTCCGGGAATTTTCACGCCTCGGGGGCGGATTTTCCGACATTGGAAAATCACATTTCAAATTATTTCGTGTTCTATCCTTATAAACCGAGTTTCAAGCCAATCGGATGAAAAATAATTTTTTCCATGCAGAATTTTCCGTCCATTTTCCTCCTGGGTTGGCAATCAACGCAGAGCGCAAACGGTAAGAGATAGAAGGCTGAAATTTGGACAGGAATTTCCATTAGTGGTGAAAGTGCGTACTAAGACGGGGTTTTGGAAAATTCCAACCGGAAAAGCCGGAAAAGCGTCGGAAAAGTTTGTATGGGAAAATTTTGTTTTTCATCCGATTGACTTTATATTTGGTTTGTAAGCATAGTACGCGAAATAATTTTACACATGTTTTTCCGATTTCGGAAAATCCGCCCACGAGGAAAATTCCCGGAAAATTCAGCATGCAAAGAACTATCTTTCATCCGATTGGCTTGAAATTTGGTTTCAGGATAGAATGCAAAATAATTTGAAATGTTATTTTCCAATATCGGGAAATCCGCCTCCAGGGTGTACAAATGACCGGAAAATTCTACATGGAAAAAACTGTTTTTATAGAATACGAAGTAATTTGAAAAGTGGCGGTAACGGAAAACCGGTAACGGTAACAGTACTGATAACCATCTAATAGGACGCAGCTAAGCGCGACGGGTACTATGCTAGTCTATACTTATAAATCTGTTGGCCCGACTGACTGACATATAATCAAGCCTCAGCCAAAACGGCTTATCCTAGAGATAGAGATTTGGCATGAACCTTCGTTTAGATATGCAGGTGCGCACTAAAAAAAAAAATTTGCCACAGGAGAGTTGAAACTGCAAAAATTACAGGTTTTGGCTGTGTGTGTATGTGTGTTGTGTTTTTTGTACAATTTCAAAACGAGAGAGAGAGAGTGACCGTGAGAGAGGGGGGGGGGAGCGGGAGCGGAAGAGTGAGTCACACACAGAAATATAGGATGTGCGTATGTACAACAAAACGAGAGCGTAAGTTAAAGTCGGCTCTAACCGACTTCGATATACCCGTTACTCATGCATAGAAATGTTTAATAGCCATCCTGTGTGCCTGAGGTGAGACAGCCGAAAAGTATGCAACATTTTTTTAACTCGGCTATTTATCATCCGATCTTGATGAATTGGAGGGCTTATAGATGTTGCGATTATAAACTTAAGTTTTAAATTTGAGATCGATATCTCAAAAATTGTGGGAGCTATTCAACATTTTTTATTGTGGGGGCGTGGATGGGCGTGGCAAAAATTTGAAATAAACTTGATCTGCGTGCAGACAATAGGAGTCTACATTTCAAAATTGGTTGCTCTAGCTCTTCTAGTCTCTGAGATCTAGATGTTCATACAGACAGACGGACATGGCTATATCGACTCGGCTGTTGATGCTGATCAAGAATATATATACTTTATATGGTCGGAAATGATTCCTTCTGCCTGTTACATACATTTGCACGACTTTAGTATACACTCTTACTCTACGAGTAACGGGTATAATAACCAGGCAGTTACAGATTTACATATATGTACCGACAAAAACACACGCACACTCACACAAATTAGATAGGGCGTGTTCAGCAAAGAGAGAGGGGTGGTGAAGAGGGAGTGAAGAAGGAGGAAGAGGGGTGAAGAGTGGAAGAGGGGGAAAAGAGTGAAGAAGGAAGCGGGAGCGGGAAAGTGAAATTGAGAGCAAACGCAAACGTCACACACAGAAATGTGGGATGTGTGTGTGTACAACAAAAAACAAAGCAGTTACAGATTTACATACAGCAAATTTTCCCATGTCGCACACTATATTTATACTCTGTACCAAAGGTACACAGAGTATTTTAAGTTTGTGCAAAAACATGTAACAGAGAGAAGGAATCATTTCCGACTCTATAAAGTATATATATTCTTGATCAGCATCAACAGCCGAGTCGATATAGCCACGTCCGATACGTACCGGTATACCGAAATAAAAATCCGGGTACCGTATCGAAGCCGAATACCGAAATTAATTGAAAACCGAAATAGAACCTTGAACCGAAACATTCATTTCGGTACGTCCCGGAACCGGAACCGAAATTCGTATCGGGATTAAGCCCTGAATTGTCCCGGTTCTATCTACATTAGGCTTTTTGCTCAAGACTACATATAAGACAACTGCCTTTCCTTACAATCATCACTTTAAGCAGTTGGGAGCTGCCAAAAGAATCGAAAGCAAAAATAGACATGTAATAATATAAAGCGATAGCCTGTGTAATCTCTAATCTGTAGACGATAGTTGTTAAGCGATAGTTGCTAATCGATATTGCGTTAACGATATGAACTAGAAATAAAAACAGACCACTGTAAGTACAAGTTGTGGTCGGGCGTGGCGTACCTGTTGTATGTGTGGCTGCTGGTGCGGGAGGTTGTGGGTTCGATCCCGCCTCGGACCATCTAATAGAAAAAGTTTTTTATTTCTTTAGAAAAAAGCTTTTACACACCCGATCACCTTCACCAGCTACTGGCGCCAGCTGTGAAAGTAACTAGCCATGAAAAAGCAAAAATGCTCTAACTATTGCCGTTCGGATTCGGCGTTAAACTGTAGGTCCCTTTCTCTTGTGCGAAAAATTATAGGCACACACGCCAAGAGATTGAGAGAAGCGCTTGGCCCCTGGCCCTCCTGGATGTGCTGTTTGAGCCAATTTTACTTTTACTGTAAGTACAAGAGAATGACACACGTGTGAAATAAAGGTTGCAATGGTTGAAATGGGTGGGAATCCCATTTCATCACTTAGGCCAATGAAGGCCCGTTCTGTTACCATATAACCCTTTCTACGCTGTGATCGTAGAGGGAGGGTCTTCCCCGTTAAACCATTTAGAAAATATCACAAATTTGAGTAAAGAGGCTGAAATAGATTCAGAGATGTCTGACAGATCGTTTAGAAAAGAGTGAGTCGCCTTCTGCTAAGAGCTGGGCAATGACAGAAGAGGTGTTGTACACTCTCCTCCTCGTCCACTGAATTGCAGCTTCTACAGAAGTCATTGTGTCTGATGCCGAGCCTAGCAGCGTGTCTTCCTATTAGGCAGTGTCCAGTAAGGGCCCCTACTACTAGTAGGGAAATATGCACTCTTTCTAGACGGAGTAACGCCCTAAATTTTTTAATACTAAGAGTAGGCCATGTAAGCCTAGATACTTCACATGTGTGAATTGTTTGCCATCGATTCATGATTATTCGATAAGTAGTTTCCTTTGTTTGTAGCTTAAAGGTCGCAAGAGGCACCCCTATGTTGCTCTTATCCGGTAAGAGCTGAGTGGTGGTGCCAAGTCTGGCAAGGTGGTCGGCCATCCCGTTGCCTTCAATGTTGCAGTGTCCAGGCACCCAAACGAGATTAATTTCAAAGTGCTGAGCCATCTCATTAAGAGATTTGCGGCACTCCGTAAGAGTTTTGATATTGTTAATATAACCGTCAAGGGCTTTTAATGCAGCTTGACTATCTGAAAAAATGAATACTTTACTTCCTTGGATTGCGAGGGTGCCCAGAAGGTTGGTAGCCTCCTGGATGGCTACAACCTCTGCTTGGAAAACACTACAATGGTCAGGAAGCCGAAAGTCAGGAAGTGTGAAATAAAAGAATCAATTAAATTTATAATAAGTAAGCGTACTTATTACAAGACCAGCAATGGTGTTTATGCTTAAGCTTGAGGCTGAACTTTCTAAGTGAGAGAGCGTTTAGCATTCTAGCGAGCTTAGAACAGGGAAGGCCAAATGGAGTGGACAAAAAATATACCTGTCTCTCTCTGAAACTCAGTGATGCATGCCTTCAGACAGCTTTCGGTGTCAATTGCCGAGTGACTTCGGCCCCCGGTGGCAATGGCTAGCCAGCCCTGGCTTTGAAGCTGCCCATGAAATTTGAATGCAAGCTTTCAAATGGCGATTGCCTTTTTCTTTAAACTTTTGTTAGTTGCTGCACATTTTTTTTCAGTAATTAACCAAAAAAATAAAGCAAGTGTTAGAATCAGCTGTTTGTCTAGCGGTGAAAATATCGATAATTCTAACGGGACTGAACAAGAGTTTAAAATTTGACTTAAGCATGACGAACTAAATTTTCATTTCATTTGATTTCAGGGCTTAAGGCCAGAAATATTGTGCCGAACTAAGTTTGTGTCTCATCTAAACTTTGTAATTATGTTTTGTTTGACCACAAGGCGTGTACTCTTGAGCCTACCCTTTTAGCTTTTGACAAAGCGATGCTTTACCTTGTCGAATTGCTTATAATAAGACTAAATGTGTTTCATTTCGCAAATCTTATTTGAAGGTCAGAACCTTAGACACGCTGCAACATGCGCCACATGTCCTTGCGTAGTGTGTCTGCCAGTATGAACTAGCCTTGACCTAAAACAACGAACAATAAAAGGATGAAGGCAAGGTCACCCGACTAAAATTTTAACAAAGTGCCATTGAGTATGCAGCCAGGGAGAAATATTGGCATGTATTTAAGAATACTTCTTCATGATGGCCTTTTTTTTAAATTTAACTGTGAAATGAAAACCACATGTTTGCGTTGCAGTATTGGTAAACATCTGAGAAACGAATGTGCATATTTTTAGCCATAGAGAATGTTAAGTCTGTTGTAAGGAAGGCTACACAAAGTGTACAAGTATTTTGGTACAATTGGCAATTATGCATGTGTTTTAAACATGAATCCAAGACTTTTTATTACATTTCGCTAAATAATAAAAATATTCGATTATATGTAGCGGACAATTGTATCCCTATGTGATTATAAGGAAATACTGAATAAATAATTGTAAAGAGATGGTCAAACGTACAGACGCTTGATTGTAGATATACTCTATTTGGGATGCATCCGTTATGTAATCGTTAACCTTCAGTTTGGCTCAGTACTGAGTCAAAGCTGAATCAGCTCTGATGGTTCATGACGTTTGCTTCGTTTAGACATGAATTTCAGTAATGAACGCATTGGTGAGTTTTATGATTAGAACAGAAAACAGTACTGAAATAAGTCAGGAATGACGCAATTTCTACTTCTCAGGCCTGAATTCAGCACTGATAAATTCAGTCCTGTGGTAGACGCCGGATCAATGCCAGCCTTTTCTTATTACACTTGACGTAATAATAATAATAAGCAAAATATGAAATCTCGGGTCTGAGAATACTGCAGCCATACTGGTACTGAACTCCTAGTAGAAGAATGTTTGTCGGGGGACTTAGATAGTAATAAACAATATGTTTGCTGGAGATTTTAGAACAATTGCTCGGCTTGAAAACCAAGCGTAATATAAATCACTAGTAATTGTGATCTATACCGTCTGTTTAAAACCAAGTTGATTCATCATCATCAACGGTTTCTTTCCGTATAATCTATTATCATCATCACACTTTATCTTGTCACTTCACATCAAAAATCAATCACGTTGAATAAATTAATTAAATGGTGAACCGAACCTCTTTTTTCGATAAAGCGGTCCGGTTCGGGTTCAGGATCGAGGAGTCAAAACTTTAGACCGCCTGGTTCATGGTCCGGTTCGCGAACCCCAAAAAACCGGAACCGGTTATCAGGGGTTCGGTTCCGGACCGGTTTGCAGCCTTGCTATAAAGTATATACGTAAGAACTATCATATAACCCGTCGCGCTTCGCTGCGTCGCCTTCAGTATAGTGAATTATTACCGTTACCGTTATCATCGTTATCGCTATCGTTATCGTTATCGCTGTCGTATCGTTATCGTTATCGTTATCGTTACCGACCCATTTCAAATTATTTCGTATTCTATCCTGACAAACCAAGTTTCAAGTCAATCGGATGAAAAATAGAGTTTTGCATACAGAATTTTCCGGTCATTTTCCCGCCTGGGGGCGGATTTCCCGACATTGGAAAATCAAATTTCAAATTATTTCGTATTCTATCTTTACATACCGAGTTTTAAGCCAATCGGATGAAAACTAATTTTTTTCATTCAGAATTTTCCGGCCTTTTTCCGCGTGGACGGATTTTCCAAAATCGGGAAAACACGTGTCGAATTATTTCTATGCTGACAAACCAAATTTCAAGTCAATCGGATGAAAAACAAATTTTTCCCATACAAACTTTTCCGACGCTGTTCCGACTTTTCCGGTTGGATTTTTCCAAAACCCCGTCTTAGTACGCACTTTCACCACTAATGAAAACTCCTGTCCAAATTTCAGCCTTCTATCTGTTAACGTTAGCGCTCTGCGTTGATTGCAAATCAGTCAGTCAGTGAATCAGTCAGTCAGGACAAACTGTTTTATGTATATAGTAGAAGATGAAGACATCAGCATCAACAGCCGTGTCGATATAGCCATGTCCGTTAGTCCGTCTGTCCGTATTAGTGTTGTGAAAACATCGATAGCACTATCAATACTATCGAGGTTTGTGTAAATATTTGACCAACCATCTATTGTTGTGACCCGCTATCGATGTATTAGTGCAGAAAATTGCGCATTTCTAGAAACTTCATATTGTAACAAGGTAAGAGTAAATTTAAGTTAATTGAACTTGTCATATTTGTATATTTGATTAAATGTTAATTTAGATTGTTGATGTTGGCAGAAATTCGGGAGAAGGACAAAGGACAAATTTTTTAATCGAATTTTTTCGATAGTACTATCGACACTAGTGGAATACTATCGATGTAAAAACATTCGATGGGACCACATATCGAGGTTTAAACTGTCGATGGTGCCCACCAGAGATCTGCAAGAGTGATTGTTTTTTTGACTGCATCATAACTCGCTTTAACAGCGTATGCGGTGTGACAGACACCCAACATTTGAAGTCAAATCAAATACACACTCGTTCCGTTACTGGTAGTTTTGCGAATGAGTGACTTGTGTACTCGTCAGTCAAAGTGGTTGTTTCTGATTTGAGCGGCAATGCTTGTTGATTTCGCGTTCGAGTGTCATTTGTACACGAACAGCATATACACAGGTAAAACATGAGCTGGCATAACTTTTATTGCTCTCGCTCTCTTCTTTGAAAAAGCAACTGTAAACTCCGTTACGTTGTTGTTATCTTAAGAGAGAGAGAGAGACAAATGAGAGAGGGTCAAATACAAAACGCGTTGCTTTAAATATTTTGGGGTGATTCAATCAACACCCGCTCTTTGTTTATACAAGTAACAAAATTGAGTCGCACGAGTGACGGCGGTAAGAGATAAAGGTTTGACATGTATGGGGCATATATTTCGTATACTTGCAGGCAGATCAAGTTTATTTTCAATTTTTGCCACGCCCCTTCCCGCCCAGGCAATTTGGAAAAAAGAGTCATATCTCCCACAATTTTGTAGATAAATAGTTCGTACCTTCTAGAGATATTTAGCAATCAAGATTATTTATTGATTTGCTGGTAGAATGATAAAGATCGGATGAACGATACTCAAGTTATGACCAAAAGAAAGTACCCTATACCTTTATTAACATAACCGGTTCTCATAAACTTTATTAACATAACCGGTATTCAGTACCGCAACAGAAACAAATATTTGGGCTCATGTCGGGTTTTCCTCTACTAGTAATCATTTCGATAAACGAACATTTATATGATGTACGTACAATAAGCATTTTACATACTTACATTGCGCCGTACTGTTGCTAATGAGCAGAAAGGAAAAAGGAAGTGAACGAGCGAAAAAGAGAGTGCAGCTAACCAAAATCTTTACCTTTCCCTTTACCTTACCTTATTTTTCCTTATAAATATGTGATATTACACTGTCAATTTGTTCGGATGCTGGCAAGTTTAGCCGATCTACCTAAGCACGATTTCTGCTCAAATTTGGCAGCAGCTGGTTCTGATTTATATTCTGAAAACTAAGGTGTGGGACAAGATTAGCGAAATTGTAACGGTTTTAGCACCAGCAATAGTTGAAACACCAAGAATGGAGAGCGAACAGTTAGTCTTAGGTGATTTTTATTCTGTCTGGATTCAAAGTAAAATTGAAATGTAAAACAACAACTCTGCATTGACCAAAGTTTTGGTTCACGAGTTAGAAATTTAGAGAACCTAGTCTGCTCGAAAATGATGCTTACCGATGTGGAATATTTTCGCGTTAACTGGCCTTTAATGCTCATAACTTGTGTATCGTTCATCCTATCTTCTGCAAATCGATAAATAATATTGATTAGTAAATATCTCGAACCACCTATCTACAAAACTGTGGAAGATATGAGGTTTTTTCCAAATTGCGGGGCGGGAGGGATCGTGACAAAAATTGAAAATAAACTTGATCTGCCTGCAAGTATTAGAAGTATATGCGCCATACATGTCAAATCTTTATCTCTTACCATCGGACAGACAGACGGACGGACAGGGCTATATCGACTCGGCTGTTGATGCTGATCAAGAATATATATCAGAGACCGTAAATATTGATTTTTTTATTAATAAAACGAGAGCGTAAGTTAAAGTCGGCTCTAACCGACTTCGATATACCCGTTACTCATGGAAACAAATGTTTATTATCCTTCCTGTATGCCTGAGGTGGGTCAGCCGAAAAGTATGCAATATTTTTTAACTCGGCTATTTATTATCCGCCAGATATTAATAGACATTTGTCAATTACTAAATGCAACATAAATGACTCTCCAAATTCATCACGATAAACAGATCAGACAACAAAACTTTTGAAAACGTCATCAAGCCCGACTATTACATACTCTGCACCCTTAATGTCGCAGCTCGAATTTGGTCACGAGTCAAACGGCCAGTTAACACACAACGCACAACGCAGTGCGCTCTCTAAGTCTCTCTCTCTCTCTCTCTCTCTCTCTCTCTCTCTCTCTCTCTCTCTCTCTCTCTCTCTCTCTCTCTCTCTCTCTCTCTCTCTCACTAAGATTGCTGCTGAACGCAATGCTTAGGTTATGGGTGGGGTGGGTGGTGGGTGTTAACTGACCGTTTTTTGCTCATAACTTGAGTATCGTTCATCCGATCTTTATCATTCCTTCAGCAAATCAATAAACAATTTTGAGTACTAGATATCTCTAGAAAGTACGAACCATCTATCATCAAAACTGTAGGAGATATGACGTTTTTTCCAAATTGCGGGGGCGTGAGGGGGCGTGGCAAAAATTGAAAATAAACTTGATCTGCGTGCAGACAATAGGAGTCTACATTTCAAATTTGGTTGCTCTAGCTCTTCTAGTCTCTGAGATCTAGGTGTTCATACAGACAGACGGACCGACGGACGGACGGACGGACGGACAGACGGACAGACGGACAGACGGACATGGCTATATCGAATCGGCTGTTGATGCTGACCAAGAATATATATACTTTATATGGTCGGAAATGATTCCTTCTGGCTGTTACATACATTTGCACGACTTTAGTATACCCTTTTACTCTACGAGTAACGGGTATAAAAAATCACTCACTTATAATGGACCTAGAAAAAATGATTCACACCAAAATCTTTATTTTTGTACAATCTGTGCATGTCCGCCATGATTTTTAATTTTCTGATTTTTTTACGTTTTTCTTTGATTTTCATTTAGTTTAGTTTTTAGCAATTTAATAAAACTTAGACCATTATCATTATTTTTGAAAAAAAAAACTCAAAAATAATGATTATTCAGGACTTTTATTTTTTTCGCTCAAAATAAAAGTCAACAGTAATTTACGGCTTCTGTGGTAGACTTTTCCCCAATATTATTGCATATCCTTGAAAAGGGACCACAACGCTACCCCCCAGTAATAATTTTTTTTTTTAATAAATACTTTTAAAAATTAATTAATTAATAATTACAGTAGTTTACAGCCAAAAAGAACCCATTTCTATTTCAACTATTTTTTATACCCGTTACTCGTAGAGTAAAAGGGTATACTAAAGTCGTGCAAATGTATGTAACAGGCAGAAGGAATCATTTCCGACCATATAAAGTATATATATTCTTGATCAGTATCAACAGCCGAGTCGATATAGCCATGTCCGTCTGTCCGTCTGTCCGTCTGTCCGTCCGTCCGTCCGTCCGTCCGTCCGTCTGTCTGTATGAACACCTAGATCTCAGAGACTAGAAGAGCTAGAGCAACCAAATTTGAAATGTAGACTCCTTTTGTCTGCACGCAGATCAAGTTTATTTTCAATTTTTGCCACGCCCCCTCACGCCCTCGCAATTTGGAAAAAACGTCATATCTCCTACAGTTTTGATGATAGATGGTTCGTACTTTCTAGAGATATCTAGTACTCAAAATTATTTATCGATTTGCTGAAGGAATGATAAAGATCTGATGAACGATACTCAAGTTATGAGCAAAAAACGGTCAGTTAACACCCACCACCCACCCCACTCATAACCTAAGCATTGCGTTCAGCAGCAATCTTAGTGAGAGAGAGAAAGAGAGAGAGAGACTTAGAGAGCGCACTGCGTTGTGCGTTGTGTGTTAACTGGCCGCCTGACTCGTGACCAAATTCGAGCTGCGACATTAAGGGTGCAGAGTATGTAATAGTCTTTTTTTCTTGTTTTTGCTCGAAAACGCTATAAATTTCATATCCAAACGCCTAGGAAATATAGTTAAAAATTTTAAAAAAAAAGTCTATTATTATTTTTTCTACTTAACAACCGCACTTCTATAAAGAAAGAAGATAATGATGAACAAAATCTATAAACAAATACAGAAGCTGTGAGTAATTGAGTGCTGTAAAATTGTATTTTTGCGATTTTTTTAAAAATTAAATTTTCATTTGCTTCGACTTTTGTTCTGTTTTGGAATATTTTTTCTGATCTGGATATTCGCTAGATTCTTATATTGACCAAAAGATGAAGATATATAAAACGAGAGCGTAAGTTAAAGTCGGCTCTAACCGACTTCGATATACCCGTTACTCATGAAAACAAATGTTTAATAGCCTTCCTGTGTGCCTGAGGTGGGACAGCCGAAAAGTATGCAACATTTTTTTACTCGGCTATTTATCATCCGATCTTGAGTATAGTGAATTATTACCGTTACCGTTATCATCGTTATCGCTATCGTTATCGTTATCGCTGTCGTATCGTTATCGTTATCGTTACCGACCCATTTCAAATTATTTCGTATTCTATCCTGACAAACCAAGTTTCAAGTCAATCGGATGAAAAATAGAGTTTTGCACACAGAATTTTCCTGGCATTTTCCCGCCTGGGGGCGGATTTCCCGACATTGGAAAATCAAATTTCAAATTATTTCGTATTCTATCTTTACATACCGAGTTTTAAGCCAATCGGATGAAAACTAATTTTTTTCATTCAGAATTTTCCGGCCTTTTTCCGCGTGGACGGATTTTCCAAAATCGGGAAAACACGTGTCGAATTATTTCTATGCTGACAAACCAAATTTCAAGTCAATCGGATGAAAAACAAATTTTTCCCATACAAACTTTTCCGACGCTGTTCCGACTTTTCCGGTTGGATTTTTCCAAAACCCCGTCTTAGTACGCACTTTCACCACTAATGAAAACTCCTGTCCAAATTTCAGCCTTCTATCTGTTAACGTTAGCGCTCTGCGTTGATTGCAAATCAGTCAGTCAGTGAATCAGTCAGTCAGGACAAACTGTTTTATGTATATAGTAGAAGATGAAGACATCAGCATCAACAGCCGTGTCGATATAGCCATGTCCGTTAGTCCGTCTGTCCGTATTAGTGTTGTGAAAACATCGATAGCACTATCAATACTATCGAGGTTTGTGTAAATATTTGACCAACCATCTATTGTTGTGACCCGCTATCGATGTATTAGTGCAGAAAATTGCGCATTTCTAGAAACTTCATATTGTAACAAGGTAAGAGTAAATTTAAGTTAATTGAACTTGTCATATTTGTATATTTGATTAAATGTTAATTTAGATTGTTGATGTTGGCAGAAATTCGGGAGAAGGACAAAGGACAAATTTTTTAATCGAATTTTTTCGATAGTACTATCGACACTAGTGGAATACTATCGATGTAAAAACATTCGATGGGACCACATATCGAGGTTTAAACTGTCGATGGTGCCCACCAGAGATCTACAAGAGTGATTGTTTTTTTGACTGCATCATAACTCGCTTTAACAGCGTATGCGGTGTGACAGACACCCAACATTTGAAGTCAAATCAAATACACACTCGTTCCGTTACTGGTAGTTTTGCGAATGAGTGACTTGTGTACTCGTCAGTCAAAGTGGTTGTTTCTGATTTGAGCGGCAATGCTTGTTGATTTCGCGTTCGAGTGTCATTTGTACACGAACAGCATATACACAGGTAAAACATGAGCTGGCATAACTTTTATTGCTCTCGCTCTCTTCTTTGAAAAAGCAACTGTAAACTCCGTTACGTTGTTGTTATCTTAAGAGAGAGAGAGAGACAAATGAGAGAGGGTCAAATACAAAACGCGTTGCTTTAAATATTTTGGGGTGATTCAATCAACACCCGCTCTTTGTTTATACAAGTAACAAAATTGAAAGATGAAGATATATAAAACGAGAGCGTAAGTTAAAGTCGGCTCTAACCGACTTCGATATACCCGTTACTCATGAAAACAAATGTTTAATAGCCTTCCTGTGTGCCTGAGGTGGGACAGCCGAAAAGTATGCAACATTTTTTTACTCGGCTATTTATCATCCGATCTTGATGAAAATTTAAGGGCTTATAGATGTTGCGAATATAAATCTACGTTTTGAATTTGAGATCGATATCTCAAAAATTGTGGGAGTTATTCAACATTTTCTATTGTGGGGGCGTGGATGGGCGTGGCAAAAATTTGAAATAAACTTGATCTGCGTGCAGACAATAGGAGTCTACATTTCAAAATTGGTTGCTCTAGCTCTTCTAGTCTCTGAGATCTAGGTGTTCATACAGACAGACGGACATGGCTATATCGACTCGGCTGTTGATGCTGATCAAGAATATATATAAGTATATATATAGGGTCGGAAATGATTCCTTCTGCCTGTTACATACATTTGCACGACTTTAGTATACCCTTTTACTCTACGAGTAACGGGTATAAAAAAAAATTTGTAACACCTAAAATGCTTAAATTTGACTGTGTCTTAAAAACATCCTGCAAAACTTTCAAGCAAATCCGACAATATGTTTTACAACAATAAACAAATTCAATTTGTTTTCGACCCTCGTATATGAAAAAAATTTTCATCTACCCTCGTATTTTTTAAAATTCGATGATTTTTCTTTTTTTTATCAAAAGACTTCAATTAAAATTATAAAATGTTACTAATTGTTAAAAAAAAGTTGGTTTTGAACAAAAAAAATTTACTTGAAAATTGTACGAGATTTTTTTTTTACCAAGTCTTGACGCACTTTGTCCGAAATTCCTTGATAACTGATGAACCGATTTTAATAATTTTTTTTCCCCCAATTGCATCAACTGCTTGTTTGAAATCTATTAAAAATAATTTTTATTTGATCGAAAACAGTTGTCGAAACTTTAAACGCGATTTTCTCGAACTCAACTCACTCAAGTTTTTCTGGACCGATTTTGATGAAATAAGGGCCAAACGAAAAAGAACTAACGGCGAGTGAACCTCGATCATCGCCGAAAACGTTTTTTTGCTATTTTTTTGTACACTGGACTAAAAATAAAAAGTGAATAATCCATTTTTCATTTTCAAATAGCTGCCATTTCTAGAAAAAATTTTTTATTTTTTTTCTGGAGGTTCACCCAATAAAGGCATTTATGCTAACTCGTTCCCCGTTTTTGTTTTTTTGTCGTATGCGGTATACTCCCGCAATCGTGCGAACATTGTGCATACTTTTTTTGGAGACCCGTCTTTGGAGGCCGGGAACTTTTTGAACACCCCTCGCATTCACACATTTTTAATTTTGTATGTTTTTTTATTAATTGCCCTGCCAAATACAAAAAACAGAATTAAAAAACCTTTACGCGTTTTCTTTCCACCATTTAAAAAAAAAAACAGGTCAAATTCGGCCGTCTAAACTAAAAGAGCCCCTTAAATTGATCCAGCTACAATATTTATTCATAGATTTTCTTCACCAATACCTTAGTATCTTTGTAGAAGTGCGATTCTTAAGTAGAAATAATACAAATAATTTTTGTTCGATTTATATATATTTTCCTAGGCGAATAAAAATTAAATGTCTTGCATTTTCGAGCAAAAAATCTATTTTTTTGAAATGTTTTGAGTTATTGTATTCAAACTACAAAACCGATTTAAAAACAATTTTCTACGACATTATTGAAAATTGAATTAGTTTTCGATTCATATCTTGTTTGCCTCCATCTTACGATTATTAATTGAGATATGGCTTACAATGTAAGTGCACCTACCGAAAAAATGAAAAAATTCGTATTTAAAAAACGTTGCCATATAAAAACTATTTAAATCGATTTTTGAGATCACCAATCCAAACTACTCTTAAAAATAGTTCCATTAGAAATTGTTTTTTTTTGCTGTAAACTGGTGTAATTATGAATTATTTAGTTTTTAAGAATTTAAAATTATGATTTAATATGATAATAATATGATTTAATTAGAAGAAAAAAAATTAGTACGGGGTATGCAGTAATACACTGCTCGCCACTTGAATAGGACACCTCTAAAGTCGATTTTCTATAGTTAATTGCTGCTAAACCAAGCCATCTATGAAAATAATTTTTGTTTTCTTATAAAGTTTATTTAAATGTAGTAATTAGACGAAAATTACAAAATTATTCAAAAGTTGTAAGTATACAAAAAACATTGTTAACCAATAAGTAACAAATTTTGGAGTCTTCATTTTGCACCACTTGAATAGGACACTTTATCTAAAAACCATTTAAGAATATTTCAATCCTTTTCAAATAACAATATTACTTAAATAAGAAATTACTAACATGTTTTTAAACCAAAAAAAGTTTTCAATAGTGTGTTGAGCCTCCTTTTTTCTCCAAAACCTCACACATTCGGTCTGGGAGGGATGCATATAATTTTCCCAAATAATTCAACGATATCGAGCCCCATTGCTGACCTGATCCATATACTTCACGTGTTAGCCATCCCCACACATTCTCAATGATATTCAAGTCCGGTGAATAGGGTGGCCAGTTTAATAACTCCACGTTTTGGCTCGCTATATACGATTTAACAATCCGGGCCGTATGTATAGGGGCATTATCATGTTGATAAATCCATTTTAGATTTGCAAAAAGAGTTAGGAAGTGTGGATAGGCCTCTTTCAATATACCATTATAACACAACGCATTCATGGTGGTTGGAATAAATTTAAGCTCACAGGTGCCATAATAGGAAATGGCCCCCCATACCATAATACCTCCAGCACTGCTGTGCAACTTATCAAGATGGTGTGGTTCTTTTCGAAGATCATGAAAATAGTAGCTGTAGCCATCGGGGCCCTCCAAATTAAACTTTTTTTGTCCGAAAAGACAACACGTTGCCACTCCGAAGTCCAGGTGACATGTGCGCGAGCGAAATCAAGGCGTTGTAACTTCCGAGGGTTAAGAGGTGGCTTCTTCTTGATTTTTAGTCTCTTCAGGTGTGTAGCATTATTAATAACACGACGCATGGTTGTCAAACTTGCTTTAACGTTGCATTTTTCCCTTATCTTGGCCAAAGAGTCGTGCGAATTGGAAGCTTCTCTTAATATAAGTCGCTTGTCCGCGATGGTAAGCACACTGTGGGCCCTTCATGTTTTTACCATAATTAGCCTCATTATTTAAAAAATTTGTTATGGCGTGACGGCTCCTTTCGACTTTTTTTTTGCTATTTTGGCAATAGAAAGGCCAGAATCCTTGTAAGCTTGGATTTTTCCTTTCTCCGACTCAGATAATGAAGTGCCACGCCCCATTTTAATTTTTTTTAATTTTATATACACTTCAATTAAAGCAAAAAGTTTAAGTAAACCAAAATTTGTGTGCACGTGTCAACGATACCGACCAAATAAAATGCATGTTCTATTCAAGTGGCGCAAAAATTCCATTGAATTTTTGCGAATGCTCACATAAAGTGCAAACAACTTTATAGCGGTTCTATTCCAAAACTTGGAAAATACCAGAAAGAGCGAAGAATGCTTGCACAAAGATAATATGCAAAAAATACCGTTATTCTACCATTTCGTTTTCGAGTTACGAGCAGTTTTAAAGAGAGCATACAGGGTGTCCTATTCAAGTGGCGAGCAGTGTATTGGGGAAAAGTCTACCACAGAAGGCGTAAATTACTGTTGGGTTTTATTTTAAGCTAAAAAAATAAAAATCATATATAATCATTATTTTTTTTTTTTTTTTTTTATCAAAAATAATGATAATGATTTAAGTTTTATTAAATTACTCAAAGCTAATCATTGAAGAAAAAAGGAAAAAATTGAAATATAATCATTACCATGTAATTTTTATAATATGACTTATAATGATTACGGTCCCTGATATATACACTTTATCGGGTCGAAATGATTCCTCCCTATTACATACTTTTGCACAACTTCATGATCCGCTTTTACCCATTTTCAACGGGACATCCGATTACATTTTCATCCGATCTTGATGAAAATTTCTGGGCTTATAGATGTTGCGAATATAAATCTAAGTTTTAAATTTGAGATCGATATCTCAAAAATTGTGGGAGTTATTCAACATTTTATATTGTGGGGGCGGGGGTGGGCGTGGCAAAAATTTGAAATAACCTTGATCTGCGTGCACACAACAGGAGTCTACATTTCAAAATTGGTTGCTCTAGCTCTTCTAGTCTCTGAGATCTAGGTATTCATACAGACAGACGGACAGACGGACGGACGGACAGACGGACATGGCTATATCGACTCGGCTGTTGATGCTGATCAAGAATATATATACTTTATATGGTCGGAAATGATTCCTTCTGCCTGTTACATACATTTGCACGACTTTAGTATACCCTTTTACTCTACGAGTAACGGCTATAAAAATAGCAACAAAAATATGAATATATTTGGCGTTCTTTCACTTAAGTTCCGTTTTTGCATGTGCCCTTTTTTATGCAAAACGAAAGGGCTCAGTGTACAGTCGACTACGGTTAATCGTTGTAAAATTGTTATTAGTGTTTGTGCTTTCAATCACTCAGCTTTGAAACTGACTGCGTGGCAAAGCTTTATTTAAGGGCATATTTTTATTTGTTTATTCTTTTTCAAGTGGAAACTTCAAAAATAAATATCTTTTAAACTATAGAAGTCTGCATCTTTTTGAAAACACCGTAATTTAAGGTTTGTTTAGTGCAATAAAATGTATTTTCTTAGAAGCTATATAATGGTGGTTAACACTGAGAAAAAATTATATATAAAATTTAGCAACAATTATTTAATATTATTAAATAATTTTAAAATGTATTAAACTATGATTTAAGTAGATACAGTAAAATACTTTTCAGCAATATCAACACGAGACCTGTCCGATAAACCAAACCTGAGAAATTTAATTTTAAAAAAACTCTATTTTTCCATTTTTTCGTTTTTGACGATTTTTGAAATTGTTTATAAAATTAACAAAAATTTCATTTGCAAAACCGAAAATCACGTTTTGGTGGGAGTGTCGAGATCAAATTTCGGATTTTTTTTTATTTAAATCAAAAATGGTAAATTTTACAAACCGTTCGGTTTCAAAAAGAATGACCCATATATAATATGTACATAAATATTATATGTACACATGTCTATATACCAATTGCAAGGGAACATAAATGACTTATATGTATGTATGTTCTTTCCTTTTTTTTAGGGCGATCTTTTAGCCCGATCTCACTTGATAAAATGGCTTGACAATCAAGTCGATCAGCAAAACACAAATCAAGCACCGGAAAAGAAAACTGCTGGCTCCAGGTCCAGGTGCATTGATGAATTGTTTAAGCCCAGCATTCGGGTGGAAATTACCAAACAGACTATTCGAGATGCGTGTGTTTCTCTGTGCACGGTTGATGGAAGGCCGTTTGCCCTGATGAACGACCTCGGATTCCGCCAAATTCGAAATCCAATTATTAAAAAAGGCCTGTGCGAATATTAATAACCCGCAATCAGTACTCTGTAATTCTCTTTGTTTGGACTTGTCAGCGCAATAGCTGCTAAAGAATAAATATAATGTTTTTTGCATAATCCTTTAGTTTTAGTAAAATGGAATACAGAGATAAGACAATCGAAAAGTCCCGTTAGAGTTGCTATTTTTATACCTGTTACTCGTAGAGTATCAAGGGTATATTAAAGTCGTGGAAATGTATGTAACACGTAGAAGGAATCATTTCCGACCCTATAAAGTATATACATACATTCTCGATCAGCATCAACAGCCGAGTCGATATAGCCTCGTCTGTCTGTCAGTATGAACACCTAGATCTCAGAGACTAAAAGAGCTAGAGCAACCAAATTTCATATGTAGACTCCTATTGTTTGCACGCAGAACCAGTTTGTTTCAAATTTTTGCCACGCTCTCTCCCGCCCCCACAATAAAAAATGTTGAATAACTCTCACAATTTTGAAGATATCGATCAAATTTAAAACTTACATTTATATTCGTAATAATTTAATAATAATATACTGCCATGTTCCGGTTTTCACTAAAGTGAATTCGAATATTTTACATGTTCTCTTTTCTATTAAGCAATCAAGGAAATCCGTATCAAACCTTTAGTTTCTACTAATTCTTAACACGATGAATTCAGATTAAAACGTTTTAACCTGATTAACCCAATAAATTTGATACAACAGCACATTTAACAAATTGAAATTCGACAATTTTAGTCTAGAGTGAAAACCGGAACTGGCCTGATAATATAATAATCTATAATCCCTCAAATTTTCATACAGATCGGATAATAAATAGACGGGTTCAAGAAATATTGCATACGTTTTGGCTTCACCCCTCAGGAACACAGGAACGCTATTAAATATTCCTTCCACTGAGTAACGAGTATATCGAAGTCGGGCAGCGCCAGCTTTAAATTACGCTCTCGTTTGCCGTGTTTTTTATACTTTTGCGCTGGTGCACCAAAATTTTTCACTTCATCAAAATGGTTTAGTGGGATCGATTGACTTGAAACTCGGTTTGTAAGCATAGTACGCGAAATAATTGGACACGTTTTTATACCCGTTACTCGTAGAGTAAAAGGGTGTACTAAAGTCGTGCAAATGTATGTAACAGGCAGAAGGAATCATTTCCGACCATATAAAGTATATATATTCTTGATCAGTATCAACAGCCGAGTCGATATAGCAATGTCCGTCTGTCTGTATGAACACCTAGATCTCAGAGACTAGAAGAGCTAGAGCAACCAATTTTGAAATGTAGACTCCTATTGTCTGCACGCAGATCAAGTATATTTCAAATTTTTGCCACGCCCAGCCCCGCCCCCACAATAAAAAATGTTGAATATCTCACACAATTTTTGAGATATCGATCTCAAATTTAAAATGTACATTTATATTCGCAAAATCTATAAGCCCTGAAATTTTCATCAAGATCGGATGATAAATAGCCGAGTTAAAAAAATGTTGCATACTTTTCGGCTGTCCTGCCTCAGACACACAGGAAGGCTATTCAACGTTTCGTGAGTAACGGGTATTTCGAAGTCGGTTAGAGCCGACTTTAACTTACGCTCTCGTTTTTTTCTGATTTTGGAAAATCTGCATGCAATTAGGGATAGAATTCGTATTTGTTTGTGAATTCATTATCCGATGTTGGAAAATCCGCGTTTCTATTATTTTTTCAATAACTGTAGATCAAATTGTCTTTGGCTATTGGTCTAATTGATGAAGCTGGAAATGCTAATGCAGTTAAATTGTAGGTTTATAGCATCCCAAAACTGTTTTTATTCTCTGTACTAAAGGTACTCAGAGTCTATTAAGTTTGTGCAAATGTATGTAACAGCCAGAAGGAATCATCTCCGACCCTATAAAATACATATATTCTTGATCAGCATAAACAGCAGAGTCGATATAGTCAAGTTCATCTGTCCGTATGAACGAATGGATATCATAGATGGTAAGAGATAGAGAATTGACAAATATGGGACATATACTTCTTATACTTGCAGGCTGATCCAGCCCCAAAATTGTTTAAAAAAATGGTAACAATTGCATGAACGAGCTATGAGTTATTAGCAAAATAAAGTTCGCAGCGGCAGCGCATGTATGTGTACATTTTTGAGGATTCAGAGGCTTATGTTTGATTTCATCTAAAAACCAAAGTGGGAAACTCCTTCGATCACATCTAGAAACCGTTCAGAGAAACGAACTTTTCTGAAAAATGTCAGTCTGCAAACAGACTGGAAAGTGAAATCTATATTGAACACAACATTTGCTTTGGGCTGAGGGTTTAGACGCGCGCCCTTAGGTTTTGGGGTTATCTATTGTACATATGTACAATATATACACAAAGTAGGAAACGACCAAACTGACTGCTATAAATTTACCAGCCAAATTTTTTTTAGTGATTAATTGATTAGTTATAATAATTATTCAACTTATTACATTATATATTTGAATCGTTGCACATTCTTGGCCACTGTCGCTTGGGCCAATTGAACGTACGTCACCGTTCAATCAAGAGGTTATATCCAATTAGAAAATGTAATAACAATGTGTATTTGTACTATCTAGTATATAAATGTCCCACAAGAAAAAATAAGGAAAGCTAACTTCGGCTCGACCGAAGTTTATATACCCTTGTAGCTTGTATAATTTATATGAATTAGTAGCCTGATTCCACTGACACAAATATGTACATTCGACCTAATGTACATATTTTTGACAAGGCCTAAATAAGGACCCAATTTCTATGGCAGCTATACTATATAGTTGTCCTATCAAACTTGGTGGAATTATGCAAAAGCATAGAAAACCTTTAAATACGAGGTTTGGAGACGTTTGCGTTGAAGACAAAAAAATTTTTTTCACTAAAACTACTTTTTCGACCGATGGTTCCTATGGCAGCTATATGCTAAAGTCATCCGATCCGGTCGGTTGCAACAAATGTGCAGCGTATATGTACCAAAAGACTTCGTGCAAAGTTTGGTTAAGATAGCTTTAAAACTGACGGAGGAGATAGCATAGAAACAGACGAACAGACGGACATAGTTATCAAGAATATTTATACTTATGTGGTCGGAGATGCTTCCTTCTATGCGTTACAAACATCTCGACAATTTTAATGTACCCTCTACAGGGGTATAAAAAGATGTAGAATGTCAGTTTCAGTCTCACGCTCATCTTACTCCACCGAAGGGGGTATTACGACCTTGTCTAGTTTACTTGTACGCCACTTAATTTTGTGGGCCCAAATATATTGTGAACCAGCTAAGAGTGCGGCTAACCACATTCATCCGGATGAGCCCCGATTACTTTTTAAATGAAAGAGTCAATATTCGCAGTTTTTTTACTTACTTTATCCGACGGTATGGGTCTGTGCATCTTTTGTGTGGTCAGCGAGTTCACATTCGCCTTGATATCGGCGCAACACGATGAGGATGAGGTGGCGGTTGTGTCTGAATGTGCAGCAGCTGGATGCGCCGTTGATGCAGAGCCAGTGGATGCCGACAAAGATGAGGCCAACGAAGACGACGTCGGTTGCGTTAGCTGTGGCTGCACTGAATGCCGCAACGACGGCTGTTTTTGCAGCAACGCGTAAGAGTGGCGCTGCTGTTGCTGCTGCTGCTGGTGATGAACCGCTGCAATAGTTGCCGGGGGGAGTGCCGCATTCCTGCTCCTGTCGCGCTCAGTGGCTGACGATGAGTTTGCCGATCCAGCGGCACCAAACGACACTGAGGAGGCGCTCGAGGCGCTTGATGACACAGAGTGCGATCGCTTGGCGATTAGCGACTGCTGCTTCTTCTGCTGACTGACCACAATGGCCGTGGTAGTATGCTGAGCCGTTGGCGTTGTTGGAGTTTCTATGGATGATGTGGATGACATGGTGCCAGCAGATGCCGATTTGGGTTTTCAATTCGGGAAACTTGTTCACGCACGCACACAACGACAACACAAAAGTTATAGTTGGGTGCAGATTTCATTTAGCATGGCTCAGGGCGAGAGATATTTCGTAAGTGTGTGTGTGTGCGGGGAAAATCGAGTTTAAAGTAATTTTCCAATCCCGTCACAATGTCACAGCTGATTTATATTTTTGTTAATATTTAAACGGGTGAATTTTCGAATCGTTGTGATGATTGGATCTATTCAATTTCTCACAGTTGGTCAATGTTTACATACATATGATATCGCTTTTTTCGCTCAGCCTAATTCGCGTCGCGTAACACCAATCCAAAATTTGCCATTGTCCTCCTCTCTCCTGCTCTCTGCTCACGCTGATTTTCTTCGCTAGGAAACAACACAGACAATGGCGTTGATTTTGGTTGGCAAATCCCTACACATGAGTGCAAGGAAAAGATTTACAGTTAGAAGTAGTTTTTCAAATGATTTCGCGTGTGTGTATGCACATATGTACGTACATCATACAAATTATAAATGACGTATATACATTCATACATATGGATGAGCGAGCGTGTGTATGTGTGAACATATGCAAACCCTCGCGCATGCACACAAAAAACTTTGCTTTGATTTTTTTTCGTCTGAGAAGACGAGGCCACAAAAACAAAAACGAAACAAGTAGCTCTGTTTTCAGAAGGTAAACACCTGTATATGGTTTGCAATTAACTTTACTTTTTGCACGTACTGACTATTAAATTGTCGAGCATTTATCTTTTACACAACCGTAATGAAGAAAGATTAATCGCTGTTTCTCCTGCATCGATGCCACCAAGGCGAGTACACACACACACAAAATGAGTAAATATATATACATATGTTTATGTATATACATTAGGGTTGTCGTTACAGAAAAATATATCCAAATATTTATCGAAATTTTATCGATTAGTTACACTGTCATTTATAAAACCGGTTCACGATACAGCGGAACTAGCATTTGCAGTAGCTCTTTTTTTTGGCTCTAATCGCTGCGTTAGCGATGGGGGTTGGTCGATTTCCCAAACAGTGACCAGGTACGAATATCGAGTGTGTGCGCGACACAACCGATTGGTAATAAACAAATTAAATGTTTAATACAACTATCACGCTATTGTTTGCGACAATAATGAATAGTTTTCACTTGAATGTATTTTGTAATAGTAGATTGTTGGTCATTGACCATTTTTCGATGGTGCTGTACGAATTATACTTCAATGTAGTTCACAAGTTAGGTTAAAACCGGAAGAACATGAGCCTTGAAAAAGACGAGCATGTCAAACACGTGCGCCTTGAGAAAGGCATACGTGGAACCCTCCTTCGAAGGATGTGATCAGTTCCAAGCTTCCCGAGCGACTGTTTTCACTAGCTCTTGATTCTAAATACCCGAAAGCAGCCGGTAATCGATAGTTTGCAGCTGCTACCGTAACGATTATGAGTTCTATTATAAAAATCTATATTTAATGACTACACAGGCCAACAGAAATTTTAGTCCAGCCTTCTCGCTGCAAAAAAGTTTTGTGCATTGATTCTAAAACTGGTCTCGGTTTTTCTCCATCAGCTCTTGTTTTCAAGATATCGCGGAAAATCCATTTTGCAGTATTTTTGGCTTTTAAAAAACTATGTAGGTTGCACCAAGCAAAAATATTTGTATTTATGAGTTTTATGCGACAGTATTTTATGGAGCAGCATCGGCAAACACAAATGCGTCGAAATAGGCCATTGAAGAGTAATTTTTATCAAATTATGGCAAAATTTTAAAACTTAATCGTCGTGTATAAGCCATTGCGGTGGTTGGATTTTAATTATGCATGTTTAATGCATGTAGCCTAAAGGCTACATTAAATTAATTAAAGGTGTTCCTAGGAAAAATTCTTGAAAGTTGGTTTGTTTTGGGCCTGTATGTTACCTCTTAAATCAAATTAAGACAACAAAATTCAAATTTCCAACTTAAAACTTATCTCGTCAAATGACGTGACAGACTCACAAACATATTCGCTTGCGAAATAGAGCAAGTTTTGCACTACCATGTATTCATTGCTCATTCCTCCAAATAATAAGAATGGTAAATTTCCCTTAACATATACATTAGTTTCACAGATAGACTCTCCACTGAAATCTCTATGTTAGATTACGTAGTCTTTTATTATTTCCTATACACATTTTATGTATCAATCTAGTTGTCCTGCCATAAATTTTCATTCATTTTTTCGGGATTAACAGGCTGCAACTTTGTCCATCCAGCTGATTTAAATGCAAAAAAAATTTGTGAAAATAGAAGAGCCCTTAGGCTACCTGCTAAAGTGGTTGTAATTAAAATCCAACCACCGCAATGGCTTTTACACGACGATTAAGTTTTAAAAATTTGCCATAATTTGATGAAAATTACTCTTCAATGGCCCATTTCGACGCTTTTGTGTTTGCTGATGCTGCTCCTTTGATTTTTTAGGCTGCATTATTATGTATACTGTCGCATAAAACTCACAATTACAAATATTTTTGCTTGGTGCAACCTACACAATTTTTTAAAAGCCAAAAGTTTTAGAATCAGTGCACAAAACTGGATCAGAATTTTGCAACGAGAAGGCTGGACCAAAATGGCTGTTGGCCTGTGTTATAATCAAAATTTAATGATTATCGTCCGAGTTTTATATTTTTGCTGAAAAGAGTTACTCAAACGCCGATTACGACTAGTGCATAAGGAATTGTGGAAAGTTTGATGCATGTCCTTAGTAAGTGAACCAAATCGAATAAAACCATAATAAAACTTTCACCTCGAGCCAGCTTACTTCAATCTACAATTAGAAAGGTCGCCAAAACACAATTGTGTAAAGAGTATATGGAAAAACTTTGACAAAATTTCAACATGATGGAACAGATTTATGGGCAAAAAAAAAAAACATGCAGCCGCATGGTGTAGTGGACTCTGCAGACTGCGCTGTTTTGGAAGGATATGCGCATCTCCTAGAGGACAGGCTGAACATCAACGTATGACGTTTTGGCGAATTTGAACCGCGAACTTGCTCAACCAGCCGAGTAGCTCAAAGCCATGCAAAACTCCTTGGGAGGAATCTTTGCTGGGGATAGTGACCACCATGAAGCAACGAAAATTTGACCTGGACATAAAGATGGCTTGGGAAAAAAAAAATATAATAGCGAAACTGACACGTTTGGAAAAGGAAAAATTTATAGGGGAACGCGAAAAGTTCGAGATGGAAATAGCAGCTGAGAAGGGCCAAAGAGCTATGGAGCTGGAGCATGAAAAGGAGTTGACGAAGATGGAGATAGAAAAAGAAAAGGAGCTGAAAATGTTGGTGTTGAAGCTAAAATATAGTAAATAAAAATGCAAAAAAATAATTTTACATTCATTTTGCGCTTCTCTCCCGCGTGAACTGACTATTTAACATTAAAACTTTCCTCATCATTAAACGAACCAAAATAAAAATCATGTATATGAAGGTTTACATCTAAAACATCGACACTGCTCTCCCAGTTTACTCCAACCAATTGCTTGAATCTAGCTTCGTCCAAATTTGTGAGCAATTCATTGCTGAATTGGGTGCATTTGGGGACAGAAAGCTTAACGTTCGGAATTCGATATCTGCACAGTTCTCGCACAATGTTATATATCACAATTTCTTCCAGAACTTCATCCTTTCACTTCCTTCCTTTCTTGAATAATGGATTTTACGTGACCATAAACCAATGAATAATTGTACTCACCTTTGACGTGTTGCGAACATTTCAAGACTCTATATGCTGCCAGCAAACTTTTATTAAGTGGCTTAACAAAAATGTTTTTATTCTTTTTTTCGGCATTGTGTGATTTTGCTTCTTTATTTACTTTTGCGCCAATATAACAGATTTGCTGCTGTATATCAGATGTTCATTTCACGAAATCTTAATTAAATCAGTGCGCAAAAAGGGTCGTTCCGTTAACTGATTTAGATTTGCTTCCTCAAAATCTAAATCAAATCTAAATCGCTTTCAGGAATACCACTATTAAAAGTGAGAATTCTTTTGTTTTGGGGCAGTGTGACCAGATTTTAAAATGTATGCATTTACTCTAGTCACATTGCCAAGCCCATTGTTTTTGGTTACATTTAAACTACAACTTTCATTGGCTTCCAATTAAACAGCTAAAATTAAATAACATGCTTCATTCACTTCCCACCCCTGGATCCGGGACTGTAGCTACGATATGGCACTTTAGTAAGAATTAAATTCAAAATTTACACACAGTTTCAAAATTTGGTTAAAGTCTCACGGTGTTTTGCAACTTGCTTTGAAAATCGCTCCCTATCATTGATGGAAAAATGATTCAAATTGGACCCGACATGTGTTGGACATGTGTTATTCTTTTATATGAACATTTATCATTATTTTAGCAGTAAAATATTACAATACAAATTCTAGAGAAATTAAAATAGAGTTAAAAAAGGCTTGGCTTAAAAGCCGTTTGCCTGGCGTTCTCCAGTGTTTTATGGTCGAGTATTGGGCTAAGCTCACCTCTGCCTTAGAGTACTACACACAGCTGTCCCGGTCTTCCCGATAAACTGCATCGTTCCTTAAGGCAGAGGACCACGCTGTTGCCGCATGTCTTCGTGACTTAATACTACAGATCTCTGAGTCAAGCAAGATATCCTGACGGCACCCCATACATTCCCGCAAGTATATTGCAAGGGGTCGCCAGTTTGGCCCATTAAGCAGCGCAATACAGTCCCCTATCTCCAGAGGATGCCTGCCGAAGTGATGCCGCCTGAATTCTGCGAGAATGGGGCACCGAGCGACAAAATGAAATACATCTTCCCTCTCGCGTAGGTTGCACAGCTCGCATGGGTCATTTTTTCTTGCGCTGTAAGGAGTGTAATTTAGGTACAGGAGTTCCGTTCGCGCCTTAAATAGCATTGAAATTGTTGACGCGTCAAACTGATCGTAGAAATAGTTTGTTTCATTTAGATTATACTCCAATACCCTGTACGTATATCTAGACTGACTTTGGCGTGCCTGGGATTCGAAGAGATCTCGTGCGTGTTGATCTAGCTTTTGCAGAAGAAGGTTGATATGTGTTCAAGTTGTGTTGAGGTGTATACTAAGTATAAACATTTGTTATCGGGGCTGATAAAGCCTAGTACTGAGGGCGTTCGAATTATCCTGATGTGTGTTGTACGTGTAGAACGTCTAAACTTTGCTGTCTTTAATTAAAAACGAGAGCGTAAGTTAAAGTCGGCCCTGCACGACTTCGATATACCCGTTACTCAAAGAAATAAATGTTTGATAGCCTTCCTGTGTTCCTGGAAAGCCGAAAGGTATGCAACATTTTTTTAGCTTGGCTATTTATTTTTTATCCGAATATAAAGGGTCTAGACCGATAAGGGAAAGGGTGCGGCCTAAAGTCTGGGATTTTGAAATTTTCTTTAAAATTGGATAGATTACTTCAATACAAACTGATCTTTCCCAATCTTGGGTTTTTTTCATGTCATGTCCTTGAGATATCGTCAAAAATCCGTCTTCTATAAGCCTTTTTTTAAATTGCAATATCTCGGGAACCAGAGTAGATAGAGACATGAAATAAATTGCCAGTGATAGAGAATTGATCAAAGTTGAAAACTGAAATTCCAAATAATAATAGCATAGATGGCGTTAAACGTTAGTGCTGTAGTTGTCCCAAAGGAAAGAGGATTGTTGGTTGTTGTTCTCATGCTGCAAGTGTGATTTATTACTTGGCTCATGCAAGATGCTTATCATTATTTATGTTTATATTTATATATTTTTTCAAGAACCGTAAGAATTGTTCAGTGTATGACACACATTTTTCAGTCTTCAAAAACTTTGATCAATTCTTTACCACTGGGCGTGTTCAGCAGAATAATTGATCCGTTAGCAGGTATCAGAAAAAAATGTTGTATCGAATAGTTTCGGCTGTTGGAGGGAGCAGTATCACTTTAAAGTAGCGTACTATTTCTTTGATACATGCTCCTGTATCATGATACCTCAAATTGGCTTTATAATGCCGCATCTCTCGAGTTCAGTATTAAGATAATTGCAAATTTATACTTGATCAGGGAGCAAGTTGTTCTGCTGAACACGGCCACTGACAATTTATTTCATACCTCTAGTTACTCTCATTCCCGAGTTATTGCCATTTAAAAAAGGCTTAAAAAAAAGTATTTTTGACGATATCTCAAGGACATGGCATTAAAATAACCCAACATTTGGCCAGATCAGTTTGTTTTGAAATAATCTATCCAATTGTAAAGGAAATTTCAAAATCCCAGACTTTAGGCCGCACCAATTCCCTTACACTGCGCAACACTAAAAAGTTGATCGAGTCGAGACATAAAAAAAACTCTGAGCGGGTATGATGGTAGTACAAAAACATTCGCTGGGTTTGGTCTGATTAGCTGCCGTTTTCTTTTTATTGAACTTTAAAGTTTTCAGCTTCTGATTGGGACTTGCAACTCCATATCTCGAAAACTATTTGGAATTTTGAGAATGAAGATGTTATTTTTTTTGATTTGCTACAAAGAAATTCTTTGTGTGGCAAATGTTTTAAACCAACTTGATCTGCGTGCAGACAATAGGAGTCTAGATATCAAATTTGGTTGCTTTAGCTCTCCTAGTCTCTGAGATCTGGGTGTTCATACAGACGGACGGACGGATAGGGCTATATCGACTCTGCTGTTGATGCTGATCAAGAATATATATTATATATACTTTATATGGTCGGAAATGTTTCCGTCTGCCTGCTACATACATTTCCACGACTTAAGTATACCCTTTTTACTCTATGAGTAACAGGTATAAAGACAGTTTAAGCCCAGAAAAAAAGTATTGTAAGGGGCAGTTCGACCAGACGACCTTAACAAAAATTCCAAAATTGCTTGAAAAGGAGTAGTGCCCACTGCATTGCAATTTGAAAAAAAATTTAATTAATATATATTGTCGGGTCACGAAGCCAATAATCTGTGTGTTATTTATCGCATGGTGCAACTTAACGTAGCTAAATTAATTGTTTGAACTTGAATTTGCCCATGGTTTGGCTTATTGTGAGTTTACATTGGGGCACAGAGTGTCACATTTCAGTGTCATAGCGCAATGTAAGCGGCAAATGCCTTGTTAAATCGTGTGTCACAGGAAGGAGTACTTTTCAATGTGAACATTCATTTGGTGTCACAGTGTTCCTGTGACAGAAGGTGGCACGCTTGTGACAACAATTAATTGAACAGCTGATTCAATCAGATAGCTCAGAATAAGCTCATTTGAACTATTTTTCCAGTAAAAAGCATATCGAGCATGTGCGTTTTTCTGTCACACTGTGACAGCTTTATTTTGTTTTTATACCCTTGCAAAGGGTATTATAATTTTGCCCAGAAGTTTGCAACGCATAGAAATATTCATTTCCGACCCCATAAACTATATATATTCTTGATCAGGGCGATGAGCTGAGTCGATTGAGCTTTGTGCGTCCGTCTGTCTGTCTGTCCGTCTGTCTGTCCGTCTGTTTCTACGCAAACTAGTCTCTCAGTTTTAAAGCTATCGAGATGAAATTTTGCACATAGTCTTCTTTTTACTGCACGCTGCTAATATGTCGGAACCAACCGGATCGGATGACTATATCTTATAGCTGCCATAGGAACCATCGGTCAAAAAACAGGTCTTAGTGAGAAAAACTTTTTTGTTTTCAATGTTAGCGGCCTTTAACTCGGCTATTGTTAATATTATATGCTTTCAAACAGATTTGCAAATTTTGGTCAAGATCGGATGACCATATCTTATAGCTGTCATAGGAACCATCGGTCGGAAAATGGGTCTTAGTAGGAAAAACTTTTTTGTTTTCAATGCTAGCGTCATAAAACTCGGCCATAATTATTATTATATGCTTTCAAACAGATTTGCACATTTTGGTCAAAAACGGATGACTATAACAGCTGCCATAGGACCGATCGGTCGGAAAATGGGTCTTAGTGAAAAAAACTTTTTTGTTTTCAAGTAAATCGTTCTTAAAGTCGGTGATTCTTAATATTAAACGCTTTCAAACTAATTTAAAAAAGTTGATCGACATCGGGTGACTATATCTTATGGTTAATGAGTCTTAGTAAGAAAAATCTTTTCTGTTTTAAATTTTATCTTTCTTAAACTCAGCGATTGTTAATTTGATATGTTTTCAAAAAGATTCGAGAAGTTTGGTCGAAATCAGATGTTTATCTGTCGAAAAATGGGTTTCAGTTAAAATTTTTTTTAGATTTTTATGTAAGCGTTCTTAAACTCTGACATTTCAAAAACAGCATTTGCAAGGGTATAAAAACTTCGGCACAGACGAAGTTAGCTTGGCCTTCTCGTTTTTTTTGCAACCTTCAAATTTTGATAACAGTAAATATGAGTCATGTATTGTGCGTTTCGTGTATTTTTATACACTTAAAATATGTACTATAATTTTGCCCATGAGGATATGCAGATGTTTTATAATATATGTATATATATATACACATATATATATATAAGTATATATATTCTTGATCAGCATGACGAACTGAGTCGATTGAGCTTTGTCAGTCCGTCTGTCTGTTACTAAGCGATCTAGACCCGCAGTATTAAAGCTATTAAGCTGAAATTTAGCACAGAGTCTTTTTTTGACAGCACGCTGCTAATATGTCGGAACCGGCCGGATCGGATAACTACTTCTTGTAGCTGCCATAGAATCGATCGGTCGGAAAATGGGTTTTAGTGAGAAAAACTTTTTTGTTTTCAATGTTAGATTTCTAAACCTCGGTCATTATTAATATTATATGTTTTTAAACAGATAAGCGAATTTTGATTAAATCATTTTTACGGTGATTCTTAATATTAAACGCTTTCAAACTAATTTGAAAAAGTTGATCGACATCGGGTGACTATATCTTATGGTTGCCATAGAACCGATCGGTCGAAAATGGTTCTTAGTAAGAAACTTTTTTTGTTTTTAATGTTAGCGTCCATAAACTCACTGATTACTAATTCTATATGCTTTCAAATGTATTCGCAAAATTTGTTCGAAATCGGATGACTATATCTTAAAGCTGCCTTAGGACCGATCAGTCGGAAAATGAGTCTTAGTGAGAAAAACTTTTTTGTTTTAAATTTTATCTCTCTTAAACTCGGCGATTACTAATTTGATTCGTTTTCAAAAAGATTCGCGAAATTTGGTCGGAATCAGTTGTTTACCTGTCGGAAAATAGATTTAGTTAAAATTTTTTTTTGATTTTTATGTAAGCGTTCTTAGACTCGTTCTTAGACATTTCAGAAACAGCATTTGCAAGGGTATAAAAACTTCGGCACAGACGAAGTAAGCTTGGCCTTCTCGTTTTTAATTGCAATGAAATAAACTTTTTTTTGGTTGCAAGATATAAATGCTCGAAAGGCGTGTACAGTTATGGCGTTGACTGCTGGACGAAGATGAAGATGATGATGAACCCAAGGCAAAGCGCTCTTGCTGGGTCGACAAAATTAATTTGACTCGATAGACGACGAATTTAAATGAGCCCATTTCACCTAGCGAAAGACAAGCACTGACACTGCGCTATTTGGCTTCAGGATCCAGCATGATCCTGAAACTCATACGAGTTTAGGATGTCAAAGGCAACAATATGTGGAATAATTCCAGAAAATTGCGATTCTATTTATAAAGCATAAACCCCGTCGCGCTTCGCTGCGCCGACATCAGTATAGCCTTTATCAGTATGGAACCAATATCCCACATTCACACATCCCACCCAGTTCCCATCCACTTCACACCCACTTACCACCCACATCCCACCTACTTACCAGCCACTTCCCACCCACTTCCCACGCACTTACCACTCACTTTCCACCCACTTCCCACCCACATACCATCCACTTACCACCCACTTCCCACCCAGTACCATCCACTCCCCACCCACATCCCACCCAGTTCCCATCCAGTTCCCACCCTCTTACCACCCAGTAACCACCCACTTCCCAACGATTTCCCAACCAGCGGGGGGGGTACATTTTCCATGTAGTATGTAGTTATTGTTGAAGTTTTTTAAAGATCTTTGAAAATAATTTTGAATTCGATTGGGTGAAAAACAACAAAGTTTCATACAAAAGCTATTCGCGAATTTCACACATTTTCTGACAGAATTTTCCAAAATCCGTTCTTAGTACTCACTTTCAGCAGACGATAAAACTACTGTGAAAATTCAGCATTCTAACTCTTATGGTTTGGGCTGTGCGACGGTCACCAGGGAGTCAGGTTGATCTCCTTTATATATATAGACTAGCATATAACCCGTCGCGCTTCGCTGCGTCGCCATCAGTATAGTGATTTATTACCGTTACCGTTATCGTTATCGCTATCGCTATCGCTATCGCTATCGCTATCGCTATCGCTATCGCTATCGCTATCGCTATCGCTATCGCTATCGCTATCGCTATCGCTATCGCTATCGCTATCGCTATCGCTATCGCTATCGCTATCGCTATCGCTATCGCTATCGCTATCGCTATCGCTATCGCTATCGCTATCGCTATCGCTATCGCTATCGCTATCGCTATCGCTATCGCTATCGCTATCGCTATGGCTATCGCTATCCCTATCGCTATCGTTATCGTTATCGTTACCGCCCCATTTCACATTATGTCGTAGTATATCCGTACAAACCGAGTTTCAAGCCAATCGGATGAAAAATAGTTTTTTGCATACAGAATTTTCCTGGCATTTTGCCGCCTGGGGACGGATTTTCCGACATTGGAAAATCACATTTCAAATTATTCCGTATTCTATCCTTACAAACCGAGTTTCACGTCAATCGGATGAATTAGTTAGGCTGGAATGACACTTTCAATTTTTAGGGACAATTTTTGTCACAATTTTCCGTCTATGAGGAAAAGTTGTTGGTGTACGCGAATCAAAATATGCTTGAATTGGCCGCAAAATGTTTTTTAAGAGGCTGAGATGAAACACAGCATCGACTTTTGTCCATTAACGAAAAATTGCGACAATAATTGTCCCTAAAAATTGAAAGTGTCATTCCAGCCTTAGGATAGTTTTTTGCATGCAGAATTTTCCGGCCATTTTCCTCGTGGGTGGATTTTCCAATATCGGGAAAATTTTATTTCGCGTACTATGCTTACAAACCAAATTTCAAGTCAATCGGTTGAAAAACCAAATTTGAGTTTCTGTTGCGCTGATCGATTTTTTGTTTTTGTTGTTGCTTCATTGCTTTTTGTTCCAGACGCATACTAAATTCGTGTGTACAATGTACATATGTATGTGCGTCATTAACTCTCGCGCTCATTCTCCGTGTCTCTTTCGCTCGCTCAGCCAAAGCGCTTGGTCCACAATGTTGGCTGAGTGCCATACCTATATTAGTAGTATCATGTGTTGCATTGAATTGTATGGCCACACGACGGTCACGATTTATAATTTTTGCCTTTTCCATTGTATTTCTTTAACTGCTCACTGCTCAAGAACTGTTCAATACTCACTTTTGTGAGCAATTTGACGCTCTGTGACAACGACAAGAAAGCGTTCACATCAAAAGTACTCCTTTGGCTTGTCACAGCGCTGTGACATGCAATTTCTGTGACGCCAAAGTAAACACTTTTGACTTCTGAGTACTTTTGTCACAGAGTGTCACAGACAACATTGTCACAGTCAGGTGTGTCCCAGAAATCTCTAGAGGTTTTCGCATAAACGTTATTTAGTCAAAGTTTTTGTTTGTGCTGGCTCAAAGGTCAGGATTGTTTATAATTTAATACAAATCAATACCATTTTAAACAGAGATAACTCACATCTGTTTCGGAATTAACCACAATTCACTCATCAGCAGACGTTGTTGCTTTTCACACTTCAAGCCGCAGTCAAACTCTCTATTTAAACGGTCGACTTGGCCGAATAAAGACTTGAGAATTAAACTTATACAAATCTCAGCCTGAGATTTTCTGTTTACGAAAGTTCAGCCTGAAATTGTGCTATGGGTTTTGAGGTACGTTTTTTCAATTTGTTGCGGGTTAAATCTGTTTGTTTTTGGCTTGTTGCTGGATGCTGAACAATATTTTTCAGTGAAATTTTTTAGCGTTGCCAAGGGCGAGATTCACAGAGGTATTTCTGTTTTTTTTTTTTGAGCCAGCACAAGCAAAAACTTTGACTAAATCAAAAACTGGTCGCAAAAACCCATTATAAATAAACGTTATTATTTTAATTAGTGTGAGTTGGCTGGCTCTAGGTCCGAAAAAGTTGCGTTTGTTCACAACTTGTAAACAACTTATGCATTGTACCACCAAAAAGAGCTGGTTGCCTTTACAGAACTGTTTCATCGTTATCCCTAACGACTCTTCAGAAGGCTTTTTGCTGAAGAAAGCATGATTGCCAACTGCCTCTCCATACAATCATTGCTTAGATCAGTTGGGAACTGCTAAAAGCAATGAAAGCAAAAATAGACAAGCAATGAGTGCTTTCATCTTTCTGGTGGTAATGCTTAAGCTTAGGGCTGAACTTTTAAAGTGCAAAAGCTTGAGCTTTTGAGCGAACTTAGAAGTGCCCGTTAAATTTGAAATGCGAAGCATTCAAATAAGCGTTTTTTGCGTTGTTTCTTGAAACTTTTGTTAGTTGCCCGCTCTCTTTTTTGTAAATGAAACTAACAAAAGTTTCAATAAACAACGCAAAAAACGCTTATTTGAATGCTTCGCATTTCAAATTTAACGGGCACTTCTAAGTTCGCTCAAAAGCTCAAGCTTTTGCACTTTAAAAGTTCAGCCCTAAGCTTAAGCATTACCACCAGAAAGATGAAAGCACTCATTGCTTGTCTATTTTTGCTTTCATTGCTTTTAGCAGTTCCCAACTGATCTAAGCAATGATTGTATGGAGAGGCAGTTGGCAATCATGCTTTCTTCAGCAAAAAGCCTTCTGAAGAGTCGTTAGGGATAACGATGAAACAGTTCTGTAAAGGCAACCAGCTCTTTTTGGTGGTACAATGCATAAGTTGTTTACAAGTTGTGAACAAACGCAACTTTTTCGGACCTAGAGCCAGCCAACTCACACTAATTAAACATTAGAAAGGTCGCCAAATAAATTACAAAGTTATTATTTTAAATTAAAGCTGTTTGACTTTACATATGAAGGGGCACAAATTTTTCCGGCTACTAGATTAGATAGCGAAAGCTGAGCGATTTGAAACCGACTGCTCAAAGCTAAGTAGATTTAATGCGAACGGTTTTCCTTCTATATGGTCTAGTAGCCGTACATATTCTTGTCACTTCACAACTAAAAAAGTCCATGTCTAGCTCGAAGTTAAATCGTTTACACGAAAATCTCTAGAGATTTCTAAGACACCCCTGAGTGTGACGCTATGTAAACCCAGCCATAGGACCACGCTACTGAGATGAAAAATTTTGTCGAGACAAATGTTTATGACTCATTATGTGGGATGTTAAACGTTATAGCCAATTTCCACCTCAGCGCGTTCTGTCATCGATTGCACAATTTATTGATAGTCCCCAAAAGTGATTTTATTGCGTTAAGCGTCCACTTCCACGTCCACAACAGCTGATTGGTCTGTATGTATCCCTTTGCTCATCAATCAAAATAAATTTAAGAGCCATTGTTTTACTAAATGTATTCGAAAAGTAACAATTGCAGCTAATGCAGTTATATAACAAGTAAGCAAGTCGGTCAATCCCGACTGTAATATGCTCTGTACCTGCAGTAGCAGCTGAAAGCATGTTTGACATGATCAAGTTTATTTTCAATTTTTGCCACGACCCCTCCCGCCCCGGCAATTTGTAATAAAACATATATCTTCGACAGTTTCGCAGATAGATGGTTTGTACCTTCTAGAGATATATAGTAATTAAGATTTATTTATTATTATTTATCGCTTTGCCGAAAGAATGATAAAGATCGGATAAATTATACTCAAGTTATGACCAAAAGAAAGTTCGCTGCAGCAGCGCCATAGTAGTGGAGCCATCTATTGGTCAGTTTGGGTATGGTTTGGGTATGGCTGGTCACACCATTCATCGAGCACCATCCCTAACGCGATAGCAGAACGACAAGACACGCGCCATCCCTGGCGCTCAGTTTCTGGCTTGGCTTCGGCCAGCGCGGCACGCGCCCGCATCGCTCCGTTCGACTTGGCGATAATTGTTAGCTTAAGTTATATTCAATAAAGTTAGTTACACATCAAACCCTCGTAGCTAAAATGGTCACAGTAGTGGCGCCATCTATTGATCAGTTTTTAAAATCAAGTAGTGGCGCCAACTATTGGTCAAGCTATGGCCAAAAGAAATTTCGCTGCCGCAACGCAGCAGCAGCGCTGTTACTGCCGGTACAGAGTATATTACAGTCGGGCTTGACCAGCTTTCTTACATACTACAATGCGTGCGGTCCAATTCGGCATCAAATATCGTTATCAAATATAAGTTATACCCTGATTGTCTGGAAAATCCATTTTAAAAATTTAACCTCTATGGGCCAGGTACTAACCACTTGTCCATTGGAAGCAGGAAATTGGTATAACTATTGTAATAACTCCTTTCATCTTTTTCCAAAATTTGAGCTCTCTTCTCTTCTTTTTATACTCTGTGCCAATGGTACAAAGAGTATAATAATTTTGTATGCAACAGGGAGAAGGAATAATTTCAGACCCTATAAAGCATATATATTCTTGATCAGCATCAACAGACCAGAGAGATATGACGTTCCAAATTGCGGGGGCGGGAAGATGCGTGGCAAAAATTGAAAACAAACTTGATCTGCCTGCAAGTATACAAAATATTTCTTCCAAACATGGGAATCCTCTATCTCTTACCATCTCTAAGATCTCTTCGTTCATACGGACGGACAGGCAGACAGACAGACATTTCATTACGAAGTTAGATATCTATATATAAGCATTATTTTAAGCCGTCAAGAATATATATAATTAAGTCGCAGATGTTTCCTTCTATGCGTTACAATCATTTTTACAATTTTAATATACCCTCTACAAGGGTATAATGAATCATTGGCCGTGTTCAGCAGAACAACTTGCTCCCTGATCAAGTTTAAATTTGCAATAATCTTTATACTGAACTCGAGTGATGCGGCATCATGATAGCCAATTTGAGGTATCATGATACAGGAGCATGTATCAAAGAAATCGTACACTTCTTTAAATTTTCAAACTTCAATTTGGAAAGTCTTGACAGTATTGTAAATAGATGGCTTGTTCCTTCTAGAGATATTTTTATACCCTTGTAGAGGGTATATTAAAATTGTCCAGATGTTTGTAACGCATAAAAGGAAGCATCTCCGACCACACAAAGTATATATATTTTTGATCAGCATGACGAGTTGAGTTGATATAGCCATGTCCGTCTGTCCGTCCGTCTGTCCGTCCGTCTGTCTGTCCGTCTGTTTCTATGCTATCTCCTCCGTCAGCTTTAAAGCTATCTTAACCAAACTTTGCACGAAGTCTTTTGGTACAAATACGCTGCACATTTGTCGGAACCGGCCAGATCGGATGACTATAGCATATAGCTGCCATAGGAACCATCGGCCGAAAATGTTGCTTTAGTGAGAAAAACTTTTTTGTCTTCAACGCAAACGTCCCCACCTATTTATAAGTTTTCTATGCTTTCACATAATTCCACCAAGTTTAATAGGACAACTATATAGTATAGCTGGCATAGAAATTGGGTGTAGAAAATGTATATAGGAGGCCTTGTCAAAAATGTGTAAATTTGGCCGAATGTACATATTTGTGTCAGTGGAATCAGGCTACTAATTTATAAAAATCATACAAGCTACAAGGGTATATCAACTTCGGTCGAGCCGAAGTAAGCTTCCCTCTATTTTTATACACTTAAATTGTATTATAAGATGTTTGCAACGCATCGAAGGAATCATCTCGAACCACATAAAGTATATATATTCTTGATCAGCATGTCGAGCTGAGTCGATTGTGCTTTGTCCGTCTGTCTGTCTGTCTGTTTCTACGAGAACCAGTCCCTCAGTTTTGAAGCTCACAGCTCGTCAGTGTTCCTCTTCTACTCATTTTTGATATTTTTCTTACACGCGTGTGCCTTTAACAAAACTCAGTGTAACAGCAATTAATTTGCTAACCATGGCCCCAGGGCCACCCAATTTAGGGGATAACCGCTTTGCTAGTCTCAGCGTTAGCCGTAACGCTAAGAAAAAACCATCATATCAAAAATTTCTAGAGGAATTCCCTAAATGGCCTGAAATAACGTAATAAAATCCAAGATTCTTAATTATTGCCTTCAAAAACACTGACAAACCCATTTCCGAATTCTCCTGCTTCACAGTACATCGAGCCCTAACATCATAAGCAAAGACATAATTTCGATCTCTACCCTCCGCTATGGAAACCTGTTAAAGTTGGTAAAATCCAAGCAAGTCGCTGAAAATTTCACCAAAGTTACCCATTTGTCTGGCAACTGCGATGTCGAGTGCAAACTACATGATACCATTAACGTCGTTAAGGGCACCATATATGCTCCCTACCTCGTCAATATTCCCGATGAAGAAATAATTAAAGAGCTTAAATCCCAGAACGTGCACTCCATTTTCAAATTCTCCAGAATAATTGATGGCAACGCAAAAACAACTGGTGTAATCTTGATCACCTTCGACCTTTACAGCTTATCTAGCAAACTCGATCTCCTTGCCCACCGCCAAGGTAAGGGAATACATAGCCAACTTTAGCGGCAATCACCCTCCTCTTCAACATGCCCAAAATACCAACAACAGACAGAAATTCTTAAAATAAAAACAACGAAAAAGTGCAGTTTGGGAGAAGCACGAATAATATTAAAACAGTAACAACCAAACATTACGGTTAACTCATCAACCACCTATGATGCGGTCGCAGCCTATCATCCAATTCCGCTTTCTACGGCAATCAAAACAAACAATTCCACAACATCAGATTGCGATAAGCAAGAACCTCTCCAAGAGCCTGTCACTGCAGACCCTCAGATCCCCTTGGCCCTCTCTTCACAAATGTCACTCTCTTACGAAAACACTCAAAACACACTTAAAACCCAGCTCGAAAAATCTCGTCCTCTTAGGTTAGACTCACAAGAATTTCTACAACAAAACAAACAAATCAACACAAATAATTCACACGAAACAACTTACTCTAACAACTCTAATTGGAAGATCTTGACTCTTAGTCAGGTCTCTCTCCATTGATATGTATATCTTTATACTGTAAACATAAAACATCTTCCATAAAATTTACAATGTCCATTAAAATATTACAATGGAGCATAAATGGTATATGGGCATTTCCCCAGAAAGGTCCACCGAGACAGAAAAAATATTTTTATAAAAAAATTTCATTTCATTTAAAACAAGTAAGAGCGCTGTAGTCGAGTTTCCCGACTACAAAATACCCTGTTCTATTGAGACACACATACAAACACACTCCCATACACAAACGCATACACACATACGAGCGCACACAAACACACACACGCGCGCTCACACGCGGCCTGCGCAGGCAGCGCAGCGGCTGCACTTTTTCACTTCACATATAAAAATAGAGGGAAGCTAGCTTCGGCTCGACCGAAGTTTATAGCTTGATGGCGCCACTTCTTTGAGCATTTGCTTGCCAGTTTGTTATATGGCAGCTATACGATATATTCATCCGATTTTGACTGAACTCCCCAAAATTGTGTGGAAACTGATAATATTCACAACTGGAAGGTATACAGACGCTACCATTGAAAACAAAAAAGTTTTTCTCACTAGAACTACTTTTTCGACCGATAGTTCCTATGGCAGCTATATGCTATACTCATCCGATCCGGCCGATTCCGACAAATGTGCAGCGTATTTGTACCAAAAGGCTTCGTGTAAAGTTTGGTTAAGATAGCTTTAAAACTGACGGAGGAGATAGCATAGAAACTGACGGACGGACGAACATGGCTATATCAACTCAGCTCGTCATGCTGATCAAGAATAAATATATATTTTGTGTGGTCGGTGATGCTTCCTTCTATGCGTTACAAACATCTGGACAATTTTAATATACCCTCTACAAGGGTATAAAAATATAAAATTTAAATTTGAAATGCAAACGTTTAGACCAAAATCTCTAGTGATTTCTGTGTCACCCCCGTATATAATTTATTAACAGCTTTTCTTAGTCCTTACTATGAGAAAATTGGCCTGGATACTGAAGATATGCCTTTGTCACTCTTAGCTTTTTATACCCGTTACTCGTAGAGTAAAAGGGTATACTAAAGACGTGCAAATGTATGTAACAGGCAGAAGGAATCATTTCCGACCATATAAAGTATATATATTCTTGATCAGCGTCAACTGCCGAGTCGATATAGCCATGTCCGTCTGTCCGTCCGTCCGTCCGTCCGTCTGTCCGTCTGTCTGTATGAACACCTAGATCTCAGAGCCTAAAAGAGCTAGAGCAACCAAATTGGAAATGTAGACTCCTATTGTGTGCACGCAAATCAAGTTTATTTCAAATTTTTGCCACGCCAACCCCCGCCCCCACAATAAAAAATGTTGAATAATTAAATATGATTGCACTCGATGAAAAGCTACATTATTCCCCTTTATTTAAAAGTTTACTGCTTCATAATATTCTTTTACGATTCGCAGACTTAAAATTTTTTTAAATGCAGTCGAAAACTACTTCCATTTTTGTCGCGTGATAAATCCCATTGTCCAGATGTTTGTAACGCATAGAAGGAAGCATCTCCGACCACATAAAGTATATATATTCTTGATCAGCATGACGAGCTGAATTCATATAGCCATGTCCGTCTGTTTCTATGCTATCTCCTCCGTCAGTTTAAATTCTATCTTAACCAAACATTGCACGAAGCCTTTTGGTACAAATACGCTGCACATTTGTCGGAACCGACCGGATCGGATGACTATAGCATATAGCTGCCATAGGAACGATTGGTCAAAAAACTAGTTTTAATGAGAAAAACTTTTTTATTTTCAATGCAAACCTCGCATTTTTCAGTGTACTATCATTTTACATAATTCCACCAAGTTTGATTAAAATCGGAAACTATAGTTGTTACTGATCAATACTATATGCTATCACACAATTCTGCCAAGTTTGATTCGAATCGGATGACTATAGAATATAGCTGCCATAGGAACGATCGGTTGAAAAAGTAGTTCTAGTGAGAAAACCTATTTCGTTTTCAATGCTATCGTCTTTAAGCTTTTCAGTTATTAATATTATCGGTTTCCTCACAATTTTGACGAGTTTGATCCAAATCTGATGAATATATCGTATAGCTGCCATATAAAAACTGGCTAGCAAATGGTTTAGCCACGGTGGTTTTAATGTGTAACTAATTTTATTGAATATAACTTGAGCTAACAATTATCGTTGAGTTGAACGGAGCGAAGCGGGCGCCACCCGCGCGAATCGAAACCAAGCCAGAAACTGGTCAGGGATGGCGCGTGTGTTGTCGTTCCGCCACCGCGCAGGGATGGTGCTCGATGAATGGTCTTACCAAAAGTGGACAGGGCTGCCACAGTACTCCCCCTCCAGAGACCATGTGGGAACGAATGATCTTAAAAATTTAAGTATAGCTGGGATGAATGTATGTCCGGGGTGAGCATCTACAGGATTTGCACAAGTCCCAATGTGGAGGAAAGCTTGCGTATAGTTCCCGCTGTGATGTTTGTGTCGAAGTTGGGTCTATGGTATTGTTACGTTGAGTATAGAAACTAGTCAATCCGTAGTACTGTGCATGTGCACCGAGTACAGATTTGAGAAGTTGCGTCGATGGTAACCTTGCGTTGAGGCCGTTGCTTCGAGTGGGGGTCGATAAGCAAGTTCGCCCAAGCTGGGTTAAGGTTGCCTCGCGTTGAGGCCGTTGCTTCGAGTGGTGGTCGACAAGCAAGTGGCCAAGTCAATAGTACTGGGTATTATACCCCTAATAGAGAATTCCGATTGCCTAGCGTTGTAGACTTTCGTTTGCCACTCGTTGTGGACTTTCGTTTGAGATCGAGAACTTGTAGGTAGACACAGGCTGGTATCAATTGCCAAACAAAGAGCGTCTCGAGTCGTAGCATGTTGCTAGTGGTCGATCAGGTATGCGGATGTGCATGAGCATCGTTGATGACGAAAGATGCGATGAAGATCCAAATTCAGCTGCGCGACGTACTTCTATAAGTATGATCGATCGTCTGGCAGGCTGCGTACAATGTAAGATCTGAAATGCTGGACCAACGTAAGATCGGTTACGTTTAGTTGAAGAGTCGGTTGGGCGCACATAAATAGCATGCGTGAGCAGCGGTGTAGGGCAGGCTGCGCGATGAACGTTTTCGTGGGCAGCGGTTGGTGGACAGCCTGACGTGGAATGCATTGGCTGCAGCAGGACGTAGACAGCTGGACGTCCAGGACCTGGGCGACAGACAGGAGGTCGGTGGACAATATGCGTGGGCAGAGGTCGATGTCATGCAAGCGAAATGAGCGCTACAACCTACGCTCATACTTTCATGAAAATTCTGGCAGATTGAGCGATATAAATACATACATATGCAAACATACCGACTGGGTGGTCGGACTTTGCAGCATAAGTACATTTGGTGGCATGGAATTTTACGAAAATAGTCACTACATTATTTTTTGGCATGAAATAAGTCAATTTTTCATCATGACAAACTCACACGTTCTTTTCTCATTTATTCGTAAGGCTAAGAGTCAGCATATCGTGAAACGGTTCAAACTCTCTCTCGTGGATTTCAAACACGAAGTAGAAAAACGAAGTTAGCCCCGAACGATTGATGAACGTTGACCAAAAGAGAGAGAGAATACGAAAAAAAATTATAAAGTCAGTTCCATTTCGGCTTTTGCGGAAAAAAGATGCGTTAACCGTGAATATTAATAATAATTTAATAATTACAAATGTAAAAATTACAAAAATTGTTGTTGGTTTAAATATTAAAAAAGCTTGCTTATAAACTCAAATCTATTTAATTTATTTATGGGGTGACATTTCATACAAAAGTCAGGTATTCCTCAGCCAACGTCTCAACTCTTCCTACCTACGATATACAAAGTTGGTACATCTGAAGTTTGTAGAGAGAAAAGCAGAACCCGAAGGCTGCCGCGTGACGTCACCCAAACGGTTAACGGTTACAACAACAAACCCTGAGTTTTACGGCGTTGCTTAACAAAAGCTAATGGGAACTTTCAGGTTTCTCATGCCTACTGACGTGAGAAGTAGGCATGAAATATGTACTTCTGGCATGCATACAAGTCCGACTGGGAGGCTGCGTGCCTGTGAGTGTGTGTGTGTGTGTGTGACAAAATGCACAAAAAAACATCGAGATGGCTCCGCCGCCGCTGTTGAGGATCTGGATGGCTGCTGTCGAGGATCCGGCCGGCTGCTGTTGAGAATCTGGCTGGCTGTTGCTTCTTGAAATGCTTCTTGCTTTAGTTAACTTAATACATAGAAAAACTAACATAGAAGCACACTTTGCAGCGTCGACAACTTTTCACTCAGACATTTGTCAGCTGTTCGCTGTCATTTTGGCTCTTTGAGTTATTTTTTGACTCTCTGAGTTATTTTTTTGACTATGTCCATTTCCCTCTAACCACCGTGTTTTCCTATGTCGACAATAATTTTGAGTAACAGATTTTGTTGTCACTATTGAAGTATCTCCTTGTCTCAAAAAGAGCGGCGTTTCAAAGTGTGCTTCTATGTTAGTTTTTCTATGCTTAATACTGTTTGAATTTGCTGATCGAAAGCTGCATGTCGAAATGAACATAGAAGAACAATAGAAGAACTAACATAGAAGCACACTTTGCTGCGTCGACAACTTTTCACTCAAATATTTGTCAGCTGTTCGCTGTCATTTTGGCTCTTTGAGTTATTTTTTGACTCTCTGACTTTTTTTTTAACTATGTCCGTCTCCCTCTAACCACCGAGTTTTCCTACGTCGACAGTAATTTTGAGTAACAGATTTTGTTGTCTCTATAAAGTATCTACTTGTCACAATGGAGTTAACATCACTCAAAAAAGAGAGGCGTTTCAAAGTGTGCTTCTACGTTAGTTCTTCTATGACATGAATCGCACAATGGCGTCACTGTATGGGCATAGAAGAACTAACATGGAAGCACAATCTACTACGTCGATAACTTTTCACTCAAATATTTGTCAGCTGTTCGCTGTCACGGTGGTTAGAGGGAGACGGACAGAGTTAAAAAAAAAATCAGAGAGTCAAAAAATAACTCAAAGAGCCAAAATGACAGCGAACAGCTGACAAATATCTGAGTGAAAAGTTGTCGACGCAGCAAAGTGTGCTTCTATGTTAGTTCTTCTATGACATTGAACGAGCAATAGGTGGACAAAACTTGGTTCCCTAACTACGCATAGTGGTCCAAAATCGTTTTTTCCTTCGACAAAATTCTGTAACTTTTGAACCGCTCAAAATTTTTAATTAATTTTTTTTTTTGCTTGATTAAAGGTCTTATATAGTTAAGAGTTCATTAAAATTGATATAGTAGTTCCAGAGCAATAGAGCATCAAATTCAAAATTTAGTAAACTATGTTTCCTTTCAAGCACCTATAAGGTATATTAATAAAGCAAGGGTGGTGATCTTTGATCAGAATCTATATATGGTAATGCTCAGCTGTTTTTTCAAAACTACAATTTAATCGGTCAAGGATAAGGTACATTTCTTATATTATTAAAATTTTCACATTTCACAGAGGAAACAAAATAGGCTGCACGCTGCTTGTAGAAACGTCAAAGCTAAACGAAACGTGCTGCGCCCTGCTAAATTGCACACGCAAAATGTAGAGTTCAGAAATTTTCACGCTACGTGCAGAAATCCTACACGTAACGTGTAGGATTTCAATATCTAAACGCCTCATGTTGAAAAGCTAAATGCTGCGTGGTCAAATGCAAAATCTACACGACATAAGAAAATCAGCTTATTTCCAAATAACTTTTACATTTTTCATGCAGCAATCTGAATATTTTTTCTGACGCGATATTGAAATCCTACACCCGCGTGTGTAAATTCTAAACGAAAAATGTAACTCTAAATCAGTACTGAATTCTTACATTTTTCGTTTAGAAAACTGATCTCCACACTCGACATGTAGGTTTTCTGCACGAAACGTGTAGAGTTCTCATTTCAACACGTGGCGTGTAGCTTTTTTCTGCACAAACGTTTAGAATTACAAATGCTGAATGCTACATGTTGGAAATCTACACGAAGCGTGTGCAAATTTCATTTCCCTATATAAATGATAAGACCACTGAATTCGAACTTAAGAATTACAAGCAAGCAAAAATTGGTGTATGTTTTCAATACAAGTACATCTTACTTTATACAAGTAACACATAAGATGCCTTGCCTCACCGGCGCTGCGTAGCTCAGCCGTCTAAGGCGTCGTTCCAACCGTGTTTTTCAGTCCAAGGGCCCGAGTTCAAATCACCCCCAGAGTAAGTAAAAAAAAATTTATATTTGTTTAATGTTATATTTTTTAGAACCAAACTTGGTGGGGGGGGTGTGGCCCTCTTCTGCCCTGAGATGATGCGTATAGCGAAATAATTGAGCTTTTAAGATAGCAGCAGCAGCAGCGCGCGCGCTCACATAAACAAAAATAAATAAATATATAAAAGTGCGAAGAATTTTTTTTTTTTTGTGTAAGTGAAAATGTTTTTGATTTCTACACGTTTTGACCGGGATTTTCAACCCATAACGTTCGTGTAGCTTTTCTGCACGGCGCGTTTAGATATTGAAATCCTACACGTTTCGTGTAGCTTTTCAACACGTCGCGTGTAGCTTTCTCATTTCAACACGTGGCGTGTAGCTTTTCTTCACGGCGCGCTTAGATATTGAAATCCTACACGTTTCGTGTAGCTTTTCAACACGTCGCGTTTAGCTTTCTCATTTCTAAACGCGGCGTGCAGAAAAGCTACACAAACGTTATGGGTTGAAAACCCCGGTCAAAACGTGTAATCACACATTTTCGTGTAGCTTTTACATATTTTTTTCTCTGTGTCGGTGTTACCTTTATTGCACCTGAAACAAACAAAAATTAGTGTAGGGTTCCATATTTTTCTCAAACTTATTTTTATACACAGTCTAAATTAAGTTGCCAAATTTAAATAAGGTGACAGAAAATTTAGAAACAAAATAAATCATAAAATAAATAATAAAAAAATTATAAAAAAAAATAAAAAAATTATTTTTATACACTTGAAAAGTGTATTATTTTAGTTGTATCCAGATTTTTACCAAGATCCGAGCCAATCGGACATCATTTAGATATAGCTACTAAATCAATATTTTTTCATACTTTTTGTAGAAAAATACGGATTTTTTAAAAATGTTTTTTAAATCAGCACACAAAAATCATCTAGAATCACCACCAACCCTTCAATATACTGGACCTTGTTGCCTAGTGTGCGGCGGTTCTGCCACTCATCTCTCAACCCGCAATACCTTTACTCAGGTTGATATCTTAATGGTATCACATCAAATTGTTTTTTTAATTAATTGTCAATTTTGGGTGACCCCCCATGGTAGTGACCACGTTCCAATAATCCTCCAACTTTCCACTCAAATAAGTTCCAACTCCCCACCGCTTCCAAAGTATAAAACTGTTCAAGCAAACTGGGAACTTTTCGAAATCAAATGCAAGGAATTAGCAGACAGCTGGTCCGATGGATGCCTTAATCACCAAGTAGCTAAATTAACAAAGTGCGTAAGAGCTGCTGCTAACTGCAGTATTCCACAAACCAAACGTGTGCGACATAAAGCGAAAGTTCCCTGGTGGAGCCAAACCCTCCAGCAGCTAAGACATGAAAAACAGCACTTTTTTTCAGGGTTCGGAATTGCTCGCTCGCGAGCAGCCTACACTGACTCTTTTTGACTCCCGCTCTGAGCAGCGAGCGGTAGTCCGCTAGCAGCGTGCAGCTGCTAATCGTGAGCAGGGATGTGCTGCTCGCGAGCAGAGTGCAGCTGCTCGCTGCGTAAGGCAGTTGTTGTTGTTCATATTTGCATATGCAAAAAAGTTTGAAGAGAATTTATGACGTTAAAACGTTTACGTCTGCGTAATTGAATGAGACTTGTCTTATTGCAGGTACAGATTGTATTTTGGTTAATCCAAGGGTAAATTGTCTACAAATAGGTAAATCATTTTTATGACAAAGGCTGATTGCCGAAGCCTGTAACTTAACAGATAAAATTGTAATATGTTATGTTAGCTGTAAGGGGGTGGAAAGTGGTCCAAAATGGGCTGTATTTTTTATTACGGTATGGGTCATTGATCGGAATTTCCAACATCTGTGTGGGCAGTTTTTTAAGCAGGGACCCGCTACTCAGCAGCAGGGACCGGATGGACGCGTGCAGCTGCACGCTGCTCGCTGCGTAAGGCGGTTGTTGTTGTTCATGTTTGCATATGCAAACAAGAAAGAAGTCGGTCAAGCCCGACTATAACATACTCTGTATCCTTACACTCGCATTTGCTCAGGAGTCAAACGGCCAGTTAACACCCCGCGCACAGCGCGGTGCGCTCTCTAAGTTTCTCTCTCTCTCTCTCTCTTTCTCTCTCGCACTAAGATTGCCTGTGTTGAACGGTTAGGGTATGTTGCTGTGGTTGTTGGTGGGGGGGTGGGTGGTGTTAACTGGCCGTTTTTTGCCCATAACTTGAGTATGGTTCATCCGATCTTTATCATTCCTTCAGCAAATCGATAAATAATTTTGTTTACAAGGTATCTCTAGAAGGAACGAATGATCTATCTCCAAAACTGTAGGAGATATGAAGTTTTTTCCAAATTGCGGGGGCGGGAGGGGGCGTGGCAAAAATTGAAAATAAACTTGATCTGCCTGCAAGTATAAGAAATATATGTCCCATACATGTCAAACCTCTATCTCTTACCATCTCTGAGATCTCTTCGTTCATACGGACGGACGGACAGACGGACGGACGGACAGACGGACGGACGGACAGACGGACAGACGGACATGGCTATATCGAATCGGCTGTTGATGCTGATTAAGAATATATATACTTTATAGGGTCGGAAACGATTCCTTCTCCCTGTTACATACTTTTGCACAAACTTAATATACTCTATGTACCTTCGGTACAGAGTATAAAAAGTTTGAAGAGAATTTATGACGTTAAAACGTTTACGTCTGCGTAATGGAATGAGACTTGTCTTATTGCAGGTACAGATTGTATTTTGGTTAATCCAAGGGTAAATTGTCTACAAATAGGTAAATCATTTTTATGACAAAGGCTGATTGCCGAAGCCCGCAACTTAGCAGATAAAATTGTAATATGTTATGTTAGCTGTAAGGGGTGGAAAGTGGTCCAAAATGGGCTGTATGTTTTATTACGGTACCGGTCATTATTCGGATATCCTGACTCCTGTGTGGGCGGCCGCAGGTAGCCGCTGCTCACGAGCAGGGTGCAGCTGCTCGCGAGCAGTGTGCAAGTGTTGCTCGCTGCTCGCGAGCAGCACATCCAGGGACCCTCTGCTCGTGAGCAGCTTATCTGCTCGCGAGCAGCGAGCAGCAGCTGCACTTACGAGCAGTGTGCAATGTGCAATTCCGAGCCCTGCTTTTTTTACACATATAGATGCCATATGACAAATTCTGCTCCTATATAAAGTATAAAAAATCCAATGCCACGTTCAAAAAAGCTGTACTTTCGGCCAAACGAAGCTGTCTCGATAACTTCACATCTCAAATCTCTCCGTTATCTACCTCAAAAGAAAAGAAACGAACTCAGGACTGCTGAACTGCTCCCACCAAATTGCAGAGGAGTTTGGCTAAGCCTGGTCAAAGTACTCTGCGGACACCAATTTCTCAGCCGAATATTTACAACAAAAAAACCTCTATCAGACACAAACTTACCAACCTATTGCGTTGTTTGCCTCTGCAAGATGCTTAGAAGCCAAATTTACATTAATAGAAATCGAAGCAGTAGTTGCAAGTGCAAAAGGTAAAAGCCCAGGCGCTTATCCTATGCTAATGCATATCCCCACCCCTCTAAAAAGAACTCTTTTGGAGAGATTCAAAACCAAGTTCGATTCTGGTACCTACCCACACCTACCGTACCTACCCGTAGTAATCCCAATAGCAAAACCAAATAAAACGACCCACGAAATTAACAGCTTCCGTCCGATGTCACTACTAGCCTGCCTGGGTAAAACGTTTGAGAGGAAAGATGAGTCAGGTCGTAGTTTATATTAATCTCTTTTAATGGTTGTCTTTCTATATTTTACACTTCCACTCTCGGCATAGAAAAACTAACATAGAAGCACACTTTGCTGCGTCGACAACTTTTCACTCAAATATTTTGGCTCTTTGAGTTATTTTTTGACTCTCTGACTTTTTTTTTAACTATGTCCGTCTCCCTCTTACCACCGTGTTTTCCTACGTCGACAGTAATTTTGAGTAACAGATTTTGTTGTCTCTATAAAGTATCTACTTGTCACAATGGAGTTAACATCACTCAAAAAAGAGAGGCGTTTCAAAGTGTGCTTCTATGTTAGTTCTTCTATGCTCTCGGCTGCGGCGCGCAAGAGAATGATCTGGTCGCGTCTCTTTTAGAATTTCTCCTTACAGTTCTTTTACAGTGTCGTCTTATGCATAGGTGTATGTGTGAAAGATATGACTATATACATGAGTGTTATGGTTGTGTTAATGTTAAAGGGAATAGCCGTTAGGCTGAATTTGTCGCAGCTATCCTACTTCAAAAGGATTGCAAAAATGATAGCTCGAAGACTGATGTGGTTCATCACCCGCCATAATCTAATCTCGCATAACCAGGTAGCATTTAAGCAGAAACACAGCACAATGGACGCTTTCGTCAAAAAATCAGGTCTCCATTCTGGCGACGGATTTTGAAAGAGCCTTCGATCGCGTGGGGCTACATGCAGTGCTTTGTCGTCTCGAGCGCTGTGGGGTTGATTCAAGGCTTTATAAAGGTCTTTATGACCAATTGCACTTTCAGGGTTCGGGTTAACAACAACACTTCAAACACCCTCAATATGTTTAACGGAATCCCACAGGGCTCCCCGCTGTCCGTAGTTCTGTTTACGGTAGCTTTCAAAGAATTTAACAGCATTTTGACATTTGACATTTTGGCATAAGGATATCAAAGTATCAATTCACGCCGATTACGCTATCGTTTTTAACAAAATAAACTAGAAAGGAAAGCTAACTTCGGCTGTGCCAAAGTTTTAATACACTTGAAAAAGCTCGCTTCAAAGGTTAGCGATTTCGACCAAACTTCGCAGATCAGTTTGAAAACATTTAATTTTAATAATGACCGAGTTTAAGAACGCTAACATTGAAAACAAAAAAGTTTTTCTCACAAAAACCCATTTTTCGAACGATCGTTTTTATTGCAGCTACAAGAAGTAGACATCCGATCCGGGCGGATGTGCAAAATTTCAGCTCGATAGCTTCAAAACTGACGGACTAGTTCGCGTAGAAACAGACGGACGGACAGACAAACGGACGGACGGACAAGGTTCAATCGACTCAGCTCGTCATGCTGATCAAAAATATATATACTTTATGTGGTCGGAGATGATTCCTCCTAAGCGTTGCAAACTCCTGGGCAAAATTATAATACACTTTTCAAGTGTATAAAAATTTGACGTCAGCAAAGAACAAATTTACCAATATCTTAAAGGACGTAGAATCGTGAGGAGCCTTTCGTGTGCCTCACTTGCTTTAGAAAAATGTCAACTACTACACATTTGCCGCTAACACCGATGTAACTTCTCTAATATAGATTTTAAGAACAAATGTATTAAAAATTTAGATCATTTAAAAATCCTGGGCATAACCTTCGACTCAAGGCTTCTCTTTCAGCGGCATTGCATAAGCCTTAGAAAACAGCTAGAAACTCGTTTCAGTATTATAAATTTCTTAACTTCTAAATACACTAGCAAACACATAATCATTACCCGCGCCCTAATGCTCTCTAAAATTGATTATGGACTCCCAATCTTTGCATGGTGCGCAAAGTCCCACATCAAAAAACTACAATCTCCATACCACGGGCTGTTCGCGGCACAATTAACGCATTCCCCACCTCACCCATAGCCTGCATAATGGGAGAATCAGGACTACTCAGCATTCAGGATGGTATTGACGAGTCAACCATGCAGCTTATTCCAAAATTATACACTACATCTAACCGCCTGTTAAAAAAGACTTTTCTGCCATTTTCAAACAAAAACGTAAATACAACTGTCTCTCCACAATCAGGCGTTGCGCCAGCTACAGCTCACAGCTCGGCTTGCCTCTGCCTAATTCACATCGCTCCATCAAATCGAGTATGGAGGCGGTCCCGCAAAAAGCAAAACATCAATATCAACCTATACAACTTTGCAAAAAGCAAGACCTGCAGTTCAGAGTTTCTGTCTCGCTTTTTATGCGAAAAAGACAAGCTTGGAGACAAAACTTGGCTCTATACCAGTGGTGTCCAAAATGCCAAAAGCCTATCCCACGAGATAGGAACTTATAATTCTTCCGGCGTCGCAGCTGACACACGTATAGAGAGAGAGAATACGTGTATTCTATAAATAGCACGCTCGGCGTCTTGCTCTCTTACGATGCGCGTGTTCAGCTTTTTGTTTTACTTCACGAGACATTTGATCGTGGCATTTGTTTGTTGTGACGTCTACTTCGTGTTTCGCTGCTAAGCACACAAGCGCAATGTTTGATTGTGTGAGTTTGGACACCACTGCTCTACACCGACGGCTCAAAAACAGCTGATGCCACCACCTTCGCCGTTGTAGGCAGCGTCAACACTATCATCTCTGGAGAATCCCTCGCTCCTTACAACTCTATTTTCACCGCGGAAGCGTTTGCCCTACTAAAAGCCTGTCACCATGCTGCCAACAACAAGGGGTTATTTGTTATATGTACTGATAGTCTCTCGACCATATCAGCTTTACAAAACTGGGATCATAGCGATACCACTGTCCAGGAAATAAGGAACCTTACTACGACTCATCAAAAAAGAAATCAGCATTCTCTGGACTCCCAGCCACCAAGGGATCCCTGGCAATGAATCTACCGACAAGACTGCGAATGATATAAGGTCCGCCGTACCCTTCCTATTTACACCCATCAACGAAAATCGAATCCTATCCATCTTTGGAGAAGAGCATGCGGAACTTTCATCAGCTTGCGCATCGGACACACTGAATGTATACATCAACACGTACTAACCCGTACGACACGGCCTCCCTGTCCACTCTGTGGGGAAAACTTAACCATAGTTCACATTCTGGATTCCTGCCGAAAACTAGAGAGCATTAGGGTTTATCTGTTTGGAGCACAGCTTGAAATGACAAGAAATGAAGAAAATGATATCATTTCTTCCATAGGATTTGACACTTCATTTTACCTTTCATTTCTATCATTTTCTAAAAATGATGAAAAAAGTAAAAAAGTAGGCGTTATTTCGCTTAATTTATAAATTAGTCAAAATATGTTGTGTATTTAGCTTTCTGCTGATTGTTCAGGCGATGGCAATGCGTTCGCCCCGAGAAATTGCTTTCCTGACGGGTATGTTTTTTTTGGTAAATATTCCAAAAAGACCACGTGAGTTTGAAAGTGCCGCCTGTTATTTACAACAAACAAAGCAGCTGTTTTTATCAACGTGTCAAAAATATGACGATTTGTCAATGGACACGGCAAAATTTTAAGAAATGAAAATGATAAGGATGCCAGTGGAAATTGGCTAATAATTTGTTAAAATAAAAATAAAATAAAAAAAATAAGAAGTTTTGATGCTATTGGGCTATTGGTCTGAAATCTTGCACAGAGTCTTCTTTTGACTACACGCTGCTAATATGTCGCAACCGCCCGGATCGGATGACTACTTCTTGTAGCTGCAGTAGAAACGATCGATTCAATTGTATTAAAACTTCGGCACAGTCGAAACTAGCTTTGTTTTCTCGTTATTCATATTTTAATAAAACAAAAATTTGAAATATGCATTTTAAACAACTTTTAGCTCAAATTACCATAAATCCAGATGTGATGCACTGTTTCCCAAACCAGATTCGTCCAATTATCTAAAATCACTACCACCGCTTGTTGGTAGTGGCCTTGTTGCCTAGTGTAATTTAATTTTCCAGACAAAAAATATTATTACAAATTGCGTTTTATTTTCTTTATCTTCATAATAGAATTTATTGAAATGAAAGCTCTGCTTTGATTAATATAAAGGTCGTATAAACAGTAACGTTATTTGTATAATAGTATATATAATTTTCAGCAATATTTGAAACTTGAAAACAGTTTTATAAAATATAATTGGAGACCCAAATTCTTCCATATTAATTTTAGGGAAGGTTCTTTATTTCACGGAATAGTTTAAGGTTGATGATCAGTGAGTGAACAAGTACGAGCTGCTCAGTAAACATGTTTTATAAACTTAAAATAAATCTCAAAATAACTACTTCAACTTGAACTTAATTCTAGAAAAGGAAATAAATGCTTGCTTCCTGCCATCTAGGCGAATGGTGTCAAAAGCTCTAACTTGGCCTTGTTGCGTGGTGCAACTAAATTTATCAGGCAAAAGTCGGAAAATAATTACATTTTACAGTACCATTATTGAAATAATTAATTAACAATTATTGAAATAATTCTACTAATAATAATTATTATTCAGTAAATAGTCGTACTTTCAATTTTTTATTACGAATTGTGTTTTATTTTCTTTATCTTTATAATGGAATTGATTGAAATGAAAGCTCTGCTTTGAGTACTATAAAGGTCGTATAAACATTAACGTTATTCGTATAATAATAGATATCATATTCAGCAAAGTTGAAAACTTGTTAACAAATTTTATAAAATATAATTGGAGACCCAAATTCTTCCATATTAAGTTTAGGAAAGGTTTTTCATTTCACGGAATAGTTTAAGGGGTTATAAGCAGTTAGCATTTAAAAAAAAATCGATTTTTTTTTGCATATTCTCAATGTACATATATCTTACTACACACACAGAAAATTTAAAGTCAATCCGCCAATTATTTTCCAAGTTGCACGTTAAAACTTTAAACGCGTTTTTCTCAAAACAGTGTTTTCAAAGTCGGTGACCACGATTACTCGAAAACGGCAGAACCGATCGTTTTTAAATTTTAACACAACCTTCTCAGATATATTCCTCAGGTATTGATCAATTCAACTTTTTTTTTTACCAAGCCGCCATTTTGTCAAAAATCGGAATATCGATTATTCCTTCCATCATTATCTGGTTTTATTTATCCACTAAAAGAATCTTTTTCGTTGTATGATTTCAGATGAACTATAGCGGATAAATCGTGGTCACCGCCAAACACCTTTTTTTGGAAGACCTTCAAGAGATCTTCTGCAGGAGCACACCAGATCAATATTTTTACAAATTATAAGTGCCATTATAAACTTAAATGATGCCACTAAATGTATCAATACTTTTGGTTTTTGTAGAATTAAATACCTCTTCACTAAAAATTTATAAAAAAAAACGTATTTTTTAGGCCATTTAACTGCGTATATCCTCATAAGGTTGATGATCACTGAGTAAACAAGTGCGAGCTGCTCAGTACACATGTTTTTAAACATTAAAAAAACTCAAAATAACTACTATAACTTGAACTTAATTCTAGAAAAGGAAATAAATGCTTGCTTCTTGGCATCTTGGGGAATGGTGTCAAAAGCCCGATTTTCTTGGCTGGCGCAACCAAATGTCAATTTTGCACATATGTTAAATTCTTCGGATTTTTATAATTTTTCAGCCTCTAGTTGTAGAAAGTTTTTACGATTGGGAACGGATTCGAAAGTTTCATTACAAGACGCCTCCCTTTTGTTGTAACGAGCCAAAACTGTGGGATACGACCCACGTGACTTGGCATGGGTTCTTACATTGTGACTTAGAAAGGATTAAATCCGATGCCTTAATGTATTTTTTTTCCTTTTGGATCTTTTTTTGCGTTTTCGCTGTCGGTTGGATCGGCGTTTGACATCTGAGAAAGCCTTGAATTTTTTATTAAACTTAGCCTGCGCTTTCAACCAATCTGAGGCACTAGATCCTGTAGTAATTGCTGTGCCTGTGGTCATTGTTATCGCTTTGGTCCCTTCTGAAGCAGATGATGCAGGTTTTTGAACAGTAACAGGGCTTCCCTTTTCCGAAGGCAAGGGTTTAGAACGTTCGGATGGCATCAGCTCCTCAACATGTTCTTCAAAGTCAACATGATTCCCTAGTATAAGAAACTTTGAGGGTGTGGGATTGTGCCACCAAATGTAAATCTGATCCCCGTAGATTTTAAATTGGAACAGCTTTCCTGCCTCTTCTATGGAGCCCACACACTGTGGATTTAGTTCCTGGAGTCGATTCTTTAGTTTCGTTATTATAATCTCAGGCAAAAGCCGGTTCTTCGTAGAAACCCGCCACTCCAGTGGTGCCTCGACCCATGTGACGTGGTCTGAGTTCTCACATAGTGGCATAGAAACCACAGACTCCGAAGATTTTATATATGAGCTCAGATTCTCTGGCGGGTTCTTAGCTAGGACGGTGGATGCGCTTAAGGGATGCTCAAGATTATTTGATGAAGTGGTAACAGCTGCTAAGGAAGTAGATCCTGAAGTGAATGGAGGGCCTGTGTACGTGGTCATCGCTTTTGTACATTTTGAAGCAGATGATGCCGTTTTTGGGAAAATAGAAGTGCTTTCGTTTTCCGAAGCCAAGAGTTTAAAACGTTTTGTCGGCCTTAGCTCCTCATCCTGTTCCTTAATGGCATCTTGATTGCCTGGTATGGGGAACTTTGCGGGTGTGGGATAGAGCCACCAAATGTTAATATGATTTGCTTTGATTTTAAACCGGAATAGTTTTCCTGCCTCTTCTATGGAGCCAGTACTCTGTGGATTGACCTGCTGGAGTCGATTTTTTAGTTTCGTTATGATAGTCTCAGGCAAAAGCCGCTTCTTCGTAGACACCCGCCACTCCAGTGGTGCCTCGACCCAAGTGACTTTTTCTCGATTCCCCGGTATAAAAAAATTTTCTGGTTTGGTACCTCGTTGATGGGCACGCTTGCCAAGATCATTGTTCGCGGGCTTTGCAAACTTATTCGACTGCGTGACTTTCCTCTGTGGGGTTTCCGAGTTCATTGTGGCATCTTGAAGCGTTCTTTGGAAGTATAGGCTAGCCCTGGGAAGCTTCATGGCAGATGAGTTAAGCTGCGCGCTTATTTTGCCACTTTGTAGACTCGTATTGTCAGTTAAGAAATCCAAGCCCAGTATGGCATCCTCCATAGTCAATGGCATTACAAGTGTGATGAGGCGTACCCAGTGGTTGTTCAAACATACTTTCACTATCATGGCCCGAGTGATGTCTCTGCGGGAACCTTCCGCCAAGCCCATCTGGATGCGAACGAGCCGTGTGTTTTGCGGGGTACCCACCAATTTGAAAACTCGTTCACTCACAAAGCTGCTGGGGGCTCCAGTGTCGATCGTGGCCAGAAATGGTTGACCCTCGACGGTCACCATGGCCACAACGCGATCCGCTTCGTGGCGGCAGCAACCCAATGGTAGTGTCCGTAATCCTGGGCGAGCATCTATTGGCCCTGGCTGATGCGACTCTTCCTGGTACATGGGAGCAATTGTGGCCAGCTGTGCGATCTTTGAATCCAAGAGTTGTCTTCTCCTTTTTCTTCTCATTGTTGCTCCAGCTTTTAGTGTCTATTCGAATGTAAAGCGCGTGTTCTTAAAATGATCTTCAGGACTGTCAGGTTATCGGCTTAGGTTTTAGGGTAACCAATAGGATGTGCGTCAAAATAGCGACGGATAGTTAGCGACGATTTGGAACGATGGAGTCTGGAACACTGGGGCAATTTTTATTTTTAAGTTTTCAAATTAATTAAATGATTAACTTAACAACTGTAAATGCAGAAATGTTAAGAAAGGCGTAAACTATCGTTTTAATTGGGCGGGGGGAGGTTTTAAGCTTTTTGGGCATTCAAATTAAGGTGTTGAAAAATTGACTTTCCACTAAAATGCAGATAGCTCAATTCCCAGCTCGCGTAGGGCAATGCACGATATTCGCCAGGGTTTTGGCTGTCTTTCTGTGAAGGACTCATCAAAATCATATTTAGCGTTTTCGAGATATCTTCATTTTTGTGAGACCACCTACGTTGCTCGCCATACAAAAAGCACCTGTTTGGCGTAGGCTTACATATGCTCACAAATATCTCGATTTGCAGCTCGTGTAGCGCAATGCACGGTATACCTGTGAATTCGTCATGGTTTTGGCTGTCTTTCAGTGAAGGACTCATCAAAATCATGTGGAGCGTTTGGGAGAAAAGTGATGATTTGTAGACACGCTAAAGGCACTAATTCAAACAGAATTCAGCCCGCGCCAGAAATGGAACCAGCTGAGTATCGGAACCAGTTCATATTCTTATCGATATGCGTCGCTATCTAAATAGCGCGATTTTGGGCTCGCGTAGCCATATACGTGGTATGCAGGATTAATCTATAATTAATTCCCAATTTTTTCCGCCCCCACACTATTTAGATAGCGACAATTTTAAGCTAGCGATATAAAATAGCGACGATTTAAATGGCCAGTGGAGTTCCCAGAGCTGGCAAAAATTGGCCTGACACTTAAATACATTTTTTGGAAAAACCTGTTACGGACACTGCTTTCGGGCTGACACCGGCTAGCCTTAGCATTCAGGGCGGGATACTTAACCCTAGCCCGCAGCGCGTACAATCACAACAAATAACTCCTCACTAACAAAAAAAAACGACTAAACAACAAAAATTCAAATCTAACAGACAAACAGCGCCATCTGACGGCTAGCGTGGTAACCCGTTTAGCTGTTCCTACCGGCAACGCACCCACCCCTCCATGCAGCGATTTGGCTTTATCAGCTGCCCTAACGTAGAAGCCAGACGGTCGGCTCACTCCAGGCTATGGCAATTTCCCCTTCTCTCCCCTTCAAAAAATACTCACACAATTATCTTCAAAGTCGTTATAAACATTTAATAATACTAACCATGAACTCAGTCATCATTGACAAAAATTAACCTCTTAGACTAAATTTAATTTATGTACATTCAAAATTTCTTGCAAAATGTTCATTTGCTTCACGTGTCTAGCATCCTTTCTAATCGCCGACCATTCCCGACGAATTTTATAAAAATGGAAACTTAGCCATCCTCCCAAAACCTATCCTAAGGGAGCTCCAATTGGGTCAGAATGGGTCTAACGTGAACTTAGCTTAAATAATTATAGTCTGTGGGTATGCCTCGGCAGAACAAACAAAAAGGTTAGACTAGACTCGCGTCGCACTTACAAGGAACGCATAATTGTATATTGGCATTTCCACAGAAAAGTCCACCGAGACCAAAAAATTAAAAGTACTTAAAAACACTATTTTTATCATTTTTTCATGGGGAAATAATTAAAATGAACTAATATGAGCCAATTTTAAATATATTCATAACCCATTTCGAGATTTTCGATGGTAAGGTCGCGCAAGCGCCATTTTTCTCATTTGGATACGTTTTGTTGTCATAAAAATGCCTTTAGATTGCATTGGTTTTTGGTCTCTAAACTATTTCTAAGGGTACAAAGAGTTAAAAAATAATGCAGAAGACACCATAAGAAACTATTTTATTGCAATTAACTGTAAGTTTCTGCTTTATATTATAACAAAAACAACATAAATATAATGAGGAAATTTACGTAACGTAACGTCATGTAACGTCACGTCAATCATACTAAAAAAAATTGTATACAAAAAGCTTTGCAAAATTCGCAGAATTTTGCATTTTTGTAAATCAAGTCAAAACCCGCATCCGTTTTATGTAAAGTCACGCCAGCATATATGATTGCTTATATCTTTAACTCCTTATGATCGATTGATGTCATTGTTTTTGCTGATTATAGTGCTTCTTAATTGCTACCCAAATATAGAACAATCTTTTTAAAAATCAAAGATTTTTATATATTTCAAAAAGATCTTTTCGTACGAACGTAACGTCCCGCAAGTTTGGAAATGCTCATATGGGGTATTAAATATATGTAAATTTGAATATGTATGTATGTAAATGTGTCTGTAATCGACATTAAAATAGGTGTCTAAACGTTAATATTAAATATATGTGAAAAGATCAGTATGAAAATGTGGATTTTAAACTGTAGTTATGGTATACGTTATTAAATGGAATATGGATTTTTTAATAGGTAGGTATGTGTGTATGTAAATGTCTAGACGTGTCTGAATATAAATTCTAAATAGTCGTAAATCTTTGTAAATATTCTAAGTCTTAACGTTTGGTGTAGATTTGTATGTATAACGTTTCATATGTACATATATGCATGTCGTGAGCGAGCACCCTTGAATTTGTTTGCACAAATGTGCGAGTGGTATGAGCTTTTAGACTGTTAGTTTTGCTTAGCTAGTTGTAAGTGAACAATTATCATTCAGTGGATATAGTGAGCACCGGTTGTGGACTCAGACTCGAAGTCCGTGGCTTAAAACTTTACCACCACTGGATTGGAACGGACTTACAGATTTAATTTTCGGCCAACCTGGGCGGAGGGTCTTCCCAAGAGGATTGGTCAGCGGCCGAAACGATCCGTTTCTGAATCCTGGGTCGGGTCTCATACACGGCGAGGATCCTGGCCACAATGCAGAAGGAAATCCAGCCTGATTGTCTGGAACCACCAGGATCATAAAAACCAGGCCGAGATTGGTCTAATCTCGGTCCCTGCACCAAAGAATATCGTGGCCGGTCCTATTCCAGGCACCGGTCCACGCTGAAAAATATATATAATATATTTTCCCATAAAACAACAAGGCACTGTCACTCACATTAAATTTTCTCAACACAAAACAATAACTATTTTGGACGACTCGCCACAATGCAGCTTTCTCCGCCAGCTCACGAATCTATTCTGTGCCCTTGGCCATAGACAGCGGTCGCAACGGAAAGTGTTCCTGAATCCCACTTGTCCCCGACCTATCTAACGCTGAGAGGGGGTCATTGGCCGTTTTCAAGGCCTTACTCTCATTTCAAACTTCGAATTTCCCCCCCTCCAGCAAAGCCATAAAGGGGAGCGACAGCCCATGGTGTATGGATCTGTAGAAGCCTCAGCCATTAATGCCGCCATATGGCGTAGCCACGTATATGGCTACGCGAGCCCAAAATCGCGCTAATTATATAGCGACGAATTAGGCTGACCATTCGAGCCAATATATTATCGCATATCGATAAGAATATGAACTGGTTCCGATACTCAGCTGGTTCCATTTCTGGCGCGGGCTGAATTCTGTTTGAATTAGTGCCTATAGCGTGTCTACAAATCATCACTTTTCTCACAAACGCTCCACATGATTTTGATGAGTCAACATGAGTTGTATGGCGAGCAACGTAGGTGGTCTCACAAAAATGAAGATATCTCGAAAACGCTAAATATGATTTTGATGAGTCCTTCACAGAAAGACAGCCAAAACCATGGCGAATATCGTGCATTGCCCTACGCGAGCTGGGAATTGAGCTATCTGCATTTTAGTGGAAAGTCAATTTTTCAACACCTTAATTTGAATGCCCAAAAAGCTTAAAACCTCCCCCCGCCCAATTAAAACGATAGTTTACGCCTTTCTTAACATTTCTGCATTTACAGTTGTTAAGTTAATCATTTAATTAATTTGAAAACTTAAAAATAAAAATTGCCCCAGTGTTCCAGACTCCATCGTTCCAAATCGTCGCTAACTATCCGTCGCTATTTTGACGCACATCCTATTGGTTACCCTAAAACCTAAGCCGATAACCTGACAGTCCTGAAGATCATTTTAAGAACACGCGCTTTACATTCGAATCGACACTAAAAGCTGGAGCAACAATGAGAAGAAAAAGGAGAAGACAACTCTTGGATTCAAAGATCGCACAGCTGGCCACAATTGCTCCCATGTACCAGGAAGAGTCGCATCAGCCAGGGCCAATAGATGCTCGCCCAGGATTACGGACACTACCATTGGGTTGCTGCCGCCACGAAGCGGATCGCGTTGTGGCCATGGTGACCGTCGAGGGTCAACCATTTCTGGCCACGATCGACACTGGAGCCCCCAGCAGCTTTGTGAGTGAACGAGTTTTCAAATTGGTGGGTACCCCGCAAAACACACGGCTCGTTCGCATCCAGATGGGCTTGGCGGAAGGTTCCCGCAGAGACATCACTCGGGCCATGATAGTGAAAGTATGTTTGAACAACCACTGGGTACGCCTCATCACACTTGTAATGCCATTGACTATGGAGGATGCCATACTGGGCTTGGATTTCTTAACTGACAATACGAGTCTACAAAGTGGCAAAATAAGCGCGCAGCTTAACTCATCTGCCATGAAGCTTCCCAGGGCTAGCCTATACTTCCAAAGAATGCTTCAAGATGCCACAATGAACTCGGAAACCCCACAGAGGAAAGTCACGCAGTCGAATAAGTTTGCAAAGCCCGCGAACAATGATCTTGGCAAGCGTGCCCATCAACGAGGTACCAAACCAGAAAATTTTTTTATACCGGGGAATCGAGAAAAAGTCACTTGGGTCGAGGCACCACTGGAGTGGCGGGTGTCTACGAAGAAGCGGCTTTTGCCTGAGACTATCATAACGAAACTAAAAAATCGACTCCAGCAGGTCAATCCACAGAGTACTGGCTCCATAGAAGAGGCAGGAAAACTATTCCGGTTTAAAATCAAAGCAAATCATATTAACATTTGGTGGCTCTATCCCACACCCGCAAAGTTCCCCATACCAGGCAATCAAGATGCCATTAAGGAACAGGATGAGGAGCTAAGGCCGACAAAACGTTTTAAACTCTTGGCTTCGGAAAACGAAAGCACTTCTATTTTCCCAAAAACGGCATCATCTGCTTCAAAATGTACAAAAGCGATGACCACGTACACAGGCCCTCCATTCACTTCAGGATCTACTTCCTTAGCAGCTGTTACCACTTCATCAAATAATCTTGAGCATCCCTTAAGCGCATCCACCGTCCTAGCTAAGAACCCGCCAGAGAATCTGAGCTCATATATAAAATCTTCGGAGTCTGTGGTTTCTATGCCACTATGTGAGAACTCAGACCAAGTCACATGGGTCGAGGCACCACTGGAGTGGCGGGTTTCTACGAAGAACCGGCTTTTGCCTGAGATTATAATAACGAAACTAAAGAATCGACTCCAGGAACTAAATCCACAGTGTGTGGGCTCCATAGAAGAGGCAGGAAAGCTGTTCCAATTTAAAATCTACGGGGATCAGATTTACATTTGGTGGCACAATCCCACACCCTCAAAGTTTCTTATACTAGGGAATCATGTTGACTTTGAAGAACATGTTGAGGAGCTGATGCCATCCGAACGTTCTAAACCCTTGCCTTCGGAAAAGGGAAGCCCTGTTACTGTTCAAAAACCTGCATCATCTGCTTCAGAAGGGACCAAAGCGATAACAATGACCACAGGCACAGCAATTACTACAGGATCTAGTGCCTCAGATTGGTTGAAAGCGCAGGCTAAGTTTAATAAAAAATTCAAGGCTTTCTCAGATGTCAAACGCCGATCCAACCGACAGCGAAAACGCAAAAAAAGATCCAAAAGGAAAAAAAATACATTAAGGCATCGGATTTAATCCTTTCTAAGTCACAATGTAAGAACCCATGCCAAGTCACGTGGGTCGTATCCCACAGTTTTGGCTCGTTACAACAAAAGGGAGGCGTCTTGTAATGAAACTTTCGAATCCGTTCCCAATCGTAAAAACTTTCTACAACTAGAGGCTGAAAAATTATAAAAATCCGAAGAATTTAACATATGTGCAAAATTGACATTTGGTTGCGCCAGCCAAGAAAATCGGGCTTTTGACACCATTCCCCAAGATGCCAAGAAGCAAGCATTTATTTCCTTTTCTAGAATTAAGTTCAAGTTATAGTAGTTATTTTGAGTTTTTTTAATGTTTAAAAACATGTGTACTGAGCAGCTCGCACTTGTTTACTCAGTGATCATCAACCTTATGAGGATATACGCAGTTAAATGGCCTAAAAAATACGTTTTTTTTTATAAATTTTTAGTGAAGAGGTATTTAATTCTACAAAAACCAAAAGTATTGATACATTTAGTGGCATCATTTAAGTTTATAATGGCACTTATAATTTGTAAAAATATTGATCTGGTGTGCTCCTGCAGAAGATCTCTTGAAGGTCTTCCAAAAAAAGGTGTTTGGCGGTGACCACGATTTATCCGCTATAGTTCATCTGAAATCATACAACGAAAAAGATTCTTTTAGTGGATAAATAAAACCAGATAATGATGGAAGGAATAATCGATATTCCGATTTTTGACAAAATGGCGGCTTGGTAAAAAAAAAAGTTGAATTGATCAATACCTGAGGAATATATCTGAGAAGGTTGTGTTAAAATTTAAAAACGATCGGTTCTGCCGTTTTCGAGTAATCGTGGTCACCGACTTTGAAAACACTGTTTTGAGAAAAACGCGTTTAAAGTTTTAACGTGCAACTTGGAAAATAATTGGCGGATTGACTTTAAATTTTCTGTGTGTGTACTAAGATATATGTACATTGAGAATATGCAAAAAAAAAATCGATTTTTTTTTAAATGCTAACTGCTTATAACCCCTTAAACTATTCCGTGAAATGAAAAACCTTTCCTAAACTTAATATGGAAGAATTTGGGTCTCCAATTATATTTTATAAAATTTGTTAACAAGTTTTCAACTTTGCTGAATATGATATCTATTATTATACGAATAACGTTAATGTTTATACGACCTTTATAGTACTCAAAGCAGAGCTTTCATTTCAATCAATTCCATTATAAAGATAAAGAAAATAAAACACAATTATTAGTAGTAGAATTATTTCAATAATTGTTAATTAATTATTTCAATACTGGTACTGTAAAATGTAATTATTTTCCGACTTTTGCCTGATAAATTTAATTACACCACGCAACAAGGCCAAGTTAGAGCATTTGACACCATTCGCCAAGATGGCAGGAAGCAAGCATTTATTTCCTTTTCTACAATTAAGTTGAAGTAGTTATTGTGAGATTTATTTTAAGTTTATAAAACATGTTTACTGAGCAGCTCGTACTTGTTCACTCGCTGATCATCAACCTTAAACTATTCCGTGAAATAAAGAAAATTCCCTAAAATTAATATGGAAGAGTTTGGGTCTCCAATTATATTTTATAAAACTGTTTTCAAGTTTCAAATATTGCTGAAAATTATATATATTATTATACAAATAGCGTTACTGTTTATACGACCTTTATATTACTCAAAGCAGAGCTTTCATTTCAATAAATTCTATTATGAAGATAAAGAAAATAAAACGCAATTCGTAATAATATTTTTTGTCTGGAAAATTAAATTACACTAGGCAACAAGGCCACTACCAACAAGCGGTGGTAGTGATTTTAGATAATTGGACGAATCTGTTTTGGGAAACAGTGCATCACATCTGGATTTATGGTAATTTGAGCTAAAAGTTGTTTAAAATGCATATTTCAAATTTTTGTTTTATTAAAATATGAATAACGAGAAAACAAAGCTAGTTTCGTCTGTGCCGAAGTTTTAATACAATTGAATCGATCGTTTCTATGGCAGCTACAAGAAGTAGTCATCTGATCCGGGCGGTTGCGACATATTAGCAGCGTGTAGTCAAAAGAAGACTCTGTGCAAGATTTCAGCACAATAGCTCCAAAACTTCTTATTTTTTTATTATACCCTTGTAGAGGGTATATTAAAATTGTCGAGATGTTTGTAACGCATGGAAGGCAGCATCTCCGACCACATAAAGTATATATATTCTTGATCAGCATGACGAGCTGAGTTGATATAGCCATGTCCGTCTGTTTCTATGCTATCTCCTCCGTCAGTTTTAAAGCTATCTTAACCAAACTAAGCACGAAGTCTTTTGGTACAAATACGCTGCACATTTGTCGGAACCGGCCAGATCGGATGACTATATCATATAGCTGCCATAGGAACCATCGGTCGAAAATGTTGCTTTAGTGAGAAAAACTTTTTTGTCTTCAACGCAAACGTCCTTAAACCTCGTATTTATAAGTTTCATTGCTTTCACATAATTGCACCAAGTTTGATAGGACAACTATATAGTATAGCTGCCAAAGAAATTGGGTGTAGAAAATGTATATAGGAGGCCTTGTCAAAGATGCGTACATTTGGCCGAATGTACATATTTGTGTCAGTGGAATCAGGCTACTAATTTATATGAATCATACAAGCTACAAGGGTATAAAAACTTCGGTCGAGCCGAAGTTAGCTTTTCTCTATTTTTTTATTTTTATTTTAACAAATTATTAGCCAATTTCCACTGGCATCCTTTCTTATCATTTTCATTTCTTAAAATTTTGCCGTGTCCATTGACAAATCGTCATATTTTTGACACGTTGATAAAAACAGCTGCTTTGTTTGTTGTAAATAACAGGCGGCACTTTCCAACTCACGTGGTCTTTGGAATATTTAGCAAAAAAAAACATACCCGTCAGGAAAGCAATTTCTCGGGGCGAACGCATTGCCGTCGCCCTGAACTATCAGCAGAAAGCTAAACACACAACTAATTTTGACTAATTTATGTATTAATCGAAATAACGCCTACTTTTTAACTTTTTTCATCATTTTTAGAAAATGATAGAAATGAAAGGCAAAAAGAAGTGTCAAAGGAACAATAGCATTGAATAATCATTTAAAATTTACAGACTATATGCAATTACTTTGCCCAAATTTCTCCTTGCTGGGACAGATTTTGGGGCAAAGAAAAACATCGAGGCTCAAAGTGTAGTGAACTCCCTAGACTGCGATGTTTTGGAAGGATATGAGTATCTCCTAGAGCACAGAAAGAATATCAACGCCATACACGTATCTCAAACTTGCTCAACCAGTCGCTCCGTGCGTGACTTTTCAGAGCCGAGCAGCTCGAAGCAATGCAAAACTCCTAGAAAGAAATCTTTGCTGGGGATAGAGACCACTATGCAGCAAAGAAAGGTTGACCTGGACATGAAGCTGGTGGAAATTGAAAAGGAGATGCTGGATTGGGGAAAAAGAAAAATATTATTGAGAAACTGGCACGTCTGATTTGGAAAAGGAAAAGTTGATATGGGAACGCGAAAAGTTCGATATGGAAAAAGCAGCTAAGAAGGAGCAAAGGGCTATGTAGCTGCAGAATGAAAATGAGTTGGAGTTGAAGAAAATGGAGAATAAAAAGAAGTTGAAGGAAATGGAGGTAGAAAAGAAGCTGAAAATGTTGGAGTTGAAGCTAAAATATAGTAAATAAAAATGCAAACATTATGAAATCTAGAAGACCTTTTATTTATATATTCATTAGCCGACAAATAGTTTTGTGCTTTTCTTCCGCGTCAACTGACAAATTTAAATTACAACTTTCCTCATCATTAAACGAATCAAAGTCATGTATAGGAAGGCTTACATCTAAAACAGAGATGGGCGCGTCTCGACGTTCAATGCACACGAGGCAGCGTGTGCATAGGACCCCTGCCGCGGCCGACTGCACAAAATCACACGTACGCTATAAGCATTGAAAGCTATTTATAGAACACGAATGCGGCGCACGCAAATTGTGCTTGTATGCGTGTGAAAAGTGTGACGATATGTGTGCATGCCCACCCTTCAGTTCGCGTCACCTATGAATCACCAATGATTCACCGATGAATTGGCCTAGGGCATCGATGAATCACCGGTGAGCTCCCATACAAAAAAGTGGTGAATTTAACATGGGCATGTCCTAGGCGGTCATGCATGACTGTTCATTGGTGAATCACTAATGAATCACTATATAGATTCATCGATGATTCACGCATGATTTCTTTGCAAAATTCATTAATGAATTCACCAATAAATTCATTTATGATTCCTGCATGACTTTTGCAAAGAAGTCACAACTGAATCATCGATGAATTTGTATCAGAATTCATCAATGATTTCACCTTTAAGTTCATATTAGATTTTCGATGAAATTGTTGCAAAATTCACCGATGAATTCATACTAGATTGATTATAATTCGATTCATGAATTTCATAAAATAATAAACCAAGGACTTTTCCCCCGATTCGCAAACACGCAACATTTTATATTTGTTTTATTCACTCATTTTATTTATCAATATATTGAATAATAAACATAATTTACAAATAACAAATAAATATAGAAAACTAATAGTAGAACTGAATGAAAAAAACTACATAAAAGAAGCAATCCACATCACAGCAACTAGTCTGCAGACAATTAAAGCACATACGATCATATCGGCCACAACAAAATTAAACAAATTGTCAAGTTAAACGTCTCGCGCTGCCAGTAAAAACACAAATGCAACTTAGATTTTTCTACGCAAGTGACGACTGGCACGGAAACGCAAAAGACAAAAGCAACAATTGATGCGCCGTTAATCTTTTTTTGACCTTCGGTTACTTTTACCTACTCAATGCAAAGGCATATCCGACTATATAAAGTATATGAATACATTTATTTATGATCCATAAATAATTGATTGCTTTTGGGAAAATAATGAAAAAATTCCATCATAAGGCTATTCCAGAAACGACCTGTCCAAGCCTCTTATTTTAAAATTCATAAATATATACCTAAAATATAGTTTTAGTGCTTGCTCAAATTTTAAGGGTATGCAAACTTCTTAGTTTGGCGTTGGCAAAAATTCTGTCTTTGCCTGTGAGAGCAGCGCGAGGCGAGGCCTTTTTTTTTTTGAGTGTTTTGTGGGTAAAGTTGCAACAACAAATATACACAGAATTGAGCTCTGCCGACGTCGACGTCAACGCAGATGCGTGAAAGACTAGTGAATTTTACGAGTAGTGAATTGTGGAACTGAAGGGCATCTCTGATCTAAGACATCGCCACTGCTTTGCTGAGTTATAATATTGTGCAAAGTAGCACATACAAACATCCAGGCTTCTGCTTCTTTTTAGCTGTTGTCGCCCTCTGTCATAAAATTTAATTCCTTTAAACAGCAAAATCGCTCCTTGAATAGGGCAAAGCAATGTTCGATGCGACTTGTACTAACTTGTTTGGTAAGTTTGTATGCGCTGTATCCGGCTATCCACTGTAAGTCATCAAAAAGAGAGTTTCACCGTGTATACAAAGGACAGTTTTTATAAATTCTGCTGTCGTGTACACTGCCTGGCCAACCAATAACTATCAGTGGTGTCACAGAAATCTCTAAAGATTTCGTCTTCGATTGGTTTGCAAATCGCTCGAAAAATTCGTAGGTGTCACAGAACTTCAAGAGATTTCATTTTCTTATTGGAAAATTTAGCTAGAACTATCATCTGTAAAAACAGGGCTGCATTTCTCGCAAAAAATTTCCCTTTTTTTAGGTAAGGGGTAATTTGATGTTCAAGTGATATTTATTGTTATTATTTATATTATTCAAATTATTATATAAATTTATATATATACATTTCATATTCTCCAAAAATAAAATGCGAAATTTAAAAATGTGCTCGCGTCACTCATGAAGTGTAACTTGCCAGCCCTTAGTCAGCTGGCTCTTACATAGATGGCGACCAAGCTGCAGATGGCGCCACTTGAGATGGCTGCTTTTGACAAATACGAATCACTTTGGTTGGTTTTGCGAATAATTATTAAAACGTAAATTGCAATGTTTAAACTAATTAAATAATTTATTAATTTGATGCAACATATCCAGAAAAATAATGTTGTTTACATTTCCAAAACTAATTTTACTTGTCAAAATTGTTTGGGTGGTGAATTTTGCTAAATCTCCTAACAAAGCACGAAAGATTTGAAACCAACCGTAATGCTGAGTTTACATTGGGATACAGTGCGGCACGTTTCAGGGTCACAGTGGTACAGCGCAATGTGAACGGCCAGTGGCTTGGCACAGAAATCGTGTGTCACAGAAACGAGTACTTTTCAATGTAAACACAAGTACTCGTTTGGCGTCACAGTGGTTCTGTGACCGAGGCGGGAACGTTTGCGCCCACAATTAATTGATCAGCTGATTTAATGATCTAGCTCAAAATTTGCTCATTTAAACTATTTTGACTGTGCCTAGCAAATCGCGCATGTTGGTTTTCCTGCACATTGCGATAACTTTATTTTGTTATTTTCGACTTAAAAATTTTGATAAAGGTAAATATGCGTCATTTTTAGCGCTTTCTTGTATTTATTTAATTGATCTTAAATTACATTTTTTAGCCTTCATATTGCGAAGTCGGACCTCCTCCTGCACGTTTAATAAGCTCTTGTTAACAATTATTTGCAACTCGGAGGCCAAGTCCGGATGCTCATCATCGATTTTGCGCAAACTGGTCGCTAAATAGTCACAGAATTCAGACCATATGTCAGATTTGTTGGTGTTTATTGCAGACCACCAAAGGTAATAAAAATTGTGTTGGCTATTTGCGCTTTGCATAATTTTCTTTTGGAGAAGAATGGAGTGCAAAGCAACCTCGTTGATCATGAGTCGGATGGAGAGCTTATACCAGGAATATGGCGTGAGTCGGCAACAGATTGTTCGCTATCAAGGATAAATGCTGGCCGTCCTAGCGAGGCTGCAACTAACATTCGTCTGCGTTTTGTCATTGTCATTACTGGCTGAAGAAATGACAACAAAATATGGAAAGGTTGTTTTCTTTTCCGACCCACTCTGGCCGCTCTTCACAGTCTTGCTTGCCTTCAATGCAGTCTGCAAAAATATCAATAAAAATTCAATTTCATGCGGGATTTTTTGTATTGAATTGCAAACTCACACGAAATATGTTTCGCAAAACTTTTCCACTTGTCGACAACGTCTTCTTGGTGACGCTAAGCTGATCGGCAATGCTGCTCCAGCTAGACTTCTTGGCATCATGATTTTTATACCCGTTACTCGTAGAGTAAAAGGGTATACTAAAGTCGTGCAAATGTATGTAACAGGCAGAAGGAATCATTTCCGACCATATAAAGTATATGGATCAGCATCAACAGCCGAGTCGATATAGCCATGTCCGTCTGTCCGTCCGTCCGTCTGTCTGTAGTATGAACACCTAGATCTCAGAGACTAGAAGAGCTAGAGCAACCAATTTTGAAATGTAGACTCCTATTGTCTGCACGCAGATCAAGTTTATTTCAAATTTTTGCCACGGCCACCCCCGCCCCCACAATAAAAAATGTTGAATTACTCCAACAATTTTTGAGATATCGATCTCAAATTTAAAACTTAGATTTATATTCGCAACATCTATATTCCCTGAAATTTTCATCAAGATCGGATGATAAATAGCCGAGCTAAAAAAATGTTGCATACTTACAGGAAGGATATTACACATTTGTTTTCATGAGTAACGGGTATATCGAAGTCGGTTAGAGCCGACTTTAACTTACGCTCTCGTTATAATTGACGCTGGTCAGAGGCATTCCGACTCCTCGACGGCTTCAATGAGCTTAAAGATCATATCGGCATTCCACTGCATGGCCACACGGCTGTTGCGAATATTAATTTTGGGCTTATTTATTCTTTTCGATAACTCGTCTTTGGATTGTTGTTGATATTGTATTGTGGTTCTGGCTCAGTGCTCATGAACTCGCTCAATGCTCACTTTTGTGCGCAATGTGACCTCTGTGACTACAACAAAAAGCGTTCACATCAAAAGTACTCATTTGGCTGGTCACAGCGCTGTGACATGCAATTTCTGTGCCGCCAATGTGAACACTTTTGACTTCTGAGCACTTTGGGCACAGAGGGTCACAGACGACATGGGCACAGTGTGACGCTATGTAAACCTAGCATAAGAGATTTCTGTGACACCGAGAATTGGTTTTGGGTTGGAATTTGGTTGGAAGAGATTTCTGTGACACCGCTGTATATGACGGATAGTTTTATTTCGGTCGCTAGTTGCTGAGAGTTTTAAGCTGTAATGCTGTTTTCTTGAGTAGTATGACTCCAGATCTTATAGCGGCTTCTTAGAAAGTTTTATTTCGGTGCGATCGATGCACAGTGGGGTATTTCACCCCTAAACTGTAGATTAATTCAATTTTTTTGTTTTTGATTTGAAATAATTGCGTGATGCCTAGGTAAAATAGATTAATTTCTACATCAAAATCTGTTTAACTTACAAATTTAGGTTTAACATGGGTTGCACAATGGTCTTTCAAAGTTTCGTTTTTATTCGTAGATGATACGTAAGATACAAAATGTTGTTTTTGGTGCATTTTGTTTGCGGTATTTCTTAAAAAATCTTCAAGGTATGTTTTTTTTATCTATAACTTTGGATATTTTTCTATATTATCGTTATTTATAAAACAAAAAAAAATGTTTTTTGTGTGAAAAATTGTTTATCCTAAAAGTCCTAAAGTATGTTTATGCTTTGTGTGGACATATAATTGAGAAGCCAATAGCCGCCACCGAAAAATTAAAAAAAAAATATTAGTATAACATTTTGACCCAAAAGGGGTATTGCGCCTTTTTGCGCCAAGCGAGATATTTGAGATGCTGTTGCCTGTTTGTTATATGGCAACTATACGATATATTCATCAGATTTTGACCTAACTTCCCAAAATTGTGTGGAAACTGATAATATTCATAGTTGGAAAGTAAAAAGACGCTACCATTGAAAACAAAAAAGTTTTTCTCACTAAAACTATTTTTTCGACCGATCGTCAGCTTTATGCTAGAGATATCCGATTTGGATCAAACTCGGCAGAATTGTGCGGTAGCATATAAAATTGATCAGTAACAAGTTTGGGAGCTATAGTATTGAAAACAAAAACTTCAGACTTTTTTTGAGAACTATATTTTGTATGGCAGCTATACTATAGAGTTGACCGATTTTCATCAAACTTGGTGGAATTATAAAAAAGCATAGAAAACTTATAAATACGAAGTTTGGGCACGTTCGCGTCGAAGACAAAAAAGTTTTTCTTACTAAAACTACTTTTTCGACCGATAGTTCCTATGGCAGCTATTTGCTATAGTCATCCGATCCGACAAATGTGCAGCGTTTTTGTACGAAAAGACTTTGTGCAAAGTTTGGTTAAGATAGCTCTTAGACTGACGGAGGAGATAGCATAGAAACAGACGGACAGTCGAAAGGACAGACGGACATGGCTATATTAACTCAGCTCGTCATGCTGATTATGAATATTTATTTATGTGGACGGAGATGCTTTCTTCTATGCGTTAGAAACATCTCGACAATTTTAATATACTCTCTACAAGGGTATAAAAATGGTGATAGTCAGTCAAAGAATTATCTAGGAATTTCCTTTTTAAGCTGCAACATTAAAATTTTAATGAGCATACTAAATTATAGGATGGCTAAATGGTTGAGCTCCACAATAACATGAACAAATATTAAGCAGGTTTCAGGAAAGACTACTCTACGGTGGACAACGTGTACAACCTTGCTGGGATTGTTCATTTAAAGCTACAGAAAAAGAAAAAGGTATACGCTTTCTTTGTGGATTTCAAAGCGGCCTTCGATAAGGTGCCAAGGAAACTGCTCTGGTACAAACTGCATACAATGGGAGTGTCATAAAAATTTATTAATCTATTGGAAAGGATTTATGACCAAACGGAAGCAGCAATATGGACAGGAGAAGCCTTATCTAATTACTCTGAGATGGGAATCGGGGTAAGGTAAGGATGCACACTATCTCCTCTACTTTTTGCGCTTTACCTAGACGACTTACATGATGCACTAGGAGGCGTACTGTCTGTAGGAAACCTTAATAACCGCTTATTAATGTATGCAGACGGCATTGTTGTTGTTGTTGTAGCGACTGGGTTGACAAGTATGTACGTAGTATGAAAGGAAAAGAAGAAGAAAGAAAAAAGGGAGTGAAAATTTAGTAGATGTTGATATTAGGATATTAGGAACCCAAGTCCAATTTCGTGTGCAGTTAAACAAGTGTACTGTGTCATGTGTCCAATATGTCTGGGTTGATGCGGGCCAGATAACTGTTTAATTGCCTACTCTTTCCGGAGCGTAGTTTGCAAGTGTTGTTCTTGTGGGTCTTGGTAGTGTTCTCTCGCTTTGGTCTATAGGCGGGGGTCTGCCACCGAGGACAACGCTGTTGTGCATGTTGTTGATGGTGTTTTCAACCATGCTGGTGTGTGCCTCATTTCTGGCTTCTATGCACTCAGATTGCGTCATTGGTAGAGAGCCGAGAAGATGCACTATTGAAGGGTAATAAGTTCTTAGATCAAATCGAACTGGTTTGTCCCTTCTGCACATTGCTCCGTCAGTACTATTGTGGTTTGGGTGGGATGGGTTTTGAGTATTTATTAAGAATTGTTGGGAGAGCAATTCGTTGTGCTGCCTTACAGGTAGCATTTCGCTCTCCTGGTGTAGGTGGTCTGGGTGTGTCATCATGTGGCATCCTGTTGCCACTCGAAGGCCCCATTTTGAACTGTTTGCAGGTTCCTCCATTGTGTGTCGCTGATGGATGGAGACCATATGGGGGCTGCATAGCTCAGTAGCGACCTGCCCATCGATTTGTATGTGGTGACTATTGTTTCTTTTTCTTTGCCCCAGCTGCTCCCAGCTATGGCTTTAAGAACCTTGTTTCTGCTCCTTGCTTGGCGAAAACATATAGGGAGTCAAACGTGACCCCTAGTATTTTGGGGTTGTTGTGGGTTGGGATGACATGTCCGTTAATGTGGACATTGAGCACCTGCTTGACTTCCTTTGTCCAAGTCGTGAGTAATGTGGCAGAGGATTTGGTGGCCGAGAGGGAGAGGTTCCTGTGTGAGAAGAAAGTTTCAAGTGTTGGCAGGTAGCTATTTAGCCTGTCCTCCAGGGTTTTCACATCCCTGCCCGACGTTATTATTGTGCAGTCGTCGGCATATGAGACTATTTTAACCTCTGATGGCGGTGTTGAAAGGTTGGCTATATAGAGGTTGAACAGCAGTGGTAAGAGTACTACTCCCTGGGGTACTCCTTGTTTGAGCTTCCTGCTACCGGATGTTGCTCCTCGGAATTCTACATGCGACTGCCTTCCAGACAGGTAGTTCAACAGCCACCTTTTGATGGTGTTTGGCAGCGTGCTGTGAAGAATGTCTTGTAGGAGTTTGGTATGGTTCACCATGTCAAAAGCCTTGGAGGGATCTAGTGATACCATTATTTATCTTTCGTGTGGTTGCTTGCTGTTCAGTCCGGTTGTGATGGTGGTGGTCAGTTCGCAGAGTGCGGTGGTGGTGCTGTGGCCTTCTCTAAAACCATGTTGGTGTGTGGCTGGTGGCAAATGCTCCTTTAGGGCTGGAAGTAGAATAGCTTCAAGGATTTTAATTACCGGTGAGAGTAATGTAATAGGCCTATAAGACGCTCCTTGGTCAGCTGGTTTTCCGGGTTTTAATATGGGTATTATTTTGCCGGTCTTCCATATATCCGGAATTTCCAGTGTGTTCACGCAGTGGTTAAAGGTGTGCGTAAGATATTCCAGTCCTAAAGGTCCAATGTGTTTGAGCATTATGGTTGCCAAACCATCAGGTCCTATTGCCCTCGATGGTTTGGCATTTTTAATGGCCATACACACCTCGGAGGCCAAGAAGGTTTGGTCTTCTTCTCTTTGGAGACCACGTAGGGCCCTCTGTACTGTCCTCTTATTTTTATCTGCCTTCTCTGGGTGCATCACAAATTGGCAGTTCAGTTCAGCTGCGCATTTTGTGGTACTGGATGGGATCCTGTCTCCGAAAGACACCACTATTTGGGCACTTCTCCGTGGATTGGTTAGTTGCTTAATGGCGCTCCAGAGTCTTTTCGATCCCATGTCCATCTCATCCAGTTGCTGCAGCCATTTTTCCTTCCTGTATTTACTGACGAGTTTGTTGATCTCTTCACCGAGTCTTTGTATCTCCGAGGTTGTTGGGTCTTCTCTTCGGAGGTTGTCGTGAGTGTCCGCAAGCTTGGCTGCGACTGGAGGAAAGTGATATGGGGTGGTGTGTTGGTGTTGTGTATTGCAGTTGGTGTGGTGCAGTTGGTTGCGGGTGTCAGCGTTATGGTGACGTCATCACCACTAGCACTGGCATTTGGTGGTGTGGTGTTTTGCGGCGGGTGCAATAGCTCGATACATTTGGGGCAGTTGAAGTGCGCATTGTGCTCACTCGGGCTATTAAGCCCTGAGCATCTGAGGTGGCACCGCTTGTTGCACTAATAGCAGAGTACAGAAAATACCCCACGCGTGATCTTACGATTGCAGACTGCACATGGATACACTCTGGGTGCTGGGTTCCTTTCAACTTCACCGGCGCAAAGGAGGAGGAGGCTGAGCAAGCAGGCCGGTGTTGCTTGCTCAGTTAGTGAAAAACTAAAGGATAGTGTGGGAAGTAAAAGGGGTTTGTACATACTTGTCTTCCCGCATGTCGGGGGTCGAAATCCTTGGGCAGTGTGGTGAGCACTGCGTCGGCTCCGGGACGTAGACCTCATTGCTGTGAGAGCCGCAGACGACATTGTTATTTTGCCTGATGAGACCCGACCACTACAAAACATGATCAATTGATTAGACGATATTAAATGGGGAATGTAGGTGAATTTAAAAAAGTCTGAAATTATGGTATTCAGGAAAGCAGGCAGACTATTGACGTCTGAAAGATGGACCTACAACAACATTAACATTAACATGACCTGGAATAACTTCCTGGGAAAAAGGGAGATACACATTAATGTAAAATGGAAACTATTCAATGCAGTAAGCCGTACAATCCAAGGATGTGATGCAGAAATTTGGGGATGTTTACAGAAGCCGACAGGACCCAACTTCTCTTTTTAAAAAAAGTTCTATATTTTCCGGCTAATATACCAAGCTATGCCCTATCTTTTGAAACCGGTTTGGAGGATGCCCAATTGAATACGCTCGACCTGCACCTCGGCTTTTCAGGAAAAACGATGCACTCATATAATGAGAATCGAATAGCACACTTTATTATCAGCATGCTAATGGAAAAGAACATCTTCTAGGTAAGAATTCAGGATGTATTGTGCAACCCGATTGAAATAGACTGGAGAGACTCCGTAAGATCAGCACGGGATTGGAATTTTTTCCGGATAGCCATTCATGATGCCCTTAAAGATAAAACATTGCAGTACAACCATCAGCGAAAGGTCACTAGCGCCACTCGAATTTATAAACACTTGGACAACTCAGTGGCCAATAAGTTCCAGTCTCTGCCAATCGCCACAACTTCCTGAGTACTTAAGGACAGATTGGATCTGATAAAACTGGGGTCTCACACTTACAACTGTCAGGAACATGTAGCCTGCCCCCTATGCAACACTGGAGAACTGCATGACTTTGAGCATTTCCTAGGAAGATGCCCAATTTCAAAGAAGCCTTGAATGCTATGTTTTATGAAACCCCTGACAACGACCGATATAATAAGTAGTCCGGAGATAGGGAGGATAAGTAGTGGGCAGACCTGGTGATCTTTATTAAGCTAGCTTTAAAATATCGAGCAGCAATTTTAGAAATCTTGAATTAGTCTAAAATGCGTGGAAATATGCTACACTTGCTAAATACTGATGAACGATCTGGTATCTGGGGAAGACCCGGGCAGTCAGGTGTAGTAATCGGTGAGGTGAGGAGCCATACGCACGGCCAACAGACGGACTTTGTTGTATGTCCATGTTGGTTAATTTCGTTTCTCTTATTTAATGTAACTTTTGTAATTGTTATATTAATCCCAATTCCAAATTGTACTTTTCTGTTGTACTTTAGTATATGCTCATGAAATAAAGAGAACCATTATTATTAAAAACTTTATTTACAAACACGTGTTTACTATGTATATACACATAAGCGTTACAATTTACTTTATCACTAAGGGTTATCTGTCCTAAATAGAGGGTTGTCGGAAATAACATCGTTATATCGCAATATCGATATTTTTGTCCAAACTGACGATATCGCAATATCGATATTTTTGTCCAAAATGACGATATGGCATTATCACATATTTATCCGGGTCGATATATCGGATATCGAATATATTACACTGATATATTTATGTGATATTTTTGTTTTAGCGTTCGGTCACACTGTTACAAATAACTGTTTCTTGTGCTCTGGACATGTAAAGCAAAATGTTTAAAAGTTATTTTATTAAAATTGATGCACAGAAATCGCAATAAAGTTGTAAAGTGGCATCTCAACTAATATAAAGTAGCACTTTAAAGCAAAGCATAAAGATGCTTGGCCGAAATGCAGCCCATCTTAAAAAACGGTAAATGCAATTATAATTGAATTTGACTACGGGGAATTTGTGGGAATTTCAATTTACCGTTATTTACGCTGGCTCGGGACCTTTTTAAGTTCTGGATGGAAGAAAACGACGCATTGCCAGTGCTTTCTGACTTGGCATTCTCACACGCTTGGTATCTTCTATAAAAAGTTTGGTTTCTGACACCAGAAGCTGAATGACCGATGAGCACATAAGTTAACGCGTCTTTCTTAAATCTCTGTCTAACTATTATTGGTAAAGTCCGAATTTTTTACGTTTCGTGGATTTAACTGAATAAGTTTTTTTATGCGATAATGATATTTGTTATTTTTGGCAAAAAGATCGATATATCGATACATCGATAATATTTTCGGCATCCCCCAGCGAGGCTGACGCCAGACGCCTTGGCGGGAGCCAACCAGAAACTGGTTCTCGTGCTCTCGTGCTGTGTTAGGGATGATGCAAGCTGCACAGTGTCGCTGCAGCGTGATCACGATGATTAGTGTGGCCAGATACCAGAGACCATGTGGAAACGAATGATCTTAAAAATTTTAGTATAGTTGAGATGTGTCAGGGGTGAGCATCTAAAGGATTTGCACAAGTCCCAAGGTGGACGAAACCTTTTGTATAATTCTCGCTGTGATGTTTGTTTCGTAGTTGGGTCGACGAACTGTTTTCGATGAGTATGTAAAATTGGCTCAACAGCACCAAAGAGGGTCAGGCCAAGCTTCTCTCAATCTCTTGGCGTGTGTGCTTATAATTTTTCGCACAATAGAAAGGGACCCACAGTTTAACGCCGAGTCCGAACGGTGATGTTTGAGAATTTTGCTTTTTCATGGCTAGTTACTTCACAGCTGGCGCCAGTAGCTGGTGAAGGTGACCGGATGTGTAAAAGCTTTTTTCTAAAGAAAGAAACAACTTTTTTTATTAGATGGTCCGAAGCGGGATTGAACGCACAACCTCCCGCACCAGCAGCCACACACACTACTGATGTGCCAGATGAGTATAGAAACTGATGAATACGTAGTACTGAGCAAGTGCACCGAGTATAGATTGGCGTAGTTGAGTCGATGGTAACCTCGCGTTGAGGCCGTTGCTACGAGTGGGGTCGATAAGCAAGTTCACCAAGCTTACCTCGCGTCGAGGAGTTTCGTCTGCCACGCGTTGTGGACTGTACACTCAGGCTGGCATCAATTGCAAAACAAAGAACGTCTCGATTTGTAGCAGGCTGCTAGTGATCGGTTAAGTATGGGGATCGTTGTGCATGAACATCGGCGATGATGAACGACGTGATGAAGATCCAAATTCAGCTGCGCGACATACTTTCACAAGTAGGAACGATGGTCTGGCAGGCTGCGTACAAAGGAAATTGGCGGAATCGGTTAATGTTCAACCAACGTGCGATCGAATACATGCACGTGCGGGATCGGCTGCATACAATGTAAGATCTGAAAAAGTTGTCATCGTGCGACCAACGTGAGATCAGTTACGCAGAGTCGTAGGGCAGGTGAAGTGCAGGCTGGGCTATGAACGTTTTCACTCGTGGACAGCCTGACGTAAAAGGCATTGGCTGCAGCAGGATATGGACAGCTGAACGTGCAGACCCGGATACATGCAGGCCCCGTGCCACAGATAGGAGGTCGGTGTCATTTGCTCAAAAAAAAAAAAAAACTCCCTTTGCTGTTTATATTTGTGTGTGTGCGCTGGTAGATGCTGTCTGTGTGTAATTTTAAAAAAAATTTTTTTGGACGATAGAAGCTTTGACTGCGCTCGAAGTGTAGGACTCTAACCGCACTAAACTACCGCCACCTAACCCGTTTCCCGTAGGGACTGCCTTTCGGTATTACTTCGCCTGGGGGGAATGCCCTTAGGCTCATCTAGGATTCTCTCCTATCTATTGAATTGCGCTCATCTTCGGCGCGACGCAGTTTTTGGTACACTATTGTGGCCATGTTGTGGTCGGGTGTGGCGCACCAGAAGTGTGTGTGGCTGCTGGTGCGGGAAGTGTGGGTTTAATCCCGCCTCGGACCAACTAATAAAACAAGTTTTTTTCTTTCTTTAGAAAACAGCTTTACACATCCGGTCACCTTCACCAGCTTTTGGCGCTAGCTGTGAAGTAACTAGCCATGAAAAAGCAAAAATTCTCAAACTATTGCCGTTCGGATTCGGCGTTAAACTGTAGGTCCCTTTCTCTTGTGCGAAAAATCATAAGCACACACACCAAAAGATCGAGAGAAGCTTGACCTGGCCCTCCTTTGGTGCTGTTCAGTCAATTTTACATTACATTGCGCCATGTTGCTTACTGCCGACCAACTCTCTTCAGAGTCAAGCATTATGCTCCCCAAGCAGCTGGTGTTCTCCCCACCCTCATGCTGAGCTCGTTGCTTTCTTGATTAAATGTCGGACAGACAAAAAAATATATGTTCTGCGTCTTGCGCGACCCCCTGACAGTCGGTACAGGTTGGGTCGTCCTCGTACTTAAACCTGCAAAGGTTATGTTTGAAGCACCCATGTCCTGTCAGCAGTTACGTCAGATAGAAATTCAACTCTCCATGTAGTCTGTTTAGCCATATGGCTATGTTCAGGATAAGGCGTCTCGTCCAGCGTACGTTTGTACTTTGGTTCCACCTTCCTGCAACAGCTCGATTGTCGCTCTCTCTGCACCTCCCGATTGTGGTAGTCTCCAGCAGCAGCCAAGACTTTCCTTTCCTTCGCCAGTAGGTCGATTGGGAACATGCCCGATACAACAAGTGCTACCTCGTACGATACCGTGCGATATACAGAATTCACTCTCAGCGCGTATAAACGATATGCTGTTTCTGCTTCTGCTCTGTAGGAGGGTGTTTTCATGGCTCCTGCCCACACTGGTGCTGCGTATAGTATGATCGATGTGACCACACTAGCAAGAAGCCTTCTCGTACTCTGCTTGGGTCCGTGGGTGTTAGCCATGATGCGAGCCAACGCCACGCTTGCAGTAGCAGCCTTTTTGCTTGCATATCGCATGCGTGCGCTATATGTGAGCCGACTGTCTATCATCACTCCCAGGTATTTGAGGTATGGATTGGAGTGTATAGTGGCACTTCCTACCATTTTGCTGGTTGTTTCGACTGCCTACCTGCTACTAGTGAGCACGGCCTCCGTCTTGTGTTCAGCGAGTCGTAGTCCACTTTGGGTCATCCACTCATAAACTATACTGATAGCCTCGTTAGTTGCTCGTTGGACTTCGGTTATGTGCTTAGCCACCACTATCAGTGCTACATCATCTGCAACGGAGGTGCATCCATTGGGCGGCTGGATTCGGGGGACATCGTCGTATGCCACATTCCACAGTAGCGGGCGCAGTAACTTTGAGTGATTTCCAGCAGATAGCTCGGTACGTCGAAGCGGCGGAGTACTCCAACGATGTTCGGCCAATTTACCGAATTGAAGGCATTTTGTACGTCTAGCATTACCACTAGGCAGTACTCTTTCGTCCCTCGATGCCATCTTGTGCCCTCAATGGCCTTCTCAGCAATTGATGCGACCTGATGGATGGCATTAATCGTTGCCTTTATGAATCCATACTGTCTGGCTGCCAGACCTCCACGGCTGACGCCACGAGCCTGTCAACGATTAGCCTTTCCAATAATTTTCCGGCCGTATCCAGCATGCATAGTGGCCTGTACGCTGCCGGGTCGCCAGCCTTCTTTACTTGCTTGGGTAAGAGAACCTGCCGCTGCTTTTCCACTTATCAGGGAATTTTCCTTCGTTTAAGCACTTAGTATAAAGTTGGCTGACTACCGTTGGATGTTCTCGAATAGCCATTTAGAGCGCATTGTTTGCGATACCATCTGATCTTTCTTGCTTTCTCCAGGAGCTCTTCTTCGGTGATGGCCAAAATGGTGTTGTCTCTTGAGTGGATTTCGGGCTGCCAGATAGTCGGGACTTTGTCTGGAAATAGCTGTTCAACTATACTAGTGTGGGACATGTGGGCATAGAACATTTCCTCATCTTCTTCATGACCAGTTTATAGGCAGATCCATAGAGATTTCCGTCTACTTCTTCAATAAGTCTCAAGCAGCGTTTTTTGCTGTTCTCTATGGCCTTTTTAAGCTGCTGATGGGCAGTTTTTTGCAGCGCTTTTTTTCTGCAAATGAATCCATGCCTCTGGATTGCAGTGCCATTCTTCAAGCTCTCAGGCAGTTCCTTCTAATGCCAGCGATTTCGTCAGACCAACAATAGGCTGCACTTTTGTTTCCGTACCCAGGCTTTCTTCTCTGCATTGACGCATCACATGATTGTATTATGACTTCCGTCAAATGATCAGCTCTGGTCGGCTGCGAATAGTTTAGTTCCTCCAGGAAGAGTGAGCATGACTCCTGATCTAACATTTCCTGTTTATATCCGCCTCTCCTGGGGGTCCTAGTTGCTTGGCTTAATTTATTTAATTTAATTTATTATGTTTGACATCCTTGCACCAAGCTCTAGAAAGCCTATATTATTGTGCAAGTCACAATAAGTACATTAATTGAGGGCGCTTATATAAAATAAGACATTATTCCTTAACTACTAATATTGAAAAATACATTCAGTTTGACATTGTTTCACGCAGTTCCATTGTTTTACAAATTTATATTTAGTTTTTAATTTTATTTGTTTTTTTTTTATATATATATTATATATTTAAAATATTAATCTGTTTGTAGGTGTGTTCGAAGAGTTTTACGAAAAAGTTTCTAATAGATTTTACGTGACGAAACGTAACAACGAATACTTTGTGTAAAAATGGATTTTTAAGAGCTAAAGAGTCTAAACCTAATTCTTAGTAAATTATTAGTTCTGACCTATGCGGTGACCTAAAGGTGAGTTTTTCGAAAAGATACGTGGGTTCCTTATTATTAATCATTTTTTGTAAAAGTGGCAAAGTTCTGTAGTTCATCCATGAGTTTAAGGGCAAATCAAATATTTTTATGGAAAAATGAGATATGTGCTCATGTCGTTTTAGGTTAAAAATATATCTGGCAACGTTATTAAATACAACCTGGAGTTTGTGGCGGCTAACCAAATCACAGTTGCAAAAAACTTCGACTTCATAATGCAGGAATTAGGCAGGTTTTTGCAATTCTCATTCGAAGTTGAGTTGCGAGAAATGTATTGCTGCGAAATATATAATTGCCTTAGCATGCCATGGGTTTTACCAATGGCTTCATTAATGTGGTCAGTCCAAGAAAGAGTTTTGTTAAAGGTGAAACCTAGGTTAATAGCCCGTTCTATATAGTCTACAGGAGTGTTGTCAATTAATAATTTAGGTAAACTTGTTGTGCCCATATCTTATTTGTATACAACTAAGCACTTCGACTGCTTAATCCGACTGCAGTAGTCCGTTTTTACCAGCCCTGTTTTTAACCACTGTCAGATCGTCATTACAGGCACTTAAACATTCACAGATACGACTCAGAGGACGACTAACATAAAGTTGGACGTCATCAGCATACATATGCACTTCGCAGATTGACAAAATACTAGACAAATCATTAACATAAATTGAGAACAATAATGGACCAAGAATCGATCCTTGAAGGACACCACGTTTGAGTACAAGAAACGATGAGCAATTTAAAGGGGCAACCACAGCCTGGCTTCTATTACAGAGGTAGGAATACAAAAATTTAATGGCTGAGTTAAAAAATCTATATATTCGTTTTAGCTTAGTTTTATTTTATTTATTTAATTTCTTAATTCCTATTGCTACACGGATAACCTTTTACATTAATGCACTATTCACATACAAAAAAAAAGATCATAGTATTTAAAACATTAATCCTACTTCTTCTTAACCTAATACATACATATATAGCAAGACAGATTTTTATTACTATTTCAATGATTTGTGTAATTAGTACAAAGAATCTCGTGGTTTACCGTCTCAAATGCCTTGCTACAATCAAAAAGAGTTAGAAAAGTTACGTTATCCTTTTCCATTAGCCTACGGATGTCGTCAGCGATGTTTATTATAGCTGTAGTACAGCTGCTGTTTTTTCTAAACCCTGATTGCTTGTCATTAAATAATTTTTACGAATGCATAAAGTTCGTTATTTGGCCTGACATCAGATGTTTACAAACTTTGGACAAAAATGGTAAAATCGATATAGGCCTATACTCTTCTGCGGATTTAGGAATCGGCACAACCTTCGCTACTTTCAAGGAGTTAGGAAACGAACTTGTGGTCAAGGCAGTATTAATGATATGGGTAACGTAGCAGAGTGTTACTGGCAATATTATCTTTAAAAATTTTGGTTTTCTTTCATCCAGACCAGTAGCATTTGATTTAATCTTAGGAATAGAATCCGGAACATCACATTCAGTTAAACACGAAAAACTAAATCTATTATCACAGTCGTCAGTGTCAGGTACTTGATTTAGGTACGTATTTATAGAGACTCCAGGTACTTGGCAATCTACGATTTTTTGTTGAGATCGTCCACAATAATATCAGTTTGAACTGATGGCTTTGGTTAGCCCATCCCTAGACTTTTAAGTTGGTTCCAGGTTTCCCTGTTACCAACAGCACTGCCAAAATTTTCTTTGAAAAATTTTCGTTTTGCACAGTTGATTTTTCAACAGTTTTCTTGGTTTTTTTTTTAAATTCTTCCATTTCTTAAACATCATATCACGTGAAGAAATAGCTAGTTTATGTCTTTGTTTATCCACGGCTTAAGTCTGGGACTAATATTTTTTCTCCGAAGTTGAACATATAAGTCGTACAGATATTTAATGTTATTTTGAATGTGACTTTACTGATGATCAACAGAAGGCAACGTATAAATTAAATTCCAATTACGCAAGCTAAAGGCATGGTGTAAAGCAGAAGTGTCTATATTCCTAAAGCCCCTATATTCTATTTGATGGTAATTTTAATCAAGTTGTGTATCATACGTCAGGTACATTAAATCGTGTTTGGAGAAAACAGGTACAGGTAGTTGGTCATACTTGAGGACTTTCACAGGGTTATTCACAAAAAATACATCTAACAAAGTATCGCTGGTGTAATGTGTCGCTATGGTGGAGTTTATTAACTGTAAGTCAAGTGAAATCATGTCATCTGAAAGCTTTTTATCATCTAAAATATTACTGTTCATATTCCCTGTCAATATTATATCAGTATAATTAAGCGATAATGTGGAAACTACACTTATAACCTCGGATTAATCAATATTTCGGTGTGGTCGGTAAATGCAGTGAATCAGTGACTTCGTATGGTGTGTTTTATTACATATCTGAACAAATACCTATTTAACTGTACTCCCGATTGGTTGCTTACAAACTAACTTAGAGTTCAGTCTTTTGTTTATGTAAGTTGCCTCACACCCAGCATGACCTTCACGATCAGAACGATGCAGGACGTAACTATCACATGAGACTAACTGATCACACAAACTTGACATAAACCACGTCTCCGACACACAAACGACATCCACATTTGAATTCACAAATAAATATCGAAATTCCTCGATCTTTTAAGTGAGACTCTGCGCATTTATGTGGCATTTTTTTAGGCCCTTCTTTAGTTTGGTTAGTATTCCTAACAATGAATAACTATTCGTTTTGGACAAGCTAACGTCAGTCATTATTAAAACTGTTATGAAATCCATCTATTAAAAACGCACATTTTTTACATTGAAGTGGACAAAAAAAACTACACACTGTACATTAGAAAATAATTATTTGTATATGTTGGATCAGGAGCGTTTTCCTGACCTGAGAACATTTAATCTAGGATGGGTGTGTATGAAAATCCAGGACACGTGTCTCAAAGTGCAACTCTCGACAAATTTCCCACACAGCAACACGATCTTGCTTCAATGAATGAGTGTACAGAACTAATTTATTCAGGGAGCTTAGAATTTACAAGAGCCTATGCGGTTTAACAGAGTTCGAAAAAGAGAGAGAATAAATATGTGTGTGTGAGCTAAGCATACGGATATGTATAAGTCGCTAACATTAAGCTTGCAAATGACAATTATGTTGACAATCAATTGTGTTAACAATAGGCAGTTAAATTCAAAGGTTTTACAAAGCAAATACATTTCGTAACTTGATTAAATGGCAAAATATGAGAGTTTGACCGAACATTCCGGCCCCCCTTGAAAGGACCCTTTTTCAAGAAACAGGTAATACAGCAAGTTTGTGGATTGGACGACAGCATGTTCCAGATGACGTGCGAATGTGTGCTACACGGACACGATTGTCTCTTCCATACACGACGGATTCGGCACGACCCAGCTTCCAATGTAGAGGTTGGAGGTTGTCTTCTTGGATGATTACCATTGTTCCAGCAGCGAGATTTGGTGACTTTGAAGTGCACTTTGTTCTGGATCGGACTTCGTTGATATATTCGGCAGACCACCGACGCCAGAATTGTTGCTTGACGGCTGTGATCTGATCGTAGCGATCCAGGTTGGAAATATTATTAGCGTTCACCACACGCTCAGGCAAGGCGCGCGGAGCATCTCCATTCAGGATGTGCCCAGCAGTGAGGGCACTAAAGTCGTTGGGATCTGTTGACAGCGGCGACAGAGGACGTGAGTTGAGTACAGCCTCTATCTCAACTACCGCTGTATTTAGCTCCTCGAAGGTGAATCAAGTATTCATCAGAGTGCGCACCAAGAAACCCTTTGCGCTCTTGACTGCGGCTTCCCAGAGACCGCCAAAGTGTGGTGCCCTGGGTGGAATAAATTGAAAGGTTATTTATTTGGATGAACAATACGATTGAATGGCATCTTGAGTCGCTGACTTAAACATGAAGTTCTTCAGCTCTGCTAATTTGTTGGATGCCCCAACAAAATTTGTGGCGTTGTCACAATGGATTTGTGATACTGGTCCCCGACGGGCAACCATGCGTTTTAAGGCCTCCAGGAACTTGTTAGTGGATAGGTCTGAAACGATTTCAATATGAACTGCCTTAATGGCCATACATACGAATATAGCAATGTAGGATTTAGTGGGACCTGTAACGAGTCCTTTTTGACCCGAAAACCAATGCAGGCTATGCTCAACGTAGTCGAGGATCGTTCCAACAAATTTATATTGCACTTGCAATAACAACACAAGGAATTCTTTATTCTATTATTCACCAGCGACGTGGTTCACTTTATTGTTCACTTTGATGTTCCACTTATAACTATGGTACATGAGCATAAACCTATCTGAGGTATCCTTGTCAAATCGCAAGGTACGCCACCTATCCGGCTCACCGCCGTGTTCGCAAGGTTTCGTTGGCCCAAGACACGCCCAAGCAATCGCTTGACTCGCAGGTTCGTCTATTCCGCACAACTCCCACGTACTGCCCTACTATCGTCCTACAAGGACTCAAAGAATGCGCTGGCTAGTATGACCGCCTATAACGTTGAATCAGCGTTCGACACACAGGCTTTACGTGCGCACAGCTACCTTTCTTGATGATCGTCGATATCTTTCCGCTAGGATATCCTGTATCTGGTTCAAGTCCTTCCACGAGGACTGTTCCGTATCCTTTTCAAGGATTCCGCACTCGATTTCCCGTCTGTAGTATTCTGGAATACTCCGTTTCGCCGCACTTATACTTTTACGATTCGTTCCGCACTCGCTTAGATCCCGATTCACCTTGACTTCCTTCTATGCCGTCAGCGACCCCTTATATAGCCTTCCCGGGCTGTCTCCCGGTGTCTCCTTGTCTCCTTCTAGAACATTCGAGACTTCCAGATCTTCCATACGGCACTTTCCTCTGCCTAGCAACAGCGCTCTTTTGAATTGCCAGCGATATCACCCCCTCAGCCAATTGGAGCGACTGCGACAACTAGCCTCTGCTCCAAACTTAACGGATCCTTCCGTTTACTTGCTGCGCATCCGCCGTCTGTCGTGCTGCTATTCCCCTGGACTCCCATTCATTTCCCCTCTCCCCTGAATCCGCCTTCTTTCCCCTTTATGCGGCGAATTCGCCGCACTTCCCCTTTCGAAGTCTACATTTCCCCTTTCGCTCCATGCCCTTATGTCTGTGAGGAATGGTTATGCCCCTCTTTCTTCGGGAAGCGGAAATGTCCCATTTCCGTCTTCGTGTGTATCCAATTTTGAATTTCCCGCCCTGAATACAATCGATGCCCCCTTGATCTATCGATCGACCACCTATCGGCCTTCATCCCATCCCAATTGCAACGATACCAAGTAACCATCGTTACCCGACATCGTTCCTTATATCGATATTAATCGGCCACCTGCCAATCGACGATCTCCCATTCCCTAACGCACATGGGCAATATTTTTCTCTCAGGTAAGGCTTTCTTTGTTTTCTTTTATCTTGATATGCCAGCTCTAACTCCTTTCTCCTTTCCTTCTAGCATCACCTGACGCCTCTGCGGACTGCGGCTGCGCTGCCGATGCCCCTGCATGGCCATGCCTGTGTGCTGGCATGTCTGTATGCCCTTGCCCTGCCCTGCCTCAATGTTTTCCATTTTCTTTTCAATGAGCTCCGGTCTCAACCCATACCTCCCCTTTGCCTCCTCGTACCTTTAGGCGGTACCTTGTGGCCCCTATCCACAAAATGTGGGACCACCTCTTCCTTGGCTCGTTCTTTCTGGCCAACAGAATGCTGCCTTTGTAGCGTTGGTCTCCTTGGAATCGGCCACTCCCCCAGTCCCTTCGCTTCCTCCTCCTCATCATCCGCCTCCCCCGACTCCACTTCCACAGCCATCGCCGTGGACTGCACTTCGTCTTCTGACGATGACAGCCTCACCACTGAGTCAGACTGCTTGCTCCCCTTCCTTCGTGGATCCCTTCCACTACCAGTGCCTTCGCGGACCGGCTCACACCAAGTTACAACTGTGGTCACCTGATTATAACGCCAGCCTTCCGTCACCCAAGTGTGCTGCCACTGAGACCGTGTGACACCCCGAACTGTGTCTCCCAGTCCACTCCTTGCCCCTCCGCAGCACTGTCCTCCGCGCTGCTCCATGCCCCCAGCTGTTGTGGAGACGGGATTGGTGATAGGAAACTATCCGCCTCCGACACCAGTGGTGACGCCAGTAGCTGCAACACCGGCGATGGGCTCCTCGGGATACGGATCGGACTCCGTGGTCGTCAGATTGGCCCCGCTCCTGCGAATGGCAGGCGCTTCCTGCCACAGGCCAGACGTCTTCCTCGTCGGGCGAACCCCAACACTATACGTCCATTTGGTGTGCTGGTCGGTAACATGTTTCGGCTTAAACTCTCGATTGGTGCCGTCAGTGCGCTTGAGGCCCTGTATATAGGCCTTTGAAGCTTTTGCGAACTCCGTTAGGATCATGGTGGCCATCAAGGATTTTTGGCCAGAGAGTAATCCTAGCTGGAGTTAGCTAAATCGTTATCCCTCTATACCTGTCTCTTTCCCTCCCATTGCCCCTTGGTTTTCCCCTACTTCCGACAATTCGCCGTGTTTCGCTGCATAGCAACTAGCAGGTATAATGTTTTGTTAGGGTGGACTTTTTCTCTATGATGTAAAATTTTTATATTTCAGGCTGTACCTCCAGACTGAGAATTATCTGTTTTTCTTTTATCTAACTGAAAATCATCAGTTTTCTCCATTCTTTTAACTGAAATCATCAGTTTCCCTAGCATTCAACTGAAAATCATCAGTTTCCCTCGTATTCAACTGAAAATCATCAGTTTCTCCATCCTTTTAACTGAAAATCATCAGTTTCCCTCGCATTCAACTGAAAATCATCAGTTTCCCTCGTATTCAACCGAAAATCATCAGTTTCTTTCGCATTCAACTGAAAATCATCAGTTTTTGCCGCATTCACTGAAAATCATCAGTTTCCCTCGCATTCAACTGAAAATCATCAGTTTCACTCGTATTCAACTGAAAATCATCAGGTTCTTTCGCATTCAACTGAAAATCATCAGTTTTTGCCGCATTCACTGAAACCCATCAGTTTCTCTCGCATTCATAACCATGGGCGTTATTTTTTTTTTTTTTACGATCGTCAATCATTCGTTTTGACCCTCCACGACCTGTGGTTTCAACTCGCTTACGTGAGCTGTACGTTGTCTCTGGTCCCTCTTGTGTCTTAACTTGCAGATTACTGGAGATTTGAACCCAACAATCACGTACGGTCCTCCGTATCTGGGTGCCAATTTTGCAGCAAATCCTTCCACTGCTTTTGACAAGTTATGCTCTTTAGCCCATACTGGTTGTCCTATCTCAGGTTTCCACGGTCGACGTCTCAGATTGTAATATCTCGCTTGATCTTGGGCTGCTCTTTCTAGGTTCCTTCTAATTACCTCGAATAATTCTCGCAGTTTTGTTGCATTTTCATTCGGTTTTTGTGGTTCTTGTCCGATTCCTAGCGTCACCTCGTCATATAAGGCTTTCGGAAGCCTTGGCTCTCTTCCCTGTGTAATGAAGGTCGGCGAATATCCCGTAGACTCTGTTACACTCGAGTTTACGGCTAACATTATTTCTGGCCACTTTTCGTCCCATGTTCTTTGTTCTTCTCCTGCGAATTGTGCAATCATTGTCTTCACGGTCCGATTTGCTGGTTCAGTCGGATTTTCTTGTGGAGTGTATGGAGCTGTGAACTGCTGTTTGGCTCCTATGTCCTCCAAAAATCGTTTAAAAACTCGACTTGTAAACTGGACCCCATTGTCCGTGATTACGACCTTTGGAACACCGAATCTTGACAAGATGCTTTCTCTGAACGCCTTTTTTAAAGACTCCGCTGTTGCTTTTCTCATCGGGATTAGTTCTGTCCATTTCGAAAACCGATCTATGAGGACTAACAGCATGGTATTTCCATGCTTAGATCGTGGTAGAGGGCCGACAAAATCTGCGCATACAGTCGCCCATGGTTCCTCTGGGATCTGTGTGAGCATTTTGCCTGCTGCTTGTAGTTGGCTTGGTTTATACTTTTGGCACGTTGCGCACCTGTTCACGTACCTTCGTAAGTCTCTATGCATTCCTGGACAATAATACCTTGATGCTATTCTTGCGATGGTTCTTCTTGATCTGGTGTGCCCCGCTGACGCTGAGTCATGGTTTTCTCCTAGTACTCTTCCTCTAGACCCTGTAGGAACACATAATTTCCACGAAACTACGTCTCCGTTCCCTGCCCTATAAGGGATATGACGGTACAATTCTCCACCTTCAGCCAAATAGTCTGGAAATTTTTGTGGATTATTTAGTACCTTCTTCGTCATTTCCTTTATCCATTTGCACTCAATTTTGTCTTCCTTGTGTACTTCTGCAATTCCTTTTTCTTTGGCCCTTCTGCAGGTTTCTAGCGGTTGTCTTGACAGTGCATCTGCCACGACGTTTAATTGGCCTTTTCTATATGCGATTTCGAAGTCATATTGCTGTAGCTCCAATGCCCATCTAGCTATTCTGCCCGTCGGGCTTTCGATACTGTTGAGCCATTTTAACGCCATGTGATCCGTAACTAACTTGAAATGGTATCCCTCTAAGTACGGTTTCAGCCTTCGGATTGTCCAAACTATTGCCAAGCATTCCTTTTCTGTGGCCGAATAATTTTTCTCCGCTTGGTTAAGCGTTCTACTTGAGTATGATATGACCTTTTCGTCCTCTTCTGTTTCTTGTGTTAGAACGGCCCCAATACCATAGTCGCTCGCATCTGTCTGTAGTATGAACATTCGTTCAAAATCGGGACACGTCAAAACCGGATCTGCAGTTAATTTATTTTTTACCAATTCGAATGCCTTCTGATGCTCATCTGTCCATGTCCATTTGACCTTTTTCTTTAACACATTCGTTGTATGGTTGTACCATTGTTGCGAAGTCTGGAACAAATCTTCTGTACCATGATGCGACCCCTAAATATTGTCGTAGTTCCTTCACGTTAGCTGGTGGTTTCAGTTCCGCAATCGCTGCCACCTTTTCTGGATCCGTATATATGCCCTTTCCTGTTATCCGATGGCCGAGGTACTGCAATTCTCTTCTGAAGAATTGACATTTATCCGCATTTATCCGCAGATTTGCCTTCTTTAACCGTCGAAAACTTGCTTTAGATTTGCCATGTGTTCTTCTAGTGAACGACCTATCACTATAATGTCATCCTGGTAAGCAAACGCGTGTGGCATCATTTCTGGGCCGATCACTTGGTCGAGTGCTCTCTGAAATGTTGCTGACGCCGAATGTTACCCGAATGGCATAACCTTCCATTGGAATAGTCCCTTCCGTGGAACAGTAAATGCCGTCATTGGTCGACTGCTTTCTTCCAGCGGTATCTGCCAGTATCCATCCTTTAAGTCCAGACTACTTATGTAACACGCTTCCTTCAGCTGGTCCAGTATGTAGTTGAGTTGTAGTCTTGGGTCTTGGGGTAATATCTCTGTTTGACTGGTCGGTCGTCCTTCATGGTGATCCTGTGCACTGCTATATTTGATGGGCCTTTTAATTCTGCCAACTCTTGCTCGAGGAATTGCTCAATAACTTCGTTATATTCCTCTTTGACTACCATTTCGACTGCGACTGACAATTTTTCCTCTAACCATCCGTTCCTGCGGCTTCGGGCCGGTATGAACACTTTATGTCCTGCGCATGTCAGCTCCGCTCCTACTCCTTGCAAGAAGTTCCAACCTAGCACAAAATGATCTATCACTCCCGGTAGTATCATCAAGTCTATGGTTGTACATTGATCGCCGAATACGATTTGAACGCTTAGCTGTGTTCCTATTTCCGCGTTCCTGACGTCTGCCAAAGGTACTTGTTTCTTTGTGGGTTTTCTCGTGCCCACTGCCTTTAATTTGTTGCATAATTCCTGGCTTGCGAAACTTCCGGTAGCCCCTGTGTCGATTGTGGCCTTTATTTTCTTTTCTCCAATCAACACCCATGCCGACAATTGGTTTTCCTCTTCTTGCAGACTTCCCACTAATTTTGCGAGGCAGATTCTGGCGACCTCTGCTCGCCCCTTGGAAGCTGAGGTCGCTGAGCGTTTCCCGACTGCTTGCAGCACTCCCATTTTCTTACCCCTATTCGACCACATTGCCAGCAGAATGTCAGTCGACGGTTCGAGCATTCTCGTGCCCAATGCCCTGATTGTCCGCATCTGCGGCATGCCTGTGCTGGGTTTTGAACGAAGTTCACGTTTCCATCATTTGCTGGTCCTGTTCTTTGTTGTGTTTGTGGGCCTCGGTGAGTCATATGCCTATATTGTTCTTGGCATCTTCTGCATATGTCTTCTCCCACTGTCTTCCGCGGTGCGGCCATAGGCATTGATTTTTTCCTTTCTGCTTGGCTCTCTTGTTTAAATGTTCCCGATCGCTTTCCAATGCTTCGAATTCGTCGGCTAATTGCATTAGTGTATCTAAATTTCTGATACGATGTGGGCGAACAAATGCTCGGAGGTCTGGTGTGCAATTTTCTCCAATTATTTCCGATTGCTCGACTTCTGTACACTGTAATGGCCTCATTAATGTTTGCATTTCTAACATATAGTCTTTGAATGCTTCGTTCCAGTGTTGCTTTCTTTGGTGAACCTTTTCAGCTAGTTTTCTAAAATAGCCCCTAGGAAGGAAATATGCCTTAAAGCTTTCTCCGAACTCTTCCCACTTCGTCCATTGCTTGTTGTTTGCTAGATACCAGTTTAAGGCCTTATCCTTGAGTAATTCTGGCATGGCTCGTGGGATCATATCTAGATCAAGACCGTACATTTTTGCTGACCATTCGACCTGTTCTAAGAATTCTAACGGTTTAGTATTTCCGTCGAACCTGAATGCCCATTCCCTGACTTGTTTGGCTACTTTTGCGCATTCATTTGTGTTAATGTTTGGTTTTCTGGTTGCTGTTGCTGTTTTCTCCTGCTTGGCTTCTTCTCTTGTCTTTACTCCTGACATGTATGGGATTGACAATTCTTCTAGGTTGGTGTCTATTTTTCTCGGTAGCAATGATTGTACAGCTTTTGGTAATGGTGACTTACCATATATTTCCGCCATGGCTTTTATCCTGTCTTTCCATTCCGGGCATGCTTCGTTGATTATGATCCATTCTCCAAATTGTTTCCTCATGTTATCCACGTTGCCGGTTAGTTCGATACCGAATTCTTCTGCGTGGTGTAACAATTCTTCCTTTTTGAGGTGATAAATCCATGCTCTCCCCATTTTAGCACTTTTTATTTGATTCTTTTTGTATTGTTATTGACAAGACCGCGTTGGGCGCCAGTTGTAACGAGTCCTTTTTGACCCGAAAACCAATGCAGGCTATGCTCAGGGTAGTCGAGGATCGTTCCAACAAATTTATATTGGACTTGCAATAACAACACAAGGAATTCTTTATTCTATTATTCACCAGCGACGTGGTTCACTTTGATGTTTCACTTTGATCTTCCACTTATAACTATGGTACATGCGCATAAACCTATCTGAGGTATCCTTGCCAAATCGCAAGGTACGCCTCCTATCCGGCTCACCGCCGTGTTCGCAAGGTTTCGTTGGCCCAAGACACGCTGTGCACGTCCAAGCAATCGCTTGACTCGCAGGTTCGTCTATTCCGCACAACTCCCACGTACTGCCCTACTATCGTCCTACAAGGACTCAAAGGATGCGCTGGCTAGTATGACCGCCTATAACGTCGAACCAGCGTTCGACACACAGGCTTTACGTGCGCACAGCTACCTTTCTCGATGATCGTCGATATCCTTCCGCTAGGATATCCTGTATCTGATTCAAGTCCTTCCACGAGGACTGTTCCGTATCCTTTTCAAGGATTCCGCACTCGATTTCCCGTCTGTAGTATTCTGGAATACTCCGTTTCGCCGCACTTATACTTTTACGATTCGTTCCGCACTCGCTTAGATCCCGATTCACATTGACTTCCGTCCATGCCGTCAGCGACCCCTTATATAGCCCTCCCGGGCTGTCTCCCGGTGTCTCCTTGTCTCCTTCTAGAACATTCGAGACTCCCAGATCTTCAATACGGCACTTTCCTCTGCCCAGCAACAGCGCTCTTTTGAATTGCCAGCGATATCGTCCCCTCAGCCAATTGGAGCGACTGCGACAACTAGCCTCTGCTCCAAACTTAACGGATCCTTCCGTTTACTTGCTGCGCATCCGCCGTCTGTCGTGCTGCTATTCCCCTGGACTCCCATTCATTTCCCCTCTCCCCTGAATCCGCCTTGTTTCCCCTTTATGCGGCGAATTCGCCGCACTTCCCCTTTCGAAGTCTACATTTCCCCTTTCGCTCCATGCCCTTCTGTCTGTGAGGAATAACCATTCCTCACAGAGCTTTCCCTCGGATTCGATAACAGGTGTTCACTGGGCCGCAGAAGTCCACACGAACGTTTCTAAATGGTTTGTCAGCTGTAAGACGCTCAGGTGGCAGGGATCCCATGATTTGACGAAGAAGGACTGGACGATATCTTACGCAATGAACACATGATCTCACAATGCTGCGTGCCAAGGTTCTGGCCTTGACGACCCAGAATTGGAGTCTAAGCAAGCCGACCAATGCCTTTGGTCCAGCGTGATAATTGCGCACGTGAAGATGGCGTGCTTACACGAACAATGTTTGACTTACTGGGCAGCAGCAATGGAGGCTTTTGGCGAAATGGAATATTGGCGTGTTCGAGTCTGCCGCCAACTCTGATGAGCTCAAAACCAGACGAGTCATCCAGGAACGGGCTCAGAAATTTTAGACTGCTTCGTAAATCCCGTTGTTTTTGCAGCAATTGAAGATCTTCTCTAAAATGATGCCGTTGTATATTTCACACGATACAATCCAATGCGTCGCAAAGTTATTTTGGCGATGGAGTGGATGTTTCGAATATGCGGTTCATGTTGGCTGCACGGTGAAATCTGAACAAGTAGGCAATGATCCGGAGCGAGCGATTATACGAGCTGATATTGTCGAGAACCTACAAAATGTAGTTTGTTTCGATGGCGACAGAAAACGTAGACTTTCTTTTTTCAGCATCGATGGTTTCCGGGTTTAGGGACCTGTCGGGCTCTTGACAGGGCCATTGATTATCGGGTTTGTGAAGAAAGGAAGGGCCAGTAAACCAAATTGAACGTTGAAGTTCATCTGATGTGCAACCTCGTGACACAATATCAGCAGGGTTGCTTTCGGATGGTACATAATTCCAACGACCATCAGAAGTGTGGTCTTGGATAGTGGAAGCTCTATTTCCAACAAATGTCGACAATGTGATGGAGTATTGTTGCAGCCAAGGCAATACAATCTGCGAATCAGACGAAAAAAATGCGCTATGCGGCTGTCCGATGAGTTTATCCTTAATCTTTGCATACAACTTAGTCAGCAGTTCAGCTCCACTCAACTCAAGTCCAGGAAGAATCATCTTCTTAACAGGCGCAACTCTAGATTTGGCAGTTAGCAACTGCACATTCACGTGGCCGAGAGAGTCGGTTGAACGCACATAAACGCAGCAGCCACAGGCGCGTATCGAAGCGTCACAAAATGCGTCCAGCTGAATGTCTACAATTTCGGCTTGTAGACAATAGCGAGAGACAGAAATCGATGACAATGAGTTGAGTGATGATAGGCACCTTGCCCATGCATGTTGAAGTGATTGCGGTAAGGACTCATCCCATGCAAGTTTTAGCAACCACAGTTCCTGCATAATGATCTTTAGAACAATGATGAGCGGTGCCAGCAATCCGAGAGGGTCAAACAGCGAGGAAGCAACAGAAAGGATCGTTCTTTTGGTTACAGTTGAAGACAAATGTTTCGGTTTGAATAAGAAGAGCAGCACGTCACGACGTTGATCCCAAGTTACGCCAAAAGTGCTAGTGATGGCGTCTTCATCCGGATTCAATTCCTTGTCTGATTCGTCCTCCATGAAGGCAGGATGATTGGAATGCCATTTGGTTAGTGGGAACAATCCACGATGAAGTATCTCAGTGACTTCCTGCTTGATGATTGCAGCTTGGAAAGATCGTCTGCTCCACATAACATATCATCGACGTAGAACGATGACTTTACAATTGATGATCAGAGCGGAAGTTCATCCTGGTGTAGGTCTGCAATGTGCTGCAAACTGCGAACTGCTAAATACGGTGCAGAGGCGGTCCCGTAAGTTTCCGTATTAAGCTCATAGGTTTCCAAATTTGCATCAGGGTTTGTTCTCCAGAACACATATTGGTACTTTCGATCCTCAGGACGTACGAGGACTTGTCTGTACATTTTGGTTACGTCAGCTGTGAGAGCGTAACGTACCAATCGGAAGCGAAGTAGGAGAGTGTATAAATCGTCTTGTAGCGTTGGGCCAACAAGAAGTATTTCATTTAATGAATGTTGAGATGAAGTGGTGCACGAGCCGTCGAAAACGACTCGCAATCTTGTTGATAAGCTAGTTGGCTTAAAAACACAATGATGAGGTATATAAAAGTGTGGCTCACATACCTTAGGATTAGTCACCAACGTCATGTGACCGAGATCCTCATATTCCTTCATAAAACTTACGTATTGCAATTTTTTCTCAGGATGCCTTTGGAGGCGCCTCTCAAGTGCCAGGAATCGCCGACGAGCAATATCACTTGAGTTTCCCAGGCAACTGGGATCCCTTTTGAACGGAAGATTAACGACGATTCGTCAGTTTTCCAATTGATGAGTTTTTTTCGAATATAATTCTTCACAGCTGCGATGTTCTGGCTGAAGCGACTTCTTTGGATTTTCAACAGCCTCAACACTCCAAAGCAGTTGCAGATTCTTATCAATTGACTCTTTTAGTGACAGCATGCATACCGGCGATGGTTTTTGTTGCTGATGTTGATACCGGCCTGACACGACCCATCCGAACAATGTCTTCTGTAAGACTGGCAAATTGTCTCCAAGCTTGATTTGTCCAACAGCAAGGCATTCAAAGAATGCCTCCGTACCAAGCAATAGATCGATGCTTCCAGAACGATGAAATTGATCATCAGCCAGTGGAGTATTGGCGGGCAAATCCCATTCAGATGTGTCGATTTCCGTATCAGGTTGATAGGCGATGTGTGAAGTTATGCAGAACTGCAGCGTTACTTCAAATGGTGACACCCGAGACTTTACTTCAGTCGTGGTGCACGTGTTGATATTGGTAGTTGACTCCGCAATATTTCGGATTTCTATACTACGTTTTTCTCTGCGGAGAAACAGTTGTTGGGCGAATTGGTCAGTCATAAAGTTTACCTGCGAGCATGAATCCAGCAGCGCTCTTCCTTGCTTGTATGCCCCTGACGAGTCTCTTACAAGCACCTTCGCGGTGGCCAGGATGATTTGTCCACCTTGTGATTGATTCATGTGCGAGTAAGCTAAGCTTCGTGTTCTTGCCTTGAAATTGAGAACATTCTGCAAGCTTGTGGCCAGAACTGGAACAAAGAACACAGGTTGGATTAGTGATCGCAAATGATAAACCCTTGCCAGGCTCGGCACTGGGTTTTAGTTTATCAGCCTCAGTCATACGATACGATGCTATGCCACTAGACTGTAAAAACTGACAATGACGTTTCAATACAGTAGAGCACTGTGCCCATTTGGGTAACAAACGCAAATTGAGGGATTCGTTCCACTTGTTCCGAGACTGTTGATCACATTTTCCCATTACTATGTAAATCAGCATGCCTTGTGCAATATCCGATTCTGTGTCTAGGGACGAAAGTGATGAATACATTGCGGTGGCCTTGTCGATAAGAACTCGCAGCTGATTTCCATCAGGTTTCTCGACTGGTTGTAGGTTGAACAACGACTCGATCGTATCTAAAAATGTGAGCGTAATGTTGTCGTAGCAATCATTAAGGCGAGCAATGGCCTTAGGGTAGTTCTCCTTGGTCACTTGGAATGCTTTAACAGCTTCTAAAGCAGGACCCTCCAGGCAGTTTAAGAGGTGGTTAAACTTCTCAATGTCTGACAATGTTGGTTCATTACCGATGATTTGGTTGAACCACGTTATAAAATTCTTGTACTCTGACTTCATTCCATTAAACACTGGAAGAGCCAGTCTGGGCAGACTTGACGGTGGCATAGAACGGGGCGAACTTGCTTGGCCGATTGCAGTGCTATGTAAGACTTCTCCAAGTTGCTCTAGGATGGACACTTTGATACTCACAAATGTATCATTAAGGTCTGCGCGACCATCATCGTCTGGATCTGCAGCTTCAATTTCCGTCTGTGCCGCCAGAGCTTCTTTGTAATGATTCTCTATCATTTCTAGCCGCAATTGTAATTCAGTATTTGAAAATCTCTGTTCATGGCCATCTTGGTCAACGGAAACCTTAATCCTTTCTTGTAAGCGAGAAAAGTTTCGTATAACACTTGCAAGTTTGCGTTGACAATCTTCGAGACTCATTGTGGGTGTGCTTGCAACAAATTAATTTATTAGAAATGTACAAATGTAAACAAACCAACGACTCGATCTGGCAACGCCGTGCACCAATGTGAGAGCGAGAGAGATCTGTAAGCAGCAGCAGCGACGTTGCAGCGATCAGCGGCAGCGAGCAGGCAACGGCAGCAATGTTCAGCGAGAATGAAGGAGCGACGAATTATAACGGCGCAAACAACAGCAATGGGTTGACAACAGCAGCAATTGAGAACGACGTTTGGCTGTTGCTGTGCCAACGATGAATGATGAGCCGAAGAGTGTGACGAAAACTTGCGAAACTTCCAATGTTCCTCGTCGGCTGACTCGAAGCAACGACAAATTGCTGGATCTTCCAATTGATCACGCGGTTAACTGATGTTCACACTCAATGTGAATGACATGGAGAGACTTTTCCAATGTCTCGCTTGGCTATGTTGGCGACTGGCCGAGCAGTACCAATTGACGAAAATATAAAATTTCCAGTCCAGACGATAGGTTCTCATGGCTCGCTTGGAGCGGCGAGCGAAGTGATAGGGTATCAGCTTCTATTGCGGAGAGGCGGCGACATCCGTTTGATGGTCCCGTTCCAGAAATTTCAACCAGGCTTGGTTAGGTTGTCCACCGGCTGAGCAGCAGCACAACAAGGAAAAATCAATAGTTTCCAACAACTATACGAATTCAATTGCAGAGAGACGGCGATATTCACAATAGTCCCGTTCTTGCAATGTCAATGACAAGCCTGGTATATGAAGTAGCACTTTAGAATTTCCAAAATTTTCCGGAATTTTCACACACATGCCCCACGTTGGGCGCCAAAATGTTGGATCAGGAGCGTTTTCCTGACCTGAGAACATTTAATCTAGGATGGGTGTGTATGAAAATCCAGAACACGTGTCTCAAAGTGCAACTCTCGACAAATTTCCCACACAGCAACACGATCTTGCTTCAATGAATGAGTGTACAGAACTAATTTATTCAGGGAGCTTAGAATTTACAAGAGCCTATGCGGTTTAACAGAGTTCGAAAAATAGAGAGAATAAATATGTGTGTGTGAGCTAAGCATACGGATATGTATAAGCCGCTAACATTAAGCTTGCAAATGACAATTATGTTGACAATCAATTGTGTTAACAATAGGCAGTTAAATTCAAAGGTTTTACAAAGCAAATAGATTTGGTAACTTGATTAAATGGCAAAATATGAGAGTTTGACCGAACAGTATAAATTTAATATTGAAACTATTACTGACGAAAGGAACTTTCCTCCGCTGAAGCTTGATCAACTTCATTATTATGATCATTATTATTATTGTGGTCGGGCGTGGCGTACCAGTTGTATGTGTGGCTGCTGGTGCGGGAGGTGCGGGTTCAATCCCGCCTCGGACGATCTAATAAAAAAAATAGAGGGAAGCTAATTTCGGCTCGACCGAAGTTTATATACCCTTGTAGCTTGTATGATTTTTATAAATTAATAGCCTGATTCCACTGACACAAATATGTACATTCGGCCAAATGTACACATTTTTGACAAGGGTCCTATATACATTTTCTACACCTAATTTCAATGGCTGCTGTACTATAAAGTTGTCCTATCAAACTTGGTAGAATTATGTGAAAGCATAGAAAACTTGTAAGTACAAGGTTCGGGGACGTTTGCGTTGAAGACAAAAAAGTTTTTCTCACTAAAACAACATTTTCGACCGATGGTTGCTATGGCAGCTATATACTATAGTCATCCGATCTGGCCGGTTCCGACAAATGTGCAGCGTATTTGTACCAAAAGACTTCGTGCAAAGTTTGGTTACGATAACTTTAAAACTGACGGAGGAGATAGTATAGAAACAGACGGTCAGACGGACGGACAGACGGAATGACGGACGGACAGACGGAATGACGGACGGACAGACGGACATGGCTATATCAACTCAACTCGTCATGCTGATCAAGAATATATATACTTTGTGTGGTCGGAGATGCTTCCTTTTATGCGTTACAAACATCTGGACAATTTTAATATACCCTCTACAAGGGTATAAAAAGATTTTTTCTTTATTTAGAAAATAACTTTTACACATCCGATCGCCTTCACCAGCTATTGGCGCCAGCTGTGAAGTAACTAGCCATGAAAAAGCTTCTCAAACTTTGCCGTTCGGATTCATCGTAAAACTGTAGGTCCCTTTCTCTTGTGCGAAAGATTATAAGCACACACGCCAAGAGATTGAGAGAAGCTTGGCCCTGGCCCTCCTGGAGGTGCTGTTTGAGCCAATTTTACTTTACTAATATTATTGATATTGCTCACAGAAGAACAAGCAGGTGCACCGGGGAGCACGCGTGCTGCTTCACTTTTCAAGGCCAAAAGCTTTCCCATGCTCTCCACGCATGTGACCCTCTCACCGCGTCTTACATGCACCAGGCCGCGTCGGGAGAACACAGCTGTGAAGAGCTTAGGCTTTTTACACCGCATGGACTCTTTGAAGATCCCATAATTTTGTTTGGAGAGTTGCTCATTGACATAGAATGAAGTGGGCAGTGATTGGAAAGGTACCCAATTTGCTTACCCAGGTAAGGAACAAGGTAAATGTCAAAAAATATACCTAGGTAAGGTAAAAGGTATACGGAATTTCCAGTACCTAGGTAAAGGTAAAGGTACAAAAATGGTTCTTTTAATTTTAAAAGAATGGTGAAAAAATGGAATATTGTGATGTTTTATTATTAAAATGTCTCTTATATGCTATCTCGATTTTTTAACATAACAACAGCTTCGAATATTTCGCCAAATTGTCTGTTTCTTAAAAGTCTTCAGAATCCTTTGTATTTGAACTCTCATTGCCAAAAGTTTTAAAATTTTCAAAAATTTCTTCAACAAGCCAATCTTTCTTGGATCTTTAAGTGGATCACAATATTTCAAATTATTCAAGCATTTAAAATTATGTATTACTAGAAGTAAATAAGGCAGAAAATTCTTAAATAACAACTAGATTCTCCTTGCAAAAGATCAATAGCCTTAGCCAAAATGTCAGTAACATTATTTCATGATGGCTTGAAAACTGTTCCATCTTGAGGCGCAAAGAGCTATTAATTTAAGCTTACAAATTTTCTTAACCTTATCTGCTGTTACTGTGGATCTGTTATCAGCATTCCAAATTGCCGTTGCTTTCGTTGAGGAAGAATTGTAGAGCCTATTCAGCATCTTTCGTGACAACTAAGTTCAAAGTGTGTGATGCACATCCAAAGTGCCTTGGCAAAATAATTTCAGCAACAGCTGGTTTATTACCTTTAAATCGGACTCTTCTAAATACTGTACACTATAAATGCTTTACAAAGTCTTCTTTATTGGCCCGATATTGCATCACAACCGCTTGACGGTCTTGGCCTCTGCAATGAATGCTCTCCACTCGCTTCTGCATTGTGCGAGCTGGCACCAGTTGTTCACACCAAGGTTGGAAATGTCTTTCCGCACTTGATCATCCCATCTTAGTGGTGGACGACCCCTCCTGCCTTGTCCTCCAAAGTCAGCCGCCTTCGCTTTGTACGTCTTTTTTACTGGAGCTTCTTCATCCATCCGGATTACATGTCCTAACCAGCGCAGCCGCTTTTGCTTTATGCGCTTGACTAGACTGATGTCCTTATAGAGCTCATACAGTTCGTGATTCATTCGAATGCTGTATCCATCGCCAACTTTTAAATGTCCATAGATCCTCCGAAGGATTTTTCGCTCGAACACGCCAATCGCATCCTCATTCGCTGCTGTCATTGTTCATGCTTCTGCGCCGTATTGCAGGACTGGGATGATGAGCGACTTGTTTAGCGCTATTTTAGTTCTTCGAGAAAAGGCTCTGCTCTTGAACTCCTTACTGATCCCGTAGTAGCATCGGTTTACAAGAGTAGTTCTTCTAATTAATCATCGTCCCGAGGTAGACAAAATCCTCTACAACCTCAAAGTTGTACTCCCCCATAGTAACAAATTGTCCAAGACGCGTAGACTTCTTGTCCGTGGATACTAAGTACTTCGTCTTGTCCTCGTTTACCGCTAAGCCCATCAGTTTAGACTGCTTCTCAATCTCTGAAAACGCAAACGTAGCATTAGATCTTCATAGAGAAATGAGCCCGATCTGTTGTCATTTGGGCACTGGCGAAGTATATACTCCATCAATAAATTAAAGAAGTCACACGATAGGGTATCACCCTGCCTAAAACCTCTCTTGGTATCAAATGGTTCAGAGAGGTTCTTTCCTATTTTGACGGAGCTTCGAGTGCTTCTCAACGTCATCATGCAAAGTCGAATGTACCTTGCTGCTATACCAAAGGTAGACAGGGCGTCAAAGAACCTTGACCTTATCGGTGTGTCAAAGTCTGATTTATAATCAACAAAAAGATGGTTGGTTTTGATATTTCTCTCATAGGTCTTCTCCAGGGTTTGTCGTAATGTGAAGATCTGGTCTGTGGTGGATTTACCAGGTCTGAAACCACACTGATAAGGTCCGATCAGTGTGCTAATAAGCGGCTTTAGACGTTCACAAATAGTGCACGAGAGAATCTTATATGCGATGGGAAGGAGACTGATCCCACGGTAGTTGGCGCAAACTTTTTTTTAAAAAGTGGGCAATTTACACTTAGACTCGAATCTTCGGGCATGCTCTCGTCGGACCATATTCTGCTGATGAGTTGGTGCATGCACCTTACCAACTCCTTGCCTCCAGCCTTAAACAGTTCAGCTGGCAGGTCATCTGCTCCTGCTGGTTTGTTGTTCTTTAGCCTTTTTATGGTTACACAGACTTCGTGATGGTCCGGTGGGACTATCTCTATGTTGTCGTTTGGTGGCGTCGCTACTTCTCCAGAGGCGGTATTGTGTTCGTTGTCGCCTCCCAGCAGGTTTGCGAAATAGCTTCTCCATTTGTCTAGCGCCACTGGCGGATCTGTGTCCAGATTTCCATTTTCGTCCTTGCATTGTGTGACTCCGGGTTTGAAACCTTCAGTTAGTCGTCTAATCTTTCAATAGAATTTTCGAGTCTCACCCATGCCGAATAGCATCTCGACTTCCTCACGCATGCGCCTTTCTCGCTCATTCTTTTTCCTTCTGAAAAGGCGCTTCTCCTCTCTCCTTTTCTTCCGGTTTTGCTCTTTAACAGCCCGCTTTACTCCCGACTGCAGAGTTCTCCTGTAGGCAGCGTCTTTCTCTGCAGGAGCGTCGCAGCAGTCCTCATCATACCAAGTCTGCTTTCGAGGGTGCTCTGCGTATCCTAGTATCTCCTTGGCAGCCGTACTCATGGAGTGTGATATATGATTCCACTATTCGCATACACCAGAAGGGAATGGTGAGTTTTCCCTGAGCAGTTGGGTGAGTTTAGCTGTCTAGGCTTCAGAGGTCCGTTGTGATTGCAGCCTATCGACATTTAGCTTTCGACGTGTACTAGTACGAGAGGCATGTGCCACACTGAGCCCCGTGCGTACTTTGGCTGCAACAAGGTGGTGATCCGAGTTTATGTTGGCACCTCGAATCGCACGCACGTCTAGAACACTCGATGAGTGCCTTCCGTCGATCACAACATGATCAATCTGATTTCGCGTTAGTTTATCAGGGGACATCCAGGTCGCCTTATGGATGTCGCGATGTTTAAACCTGGTACTACTTATGACCATGTTCCTGCCCGCGGCCAAATCTATTAGCCCCTCTCCGTTACCGGAGGTTGTTTCATGAAGGCTAAATCGGCCGCCTGTCGAGCCAAAAACTCCTTCTCTCCCAATTTAAGCGTTAAAGGGGCCAAGCACGATCTTTATGTCTTGATCGGGGCAGCGCTCATATAATTGTTCTAGGCGCTCATAGAATTCGTCGTTTATCGAAGCGCCCTTGTCTTCCGTTGGGGCGTCTACACAGATAAGACTAATATTAAAATATTTAGCCTTAAGTCTGAGTGCGGCTAGTCGCATGTCCACTGGTGTGAAACTGATGACAGAGCGAAGAAGTCTTGCACTGACTGCAAAGCCGCATCCAAACTCATGCTTGGAAGCATGTCCGCTGTAGTAGATCTCCCAGGTTGCATTGGTTGTTGATGTTCTTTTCACCATGCTCCCCTGTCCAATCCATCGCATTTCCTGAAGTGCGGTAACGTCCGATGAATATTTCTCACGGACAATCACCAACTGGATATCAGCACCTTCTCTGTTGAGGGTGCGAACATTCTAGGTGCATATCCTCAAATCGTGGTCCTTAAAACGTTTGCGTGGGTCGTCGTCAGAGGGGGTCCGTATCCGAGGCATTGTTGTCGCAGTTTTCATTGGTGGAGTTTTTTTGACGGCGGTGGGTACCAAACCCGACGCACCAACCCTATATATTGTACCCTGTAGGGAGGGCTCGCAGCTCACGCTAGCCAGAAGCTTTGCGGATGCAATGCGTTCTGTTTACTGTGGTTACCAACGAGGAGGTGTGAGTCGACTTGAGACGCAGTAAGCCAGGATCGCGCTGGGTTCGCCAAATTGAACCGATCAGCAGCTTTACCTCACTACCTACGCCCCCATTAGGTCCAGAAAAATTAATTGTAACTGTTCCACATATATTGGTATTTCTAGGTCTGTATTTGCTATGAACTTCGGCTGATATAGTAGCAAGTATTTCATGTGTGTGGGGAGCACGAGAGAATGACGATATAGATTGCTATCTATACTTATATAGTGGCCAGTTATACCAAAGTAGCTTTTGTTATTGCAGCTCCAGATATCGGCAGTCGTACTAATAAAATGAGTATTTTGAAAAATACCAGCGATATTTTTCTTATACAGACACGCTCCGGATTTCAGTACAAAATTGGTATTAAAATCGCAAAATTTTAGCGAAAGTGAAAATGGGAGCACGGCTAATAGTCCGCCTTCCTCTTATCTAGCATGGATCGTATAGTTTTTGCACAGAGTATGTTTACCGGACGTCCAGCGAAAGCCACAAACAGGTTATTGAAACTTTTCTTTTCAACTTGGCAGAGCGGCAACATCTTGGATATAATGTAATCGGAGCGAAAAAAATCACGTACGAAAAGTACCTAGTACCTTACCTATTGACAAGGTAAATGAATATTAAGACCTAGGTAAGTTAAAAGGTACTCGAATTTGAAAATACCGAGGTAAGGTAAATTTTACACAAAATATGTATCTAGGTATGTACCTTGGTATGTGTACGTAGGTACTTCCAAACACTGGGAGTGGGCGAGTCGAAACCAAGCAGTGACAAGTTTAGTTGTTGTTTTGTAGCTTTCTTCTAAGCTCCTATTCCGCATAAGAGCAGAACCTTATCCCACATGGATTCCAGTTTTAATATGCTACGTTGTCCACGTTGTCTACCCTGAAAATGCCTTTGATTCGCGGTGCCGGGGTGAAGTTCAGCTCAAAGCAAAGAGTGTGGAAGATCGACTTCAAATCTTCGTCCTCAATGAAAGGAATGCCATGCAATCGCAAATCACATTCAATGAGAACATTAGCCTCAGCGGCAATTTTGGAGTTTAGCTTGTCGCGGAGTAGAAGTGAAGCGAGGTGCATCTTAAAATCCTCGGGCTTCTTCCACTATTCCGTCCATTCCCACTCCGAACTCTTCCAAAGTCAAGCTTGAACATATATTCTGCGTATTTTAGTGCTAGCGCCGTGCATGGTTCTTTCTACTTCTTGTGGATGTGTACGTAGCCTGCCCTTGCCACAGCACTAAACCGCCGCTAGGGTTCACTGATTAAAGCTACTTCGATTGCCTCATCCAGGACCGTTTGGTGCCGAAGATCCGCACAGTGGTGAAGGTTTAGCTGAACTACCTTCATGCTTGGTGATGATTGTTCCCTCCGTCGCGCATGGTACAGTGCTTGCTTCCCGGATAGTGTTTGGTGTTCCCGTTTTTTCCTGCCATGTGTGTTTACGGGGATATTAGCCCAAACGTCGGTGGAAGGCGTGACTGCTACCACCGGCGGGCACGGTGAGGAGAAATCCTCTCTTCGTGTCGCCAGCGGTCACACCTCTGTTGCGGTTGGAGCAGGCCAAGACAGTTGTACAGCTACTGCCAAGACGACAGATAAAGCCAAAGTGTGGCGTGGTACCGCAGTAAATGCAGACTCGGACTGCGAGTCGCACGGCGGCTCAATAAAGTCGGAGACCGAGGAAAAGCTGCTGCTCTCCCCAGTCTAGGCGGGTTCTAGTACCTCAAGTAAGGTAAGGCCCAAAAGGACTAAGGAGGGCATGCGAGCGAAGGTCCAATACAAGGCGGCGCTTAAGATCAAAGCGCGGCTCGATGGCAGCGGTAAGCTCTCCCCAGAAGAGAGCAAAAAGCTGGCATGGGCCGAGCAAAAGATCAAGGAGGGTCGCAAGCACTTTGCGGAGAGACCGGCGATGAAAGCCACCTCCGCCGCATACGTTAACAGGGTGGAGGAAAGCGTGGTAATGAAGCGGCAGCGCTCATCCGAGCAAGCGAAGGTAGAGGCCCCAGTCACCAAACTGCCATGCCCAAGACCGCGGAGCCATGCTTTACCAAGCTCCACCCCAAACACACAAAAACCGACAAAGGAGTCAGCCAGCGACGTGGCACAACGGCATCTCACCGTAGCCCTAGTCGACAAAAGCGACCCTTTCGGAAAAATGACGCCAGAACAGTGGAAGCAAGTGGAGGGGATGCTGTTCGAAGAAATTTTTAAGAGGATGGACGACCCAGCAGCGCAACCGGTAACGTTTGACGGAGCAGGCTGGCTGTTTGGAGTCAAGATCCTCAAATGTATGGACGATCTCACCCTCAAGTGGGTCAAAAGCGTCGTTGCAGACATGGGAAGCCCATGGGAGGGTGCTCAGCTGGAGGTTGTTGACAGAACATGCAACTGGAAGGTGCTTTATGTTGCTAAGCCCGACAAGAACGGGCAGCACATGGTCCTCCAGATCAACAAAGAGGCCGACGATTTGCTCTACCCAAAGTTCGGGAAGATGGCGTGGGGAGTAGGCAGCGTGCACCTACGACTCAAAAAGCGCCACCCAGAAGACAAGAACGAGCACACGCTGGAGGCAGGGGAGGTCGAAAAGGACCTTGGCATCGACGAGATGGTCGAAAGAGCCAGCAGCCTCGACATTACAGAGGCAGTGCACTCTGCTCAGAACGAAGGGGATGGTGTCTCAGCCATGGTAGTTGACCCATCCAGCCTGGAGAACGACGAGGATGAGGATTCAGCCATGGTAGTTGACCCATCCGGGCCGGGGGACGCCAACAACGATCATGCAGTTGAAGATCCTCCAGGTCAACTTGCATAAAAGCAAGCGTGCGTCGGAGGAGCTCCTGATAACCCTTAAGGTAGGGCCCGCCGATGTGGCCTTAGTTAAGGAACCTTGGATTGCGGCAGGGAACAAGGTCTCAGGGCTAAGGTCACCAAATTACAACACTCTCCACCCCACCGCGGTAAGTAAGGCACGGACAGCCATTCTGGTAAGAAAAGGCATCTATGCTTACCTTATGTCAAATTACAGCACGAACGACCTCACAGTTGTGACCCTGGAAGGCCACGATGATGAGCCAATAATAATGGCGTCCTGCTACATGGCACACGAGCGAGAGTCACCACCATCCGAGCTCGTACGTCTAACGGCCGAGGCGAGTAGGAAAAACCAGCCACTTGTCATCGGAACGGACGCCAATGCACATCACACAGTGTGGGGCAGTCCGGACATAAACGACAGAGGTGAGTCTCTACTAAGCTTTATACTACAAACTAACATAAAAGTAGAAAACGTTGGAGATGTGCCAACATATGTGGGACCAACATCGGCCAACGTCCTAGACCTAACTCTGACCTTAGGGAACAGTACTCAGGCATCAGAATGGAGAGTCCTCGAAAGACTCTCCTTCTCAGACCACAAGTACGTCCATTTTAAGATCGAGTTCAACCACAACCAAACCAGAAAAACCTACAGGAACCCCCGGAACACCAACTGGGTGAAGTACCTTAAAACGGTAGAATCAAAACTACCTACGCCAGCGAACATCTGCTCGGTAGACGATATTGAGATGTCCGTGAAGACGCTCACGTCCAACCTAACCGAAGCATACAAATCCTCATGCAAACTCACAGTTAGCAAACGGAGAACCAGACCCCCCTGGTGGACCCCAGCGCTGAAAGAGCAGAGGAAGGACGTGCAAGAATGCTTCAAACTCGCCAAAGAAGCGGATGAGCAAATAATTTGGGAAGAATACAAGATAACACTTCGCTTCTTCAAAAAAGAAGTACGAAAGGCAAAGCAAAACGCGTGGAGAACCTTCTGCTTTAGCATAGAGAAGGTCTCCGAAACAGCTAGACTCAGGAAACTGCTGTCAAAGCAGCCACCCATGCAGAGTCAGCTGAAAACGAACGACGGCCACTGGACGGAAAGCAGCAGGGAAGCGACATGCGCTCTTCTTGATGCGCACTTCCCAGGCTGTACTGTAGTCACTGAGTCAGATAAGCCTCTTGACCTACACACGCATCAAAGCAACATCCCAAATAACATCATCACTCCAGAGAAAATCCGTTGGGCGATCGACTCGTTCGCGAGTTAAAAATCCCCAGGACTGGATGGAATATTCCCAGCCATGCTAAAGACGATCAAATGCGCAATCGTCCCATGGCTGCAATCCATTTTTGAAGCTTGCTTGAGATGGAGCTATGTACCTGTGGTCTGGAGGACAGCACGCGTTGTATTCTTACCAAAAGCGGGAAAATGCAGTCATGTGCAACCAAAGGACTACAGACCCATAAGCCTCACATCATTCTTGCTCAAAACAATGGAAAAACTGCTAGATCTCCACATAAGAGAAGGCTTGAACCTGACCTTGGAGAACAATCAGCACGCCTACACAAAAGGGAAATCGGTGGAAACGGCGCTACACTCCCTAGTAGCCACCATCGAGAAGGCACTGTACCATCAGGAATTTGCCCTGGGAGCATTCCTAGATATATCTGGTGCATTTAACAACGTCACCACAGAAGCGATAATGCGAAGCCTAAGGGCACTAGCAATACACAAGGCATTGGACTCCTGGATATACAACCTGCTGAGCTGCAGAAGAGTACAAGCCGAGTGGGGTACCACAACCATGACGAAAGAGGCACACGGAAGAACGCCTCAGGGCGGAGTCCTGTCGCCCCTTCTATGGAACCTTGTGGTCAACGAACTATTACGAAAATTCCGCAGGAAAGCACCCAAGATAACCGCATATGCTGACGACATAAGCATAATTATCATGGGGAAATGTCCATCGACTCTTAGCTCAATCATGGACTCTACTCTCAAAGAGATACTAAAGTGGGCCACAGAAGCCGGACTCAGTATCAATGCGGAGAAGACGGACCTGATTCTCTTCACCAAGAGATACAAGGTACCGCAATGAACTCCACCTACGATAAATGGAATACAGCTAACGCCAAAGAACAACATAAAATACCTTGGAGTAGTAATCGACAGTAAACTGTCATGGAGACTCAATGTGGAGGAAAGGGTGAAAAAGGCAACCAATGCGCTATATGCATCCCAGAAGATGCTAAGCAGCACTTGGGGCCTATCACCAAGTATAACGCACTGGCTCTTCATCTCAATAATACGACCGATACTACTACATGGCATATTGGTACGGTGGCGCTGAGGTCCACTCCAACAAAAGCACTCGAACACATCCTAGGAGTCAACCCCCTGGACATCCAAGCACACCTCCTTGCACAAAAGACGGCCCAACGTCTTTGTGCGGCAGGCACCATGGCGCTACAAAGCTATGGACACAGCACGGTGGGTAGAGTGATCAACAGTATCACGGACTACATGATCCCAAAAACCAACTTCACAGGTGCATCAGCATTACTGGGACCAGAAGACGCGTATAGAACTGGCCCAGGAAGCAATGCACCTATTTACAGACGGCTCCAAGATGACCTCAGGAGTCGGAGCCGCTGTATACTGCGATGAGCCGGAATTGAGGCTCTCCTATAAACTGCCAGACCACTGCACCATATTCCAGGCGGAGGTTACGCACCAAACAACCAAATAAACATATACGTTGAAAGCCAAGCGGCAATCAAAGCAATGCAGAGACACACCATTAACTCCAAAAATGTTCTGGCAAGCAGGGAGGCAATAGATTCCCTCAGCATCTCTAGAAAGGTGCAAATCTACTGGATTCCCAGCCACCGGGGCATTGATGGAAACGAAATGGCTGACAGTCTTGCAAAAGCCGGAACCGCACTAAGCCAAGAAGCAACACTAAACATATCTATCTCCGTACAGACGCTACACAGCAAAATGGAGGAGATAGCGGAGAAAGAAGCAGAGGAAAAGTGGAAGAACACAACCGGCTGCAAAATCTCAAAAATCATGTGCAAGACAAGAGACAAAAAACTCACGCACTATATGCTACAGCTCCAAAGAAGAGACTGTAGACTGCTTATAGGCATACTAACTGGTCACTGCCTAGCAGCTGCTCACGCGAAAAAACTAGGCATCACGACAACGGACATCTGCAGGAAATGTAAGGAACCTGGAGTCGTTGAAACTCTGGAACACCTCATCTGCAGCTGCCCAGCGATCGCTAAGACGAGACTAAGACATCTGCACTCCCCAAGTCTCACCTCTCTTGAAGAGGCGGCAAAGAGGTCTCCCAAACAACTATTGGCCTTTGCCAAAACGTCAAACATCCTCTTGGATTTCTAATGGTACCCAGAAAAAGCCACCCGGCCTCACTAAGGACCGTAAGGTCTATGTGTGGTCCCTACAAAGGGCCAGCCGGAACTACCTACCTACCTACCTGTGTTAACGTGTAAATGTGTGTATGCGGTTCATACCAGGAGCTCTCCTTACTGTGGACGATCCGTTACATTTTCGGGGCGCCAGCGGAGTCGTCCAGGGCTCATCTAGGATTCTCTCTTTGTATTTAAACCATTGCGCTGTCTTTCAGCTCTGAGCAGTCGTTTGAGTATTACTGAGATGGCCTCCGCTGCTTACCTTGCTTACCGCTAACCAATTTTGTTCTGACTCAAGCATCATGTCTACCAGGTTACAAACGGCTAGTAACCTCCTCACCCGCATGCTTAGGTCTCTTCTTTCATTTATGTACTGTTATGATCCGACCTTCTTTCCCGGGTCCCACTATCGGTCGCCGGCTAGTTTACGGCTGCCTCAGGGATGAGTACGACCTCGATAGCTGGACTGGTCGGCTAACAACAAAAAATTTATATATTTTCAGATGCCTGTCACGGCTAAACAAAAATACAAGGCAAAAATAGCTGGAATTATTTGTCAGAACATTGCCAGCCCTACCATAGGCTGACTTACAAAAATCGGACAACCCCCTTAACTCTCAGACACTGATCTTCAGAACGCGACCTCACCCCCTAGAAAAAATTTACACTAACATATTCTTTTCACTCTCAAATACATATATTATCTAACGATCTACTAGCAACTATAGACATATAGGTCCCAGGGTACCTCTGGGACGAATACACGACAAATAATAAATATATATAAATGGGATTACTAAATTAAATTAAGGGAATAAATTAAACAAATACTTAAATACTATAGCTCACGACTGCTATGCCGGTTTTACTTTGCCATTTAATTGGGTGGTATTAAAACCTGGGGCCACCCAGAGGTGTGTGGCCAATTTCTCCTCCAAAATTGGATCCTCTGGGGGCCGCTGCCAAAGTTCTAATTGAAGGCTCCTCTCTCTTTGAACCGTATTACCGAAAAATACGCCTAAAAAATTAATTAACAACTCGGCACTACACAATATTTGTTCTCTTACCGAGATTGTAATCTTAAAACTTTATAACACAAAATTTTCTGCTGACACATATATAGCCGCAAGACAATAGGCAATGACTTTTCAAATTTTTCTAATTCCTTATTCTTCCCCTGGGGAACTATTCGCCCAGAAAGGTAACAATTTAAAATTTTGAGCCGCTCACTCCCTGAGCCTTCGGAACGAGAGAACCAGCACGACCCAGTAAGCCACTCGTGCGCAACCCTGGTTCCAATCTCGTTTATCGGCGGCGTGTGTATCGATAAACATTAAGATCAAAACAAACAAACATTTCGGGTCTAAGCTTGATACCAGCACATAACAGTTCAACGGATAGACAAAGAATACATGTTCTGCGTCTTCTATTGCCCCTGTACTTACACAGTGAGTTATGCAAATAGAATCTAAAGCACCCATGCCCCGTCAAAAGTTGCGTCAGTTAGTAGTCGATAAGACCTTGTCTTCTGTCCAGCCAACTTCTTAAGTCTGGAATCAGGCTAAGGGTCCAGCGTCCGTTTGTGGTATTTGTCCACCGGTTCTGCCAGTGCAGTAGGGTTTGCCTGCGCAGCTCGGCTCTATAGTCCGTCAATGGGCTAGAAATTGATCGAGTTCTGATCTCTGCTGCTTCCTAGACCATGAGGTCTAGTGGAATGATGCCAGCTATGACCAAAACTTTATCGAGGAAGACGGTGCAAAATGCGCAGCTCACTCGGAGTTGCAGCTTCAGTACACCATCGTACATTACATTTCATAAAAATGGCCCTAATACGGAACCTTGTGGAACTTCTCCAGTTACTGTGTAAGTAACAGAGCCGGTCGGTATCATAGAGCAGCATCCGGTCATTAAAGTAGTCGGTTACTATTTTGTTGAGGTATGCTGGGACTCTGGCATTCTCAAGGGCATTCAGTATACAACTCTATTTAGCTGTGTTAAACGCATTCTTTATATTGAGAGTTGCTACTAGGCAGTATTCTCTTGCGCCGTACAGCCCACGGTCCCCTTCAATTGCTTGGTCAACCGTTTCGCACAGTTCGCTTACCGCGTCTATGGAAGACCTTTTCTTCCGAAAGTCAAATTATCCATATCATCGCCATATCATTTGCCGTTCCTTGTAGCGGAAGCTCCTCTAGTAGCATCGTCACCATTGCCTCGTCCATGGTGTCTTTTTTGTACTGGCTTGTGGGGGCGCTGGAGTTTCTTTTGGAAGTACTTCCATGGCTCATCGTACAGATTTTTGCTCTGTGATTGCTGGCGATATAGAAACTGCTAACCTCCCAGTTCAGACCATTTGTAGGGCTAGTGCTCACAAAAGAAAGGTCAATTATCGACCCCCTTCCGACTTTTTCAAATATGTGTTCCTGCCCAGTGTTAAGCAGCACTATGTCCAGGTTTGCAAATGTTTCGAGGAGCGCTTGTCCTCTTGCATTTGTTGATGGACATCCCCACTCTGTTGACCAAGCATTGAAGTCTCCTGCGACCACTACGGGGAGCTTCCCGCGGATATCATCGGCAAGTTGCGCCATCATCAGTTTGGCTTCCTGTAGTATTAGGCTTAGCGGAAGATAGCAACTATAGATGTATAAGCCATTATTCATAGCGCTTGCAAATTCATTTGCACTTTTGGGATTCCTTATCTGCTTCTTTGTCTTAGGCTTCTTTGTTGTAAGGAACCTGGAGTCGTTGAAACTCTGGAACACCTCATCTGCAGCTGCCCAGCGATCGCTAAGACGAGACTAAGACATCTGCACTCCCCAAGTCTCACCTCTCTTGAAGAGGCGGCAAAGAGGTCTCCCAAACAACTATTGGCCTTTGCCAAAACGTCAAACATCCTCTTGGATTTCTAATGGTACCCAGAAAAAGCCACCCGGCCTCACTAAGGACCGTAAGGTCTATGTGTGGTCCCTACAAAGGGCCAGCCGGAACTACCTACCTACCTACCTGTGTTAACGTGTAAACGTGTGTATGCGGTTCATACCAGGAGCTCTCCTTACTGTGGACGATCCGTTACATTTTCGGGGCGCCAGCGGAGTCGTCCAGGGCTCATCTAGGATTCTCTCTTTGTATTTAAACCATTGCGCTGTCTTTCGGCTCTGAGCAGTCGTTTGAGTATTACTGAGATGGCCTCCGCTGCTTACCTTGCTTACCGCTAACCAATTTTGTTCTGACTCAAGCATCATGTCTACCAGGTTACAAACGGCTAGTAACCTCCTCACCCGCATGCTTAGGTCTCTTCTTTCATTTATGTACTGTTATGATCCGACCTTCTTTCCCGGGTCCCACTATCGGTCGCCGGCTAGTTTACGGCTGCCTCAGGGATGAGTACGACCTCGATAGCTGGACTGGTCGGCTAACAACAAAAAATTTATATATTTTCAGATGCCTGTCACGGCTAAACACAAATACAAGGCAAAAATAGCTGGAATTATTTGTCAGAACATTGCCAGTCCTACCATAGGCTGACTTACAAAAATCGGACAACCCCCTTAACTCTCAGACACTGATCTTCAGAACGCGACCTCACCCCCTAGAAAAAATTTACACTAACATATTCTTTTCACTCTCAAATACATATATTATCTAACGATCTACTAGCAACTATAGACATATAGGTCCCAGGGTACCTCTGGGACGAATACACGACAAATAATAAATATATATAAATGGGGTTACTAAATTAAATTAAGGGAATAAATTAAACAAATACTTAAATACTATAGCTCACGACTGCTATGCCGGTTTTACTTTGCCATTTAATTGGGTGGTATTAAAACCTGGGGCCACCCAGAGGTGTGTGGCCAATTTCTCCTCCAAAATTGGATCCTCTGGGGGCCGCTGCCAAAGTTCTAATTTAAGGCTCCTCTCTCTTTGAACCGTATTACCGAAAAATACGCCTTAAAAATTAATTAACAACTCGGCACTACACAATATTTGTTCTCTTACCGAGATTGTAATCTTAAAACTTTATAACACAAAATTTTCTGCTGACACATATATAGCCGCAAGACAATAGGCAATGACTTTCCAAATTTTTCTAATTCCTTATCCTTCCCCTTATTCTTCGCCCAGAAAGGTAACAATTTAAAATTTTGAGCCGCTCACTCCCTGAGCCTTCGGAACGAGAGAACCAGCACGACCCAGTAAGCCACTCGTGCGCAACCCTGGTTCCAATCTCGTTTATCGGCGGCGTGTGTATCGATAAACATTAAGATCAAAACAAACAAACATTTCGGGTCTAAGCTTGATACCAGCACATAACAGTTCAACGGACAGACAAAGAATACATGTTCTGCGTCTTCTATTGCCCCTGTACTTACACAGTGAGTAATGCAAATAAAATCTAAAGCACCCATGCCCCGTCAAAAGTTGCGTCAGTTAGTAGTCGATAAGACCTTGTCTTCTGTCCAGCCAACTTCTTAAGTCTGGAATCAGGCTAAGGGTCCAGCATCCGTTTGTGGTATTTGTCCACCGGTTCTGCCAGTGCAGTAGGGTTTGCCTGCGCAGCTCGGCTCTATAGTCCGTCAATGGGCTAGAAATTGATCGAGTTCTGATCTCTGCTGCTTCCTAGACCATGAGGTCTAGTGGAATGATGCCAGCTATGACCAAAACTTTATCGAGGAAGACGGTGCAAAATGCGCAGCTCACTCGGAGTTGCAGCTTCAGTACACCATCGTACATTACATTTCATAACAATGGCCCTAATACGGAACCTTGTGGAACTTCTCCAGTTACTGTGTAAGTAACAGAGCCGGTCGGTATCATAGAGCAGCATCCGGTCATTAAAGTAGTCGGTTACTATTTTGTTGAGGTATGCTGGGACTCTGGCATTCTCAAGGGCATTCAGTATACAGCTCTATTTAGCTGTGTTAAACGCATTCTTTATATTGAGAGTTGCTACTAGGCAGTATTCTCTTGCGCCGTACAGCCCACGGTCCCCTTCAATTGCTTGGTCAGCCGTTTCGCACAGTTCGCTTACCGCATCTATGGAAGACCTTTTCTTCCGAAAGTCAAATTATCCATATCATCGCCATATCATTTGCCGTTCCTTGTAGCGGAAGCTCCTCTAGTAGCATCGTCACCATTGCCTCGTCCATGGTGTCTTTTTTGTACTGGCTTGTGGGGGCGCTGGAGTTTCTTTTGGAAGTACTTCCATGGCTCATCGTACAGATTTTTGCTCTGTGATTGCTGGCGATATAGAAACTGCTAACCTCCCAGTTCAGACCATTTGTAGGGCTAGTGCTCACAAAAGAAAGGTCAATTATCGACCCCCTTCCGACTTTTTCAAATATGTGTTCCTGCCCAGTGTTAAGCAGCACTATGTCCAGGTTTGCAAATGTTTCGAGGAGCGCTTGTCCTCTTGCATTTGTTGATGGACATCCCCACTCTGTTGAACAAGCATTGAAGTCTCCTGCGACCACTACGGGGAGCTTCCCGCGGATATCATCGGCAAGTTGCGCCATCATCAGTTTGGCTTCCTGTAGTATTAGGCTTAGCGGAAGATAGCAACTATAGATGTATAAGCCATTATTCATAGCGCTTGCAAATTCATTTGCACTTTTGGGATTCCTTATCTGCTTCTTTGTCTTAGGCTTCTTTGTTGTAAGGAACCTGGAGTCGTTGAAACTCTGGAACACCTCATCTGCAGCTGCCCAGCGATCGCTAAGACGAGACTAAGACATCTGCACTCCCCAAGTCTCACCTCTCTTGAAGAGGCGGCAAAGAGGTCTCCCAAACAACTATTGGCCTTTGCCAAAACGTCAAACATCCTCTTGGATTTCTAATGGTACCCAGAAAAAGCCACCCGGCCTCACTAAGGACCGTAAGGTCTATGTGTGGTCCCTACAAAGGGCCAGCCGGAACTACCTACCTACCTACCTGTGTTAACGTGTAAATGTGTGTATGCGGTTCATACCAGGAGCTCTCCTTACTGTGGACGATCCGTTACATTTTCGGGGCGCCAGCGGAGTCGTCCAGGGCTCATCTAGGATTCTCTCTTTGTATTTAAACCATTGCGCTGTCTTTCAGCTCTGAGCAGTCGTTTGAGTATTACTGAGATGGCCTCCGCTGCTTACCTTGCTTACCGCTAACCAATCTTGTTCTGACTCAAGCATCATGTCTACCAGGTTACAAACGGCTAGTAACCTCCTCACCCGCATGCTTAGGTCTCTTCTTTCATTTATGTACTGTTATCATCCGACCTTCTTTCCCGGGTCCCACTATCGGTCGCCGGCTAGTTTACGGCTGCCTCAGGGATGAGTACGACCTCGATAGCTGGACTGGTCGGCTAACAACAAAAAATTTATATATTTTCAGATGCCTGTCACGGCTAAACACAAATACAAGGCAAAAATAGCTGGAATTATTTGTCAGAACATTGCCAGTCCTACCATAGGCTGACTTACAAAAATCGGACAACCCCCTTAACTCTCAGACACTGATCTTCAGAACGCGACCTCACACCCTAGAAAAAATTTACACTAACATATTCTTTTCACTCTCAAATACATATATTATCTAACGATCTACTAGCAACTATAGACATATAGGTCCCAGGGTACCTCTGGGACGAATACACGACAAATAATAAATATATATAAATGGGATTACTAAATTAAATTAAGGGAATAAATTAAACAAATACTTAAATACTATAGCTCACGACTGCTATGCCGGTTTTACTTTGCCATTTAATTGGGTGGTATTAAAACCTGGGGCCACCCAGAGGTGTGTGGCCAATTTCTCCTCCAAAATTGGATCCTCTGGGGGCCGCTGCCAAAGTTCTAATTGAAGGCTCCTCTCTCTTTGAACCGTATTACCGAAAAATACGCCTTAAAAATTAATTAACGACTCGGCACTACACAATATTTGTTCTCTTACCGAGATTGTAATCTTAAAACTTTATAACACAAAATTTTCTGCTGACACATATATAGCCGCAAGACAATAGGCAATGACTTTCCAAATTTTTCTAATTCCTTATTCTTCCCCTGGGGAACTATTCGCCCAGAAAGGTAACAATTTAAAATTTTGAGCCGCTCACTCCCTGAGCCTTCGGAACGAGAGAACCAGCACGACCCAGTAAGCCACTCGTGCGCAACCCTGGTTCCAATCTCGTTTATCGGCGGCGTGTGTATCGATAAACATTAAGATCAAAACAAACAAACATTTCGGGTCTAAGCTTGATACCAGCACATAACAGTTCAACGGACAGACAAAGAATACATGTTCTGCGTCTTCTATTGCCCCTGTACTTACACAGTGAGTAATGCAAATAGAATCTAAAGCACCCATGCCCCGTCAAAAGTTGCGTCAGTTAGTAGTCGATAAGACCTTGTCTTCTGTCCAGCCAACTTCTTAACTCTGGAATCAGGGTCCAGCGTCCGTTTGTGGTATTTGTCCACCGGTTCTGCCAGTGCAGTAGGGTTTGCCTGCGCAGCTCGGCTCTATAGTCCGTCAATGGGCTAGAAATTGATCGAGTTCTGATCTCTGCTGCTTCCTAGACCATGAGGTCTAGTGGAATGATGCCAGCTATGACCAAAACTTTATCGAGGAAGACGGTGCAAAATGCGCAGCTCACTCGGAGTTGCAGCTTCAGTACACCATCGTACATTACATTTCATAACAATGGCCCTAATACGGAACCTTGTGGAACTTCTCCAGTTACTGTGTAAGTAACAGAGCCGGTCGGTATCATAGAGCAGCATCCGGTCATTAAAGTAGTCGGTTACTATTTTGTTGAGGTATGCTGGGACTCTGGCATTCTCAAGGGCATTCAGTATACAGCTCTATTTAGCTGTGTTAAACGCATTCTTTATATTGAGAGTTGCTACTAGGCAGTATTCTCTTGCGCCGTACAGCCCACGGTCCCCTTCAATTGCTTGGTCAGCCGTTTCGCACAGTTCGCTTACCGCATCTATGGAAGACCTTTTCTTCCGAAAGTCAAATTATCCATATCATCGCCATATCATTTGCCGTTCCTTGTAGCGGAAGCTCCTCTAGTAGCATCGTCACCATTGCCTCGTCCATGGTGTCTTTTTTGTACTGGCTTGTGGGGGCGCTGGAGTTTCTTTTGGAAGTACTTCTGTTCCGCCAATCCAATTTATGGCGGTGAAAAGCAACAAGAACTCCAAAGTCTTTCCACAACTATTCGTCTATGATTGGTAACGTTGACCCTTGGACCCAGCTGGCTTAGCAAAACAACACGCACTTGTTTCTGTTTTGTGTTCAATAATTCAACTGACTTTTAATTTGGCGACTGCAGCCAAAGACAGCAGCCGCCTTTCCAATGCGTTAATATTTACAGGAGTATAAGAGTAAGAGTATAAGAGAAAGGGTATGCAGTGGCGCAACTCTACTAGCTTACACAGAAGGCTGACTCTTTAGTTTTCATATTTAATACTTCGATAATTATTTAGTTAATGACAGAACCAAACATCGGCCGCGTTGAATGGCCGCAGGGCTTCAATACAAATTGTACAATTCGTTCTGGAATGGCCTGAAGGGCACAATAAGACTTCATTGAATGGCCTGAAGGGCATAATAAGATTTCATAAGATGGCCTGAAGGGCATACATATAAACTACGTCTGCTTCTTTACTAATCCTTCGCAGTAGCTGTACAAAGGTTTGCAGACTCGACAGGTAGGGGAGCCAACTTGTGAATGGCTCGCTTGAACAATCCAGCTTTGGTCCTGACGGTCGCTACCCGCACCTTTCCATCAGCGCCTTTGATGGCTTCCTCTACGACTCCTATTAGCCATTGTTGAGGAGGCGCGTTGTCCTCGTAGATGAGAACGACCTCGCCTGGTTCCACGTTGCGTGTCTCTTTGGTCCACTTCACGCGCTGCTGCAACCCTAGCAGGTAGTCGCGTGTCCAATCTATCCAGAACCGCTGCTTGATTGCGGATATCCTCTGCCATCGCTGCAAGTAGCTCAACTTGTCGTCTGTGACTGGCTCTGGCAACGCGGACGGCAGCGCTACGAGCGTTGTTCCTATTAGGAGATGCGCTGGCGTGATCACTTCGCCATCGTTGGGGCTGGTATTGTCGATGACCATTGGCCTCGAGTTGAGCACGGCTTCGACTTCCACCAAGACGGTTTCCAGTTCGTCTTGCCTGAGAACTGCGCTGCCAATGGCCTTGATCAGCAGTGTTTTGGCCGACTTGACGGCCGCCTCCCACAGCCCTCCGAAATGAGGTGCTCTCGGTGGGATGAACACGAAAGTGATCCCTCTGGTGGCGGCAGACTCGATGATGGTGTTCTTGAACTTCTCGTCCAAGTCCGTCCACGTACTCAGCATGCGAGCAGCACCGACAAAATTGGTCGCGTTGTCGGAATATAGTTTCCGGACAGGTCCACGCCGACCAATGAATCTGGATAACGACATAATAAAGGAATTAGCAGTCAGATCAGAAACAAGCTCTAAATGAACAGCCTTAGATGTGAAGCACACAAAGACTGCCATGTACATTTTTACTGGAGATTTTCCCCGAATCCCCAGAGACACCCGTATTGGACCACAAAAGTCCACTCCACTGATCTCAAAGGGTCTATTTACGTGGAGACGATCAGCGGGTAAATTTCCCATTATTTGAGATGCTAGGGTGGGTTTGTACCGAAAACACTGGATGCATTTTCTGACCACAGAATTACAGAGCCGTCGAGCATCAATTACCCACACATGCTGTCGAAGAAGTCCTACCAAAGCTCTAGGTCCTATGTGGCAATGTTTTTGATGCAGATATGTAAGGAAAAGCCTTATAAAACGAGACTCTTTAGGCATCAGCAGTGGAAACTTTGCATTGTGTGGTAATGGAGCTTCTAATAATCGGCCTCCAACACGCAAAAGCGACCAGACACGTTCGCCATAGACATGCTGGTGCACGAACGGACTCAGTTTTTGGAGCGACGGCTTCAGTGGTGCAGATTTGCTCAATTTGTGAAACTCGTCAGGGAAATACCTGTGCTGTAGGATACAAATTATTGCCAAAAATGCTGACTCAAGTTCTTCCGCTCCTACAACGACAGATTCACGTTGACAATTCTTACCACGAATAAATCGCAACACATATGCGACTATTCTCAAGATTTTAGAATACGACGACGTATTGTCTATGAGCTCGACAATGGGATCTTGGTCACCAGCTGCAGCTATCATCACGGTAGCGGATGCGACATCGGCCGCGATTATCGCACTCTTTTTTAGCTCCATGCGAGCTGCTTGAGACGGTTCATTGTCAAAATGTGGATTTATGGGCCAATCTGTGCGCTCCATCCTCATAAATTCTGGCCCATCGAACCAAAACGACGCGATGAGTTCAGATGTTGAGCATCCGCGGGATACCAGGTCTGCGGGATTCTGTTTCGTTGGCACATGACGCCACTCAACCTCTGGCGTTAATTCTTGGATATTGGCCACTCTGTTGGCAACAAACGTATTTAGACGAGACGGGTGTGTCTGCAGCCAATGCAACACAACTTCCGAATCGGACCAAAATATAACACTTTTGATTGGCAAGTCCACAAGTTGTTTGACCTTCTCCCACAGCGTTGCCAACAGATGTGCTGCACACAACTCCAGTCGTGGTATAGTTAAGGTTTTCAGAGGAGCCACCCTTGACTTTGCGGTGAGCAACCTGACGACGGTTTCCTCTCCATTGGGAATGCGTACGTACAGGCAACATCCATACGCCCTACTTGATGCATCTGCAAACCCATGAATCTCACATGTGGAATCTCTCGTGACACCAATGTGTCGCGGTACGGCTACTGAGTCCACCTCAGCAAAACAAGCCTTCACTGCCTCCAATTCTGGTATTAAGCGGGCAGGTATTGGATCATCCCAACTGACCTTTAACAAACAAATTTCCACCCGGGGGCGCCAAAATGTTCCGCCAATCCAATTTATGGCGGTGAAAAGCAACAAGAACTCCAAAGTCTTTCCACAACTATTCGTCTATGATTGGTAACGTTGACCCTTGGACCCAGCTGGCTTAGCAAAACAACACGCACTTGTTTCTGTTTTGTGTTCAATAATTCAACTGACTTTTAATTTGGCGACTGCAGCCAAAGACAGCAGCCGCCTTTCCAATGCGTTAATATTTACAGGAGTATAAGAGTAAGAGTATAAGAGAAAGGGTATGCAGTGGCGCAACTCTACTAGCTTACACAGAAGGCTGACTCTTTAGTTTTCATATTTAATACTTCGATAATTATTTAGTTAATGACAGAACCAAACAACTTCCATGGCTCATCGTACAGATTTTTGCTCTGTGATTGCTGGCGATATAGAAACTGCTAACCTCCCAGTTCAGACCATTTGTAGGGCTAGTGCTCACAAAAGAAAGGTCAATTATCGACCCCCTTCCGACTTTTTCAAATGTGTGTTCCTGCCCAGTGTTAAGCAGCACTATGTCCAGGTTTGCAAATGTTTTGAGAAGCGCTTGTCCTCTTGCATTCTTCCATCCACTCTGTTGACCAAGCATTGAAGTCTCCTGCGACCACTACGGGGAGCTTCCCGCGGATAGCATCGGCAAGTTACGCCATCATCAGTTTGGCTTCCTGTAGTATTAGGCTTAGCGGAAGATAGCAACTATAGATGTACAAGCCATTATTCATAGCGCTTGCAAATTCATTTGCACTTTTGGGATTCCTTATCTGCTTCTTTGACTGTCCACAGCTCCAAATCGCAGATTTCTTTGCTCTATCTGCTAGCCATTCTCCAGAGTTCCGGTTCCTGTATTGCTCTGTTATGATTGCAGCATCTATATCATACTCTCTTATGGTTTGCTCCAGCAAATGCTGGGCCACCGCGCAGTGGTTACGATTGAGCTGTAACAGTTTCATATACCTTTCATTTTGCAGACCGCCCTTTGGTAGAAGGAACATTTCATGCTCGATGTAGTATGCTTAGTGTCCTTTATTTTATGCCGAATGCACAGCATGCACATTGGCTCAGCCTCACAGGCATTCGCTAAGTGGTTTTCACCTCCGCAGTTATAGCAGCGCCTCATGCAGTTATGCTTGCTTTTGCAGTTGACCGAAATGTAGCCTAACTCCAAACTCTGGTAGCACCTTCTAGGTACTAACTTTGGTCGAATTCTGCACCAGACCCATCCAATTCGAATTTTTCTTTTCTCAAACAGTTTGTCTGTCTTTAGGCTGACTTTGGTAATCGGAATTCTCAGATTCAACTGGTCGTAGATTGCAGCAGCGACCTCATCAGCATCTGAGACCTCGTCGATGTCATGTATCTCAACCATGGTGGTCTCTGTAATTGATTCTACTTCAGCAGCAGCAGCAGGGATCCGAAACTTTGTCCAACACAAGTAGCAATGCTCCTTTTGCTGTGCGCCTCACCCCTTGTACGTTCTCGCTAAGGTCCTTTAGTTGCGGCTCTGCCATGACTCGTCTGAGAATTTCAGCATACGTCGATGAGTCCCCTTGGACTTGATGACTATGGCATCATTCTTTGGGGGTCTTGGTTTCCTGGCTCTATGGTTTACGGTGGTCTATTCCACTTGTCTAGGTATGTCGGCCTGGGATATCGGCTTGGTGACATTTTGCACTAGTTGCGTACTCTCTATCTGTGTTGCTGGGGAGATCGTTGCCTGAATCTGGTCTTTGCCTACAGTCTTCTTAGGTGTCGGCCTAGCTGAGGGCGATGACTTCTTGGAAGTGGTTTCTAGGTCGCGTTGCCTTTCCGTTCGCTACCTTTGATTGAGAGAGTGGGTGCCCGTCCGTCTGTTTATCCAAGATTCTCTGGAAGTAGGAGAACACTTCCCTTTGAAAGAAGTTGATCTCATCTGTCAGATCCATCATGCTATTGGTAGATTTAGAGTTATTTTAGTTTCTTCTTCCTAGTGCTACAAGGAGTTCCTTAAGTTAATGCACTAGTCACAACGACAATTTCTTTACAGAATAATAAAAAAAAAAACTGACTTAAAATTAATTTACATTAAACATATATATCCCTAATTTTAACATAAATAATTTTTGTTTTGTTTTTATATTGAAAAGTCTAATTATATATTACTATTATTTTTAAAATGTTCCATTAAACTATTAGTAAATTTGTGTGTGCTTGTAATGGTTTTTAGAGAATGAGGTAGGTTGTTCTAGAGCTGAATAGCATAATAATAAAATTGTTTTTTACAGCTCTCCAGGTTGCATCTTAAGGATCCTCAGTAAATATAATTTTGTGCAGTAGTTTTAATACTTTGCCGTGAATCCAATTGTTTAAGTTAGTATTAAGCAGGTTGTTTGTGTGGATAGTGACATGCTCAGTCCGTCCGAGATTATTTATTTATTTATTTATTTATTTAGAGTTGACAAAAAAAAGGCTGTCAACGAAAATGTATATACGTTACAAAAATTTTTATGAGCTAATGAAGCCTATCAAAGAAAATCTAATAAAATTACAAAATAAACTAATAACGACTCCGACACGGTGGGGGAATTTTATTTGCCCGTCCGGCCAGCTATGTCCCTATTCACAGCCAATTGTAGTCAGAGACGTTATTAACAAAAACTTTAATAATATAGAGATCGAGAAGAGGGAGAGAGAAAAAAACCAAAACCTATAGTTATGTAGGATTATAAACATACCTAGAAATGTTATTAAATGCTACTTTTATTCTGTTCTGACTAGTCATATCACTGCTGGCAAATATTTCTATTCCATATGTCAGTGTTGGAAATAGGAAAGCTTTTGCGATTAGATATCTAAATTTAGTAGGCAGAAGTGTTTTTGTGTAATTTAGCTGCCTCAACAGACCGTACATTTTTCCAGCGGCTTTATTAATTTGATCATTCCATGTTAGAGTATTATTAAAAGTCAGTCCCAAGTTTTCGGCTCTTTCTACATATTCAATGGTCTGATTATCTATCTTAAGTTTTTGTAAGTTTTCTGTAACGATCTTTCGTTTATAGATAACAATACATTTTGATTTTCTCGGGTTTATAGACAGTCCATTCTTATTTGCCCATTCAGAAACACGTGACAAATCAGAATTACATATATCAATACAATCACAGATTTTACTTAACGGTCGACTAACATACATTTGGACGTCATCTGCATACATATGGACATCACTCGTTAATAAAGATTTGGAAGGTAATGGATCGCTTAGAGAGGGCCATGAGTTTCCTGAGCGCTCTCGCATTTGATCCGATCTGGCTCAGTTTCGCCAAACCATTGTCGTTGTCGGGCTTGAGAGTCGTCGTCTGGCTTGCCAAAAAAAAAGTTCGACTGACCAGCGCAGGCTTTAAACCAAGTTTCCCGGCTTCGGAGATTGCGTACAGCTCCACTGCTCCACCGGTTTTCTGTGTGTTAGCGATGGCGTAGCCTTGGTTTAAGAGCCAGGCCCTGCTTAATCGACAAGTAAGCAGTCGCTCTGCTTTATCGACCCTGCAGTTGCACTCACACACTAACACACTTATACTAACACACTCTGTAGCGGTAAATCCTCTCTGTGACAGCTCACTTCACTATTTTTTGTTGTTGTGGTTATGTTGTTTTTATTTAGTTTTTTGGTATCTGGCCAGCGGAGCCCCAAATATTTAGACACACTAAATGCGGCCACCTGCCACTTCCTTACGATAAATTCACTCCACTAAGCTTTAATTGGCACTTAGCTATTGCCACAACCACCGGGGTGGATTTGTCCGTAGGTTATTTTAACAAAATTGAACTAAGTCTCGGCAACGATTTTTAAGACACTTCTCAATTCTATGACACTTGATCGCATATGTGTGTGTGTGCGCGACACACTTGCCCTAAAAATATCGAGATGTTTCTGTTGAGGATCTGGCTGGCTGTTGTCGAAATATTACTCCTTGCTTCAGCTAACGTGAGGCTGCTTGCCGAAAGCCGCATTTCGACATGAGTTTTACAATGGCGTCATTGTATGGGTGTGCGTGTATGTGAATCTTTGCTGGATGGTATCAGAGAACTCTGTTATAGAAGTTTGTTTAACACACTGCTTTAAATTTGTTTATTGTTCGTGTTCAATTGTCGCGGATCACCACTTTAGCTTAGCTAACTTTATTGAACATAACTTAAATGCTAACAATTATTGTTCGATCGTACAAAGCGATGCTACGGCCAGCCGCCTTGTCGGGAGCCAACCAGAAACAGGTTTTCATGCTGCTGCTGCGTTATGGATTATGCAAGCTGCACAGCGTCGCTGCTGCGTGATCACGATGATTAGTGTGGCCAAAGCTGCCACACCATTTTCTTGCCAGTTTGATATATGGCAGCTATACGATGTGTTCCTCCGATTTTGATCAAACTCCCCAAAATTGTGTTAAAACCGATAATATTCGTAACTGAAGTGTTTAAAGACTTTACCATTGAAATTTGGATCAAACTTGTGTGGAAGCAATATAACAATATAATATAACATATATAAAACAAGTGGTAAACTTTTTATTGCTGTTTAAAGAATGCTTCGAGTGTTTATCCATCAAAAAAAGTTGATTGCCTTATGCTGAACGGCTTTGAAGAAATTTTTAGTAAAAAATAGTATGCGCGAAAGTTATCATTTCATTTTAAATGACACCTTGAATGTTTTTTTTTCATCCATCACAATCACAAAAATCAGCAATCATGGTTTGAATCCACCTTTTAGGGATTTGAGTTTCTTGCCTGAGGAAACTCGAAATGAGGTTCATTGTATGTTAAGAGGAATGTTAACAGTGAAATTATCGACAACATGAAATTGTGAAGCGAATAGAATAAGCAACCAGAGTTGTCTTATGTGGGTTTCAGTTTTTGTGAGCTCGCAGTGCCCAGGGTGCACTGATGTCATTTCTGAGCAAATACATTTTTATTTAAAAAACATTGAATATAATATAGATTTCCAGCTTTAATGTTTTGGAAAAATTCCAAGAACATTCCACTGATGAATCAACTTGCTAGACAAGTTTTAAATGTGCCAACATCTTCGGCCACTAGCGAGAAGGTGTTCTCTACGTCCAGTAGAATACTGGATGAAAGACGCACTCGCCTACTAGGCGATAACTTTGAAAAGATTATGTTCCTTAATAAAAATAACTAAGAAATTATTACGAACAGTTTTTTTATATTGCATTATGAAGTTAAATATCTATATGAAAGCATTATTTTCTTCATAAATAAATTGAAATATTTTTGGATAATTTTGTATAAAAAAACTGTCTTCAATTCCTAAAAAATATTTAAGGTCTGAATCGGGGCGGTTCGGGATACACTTGGGTCGGGATCGGGACAGGATTTAATTGAAAATTGTTGGTCGGTATTGGGACTGGACGGGATAGCCGTAGTCAGGAACGAATTTTCCTTCCCGCGCTCTTCTCTACTGAGAAGCCTCTTCTAAAATTGGCTGTGGAGGCTACGTAGGTTTAGGTTGAGGACTGACTAATGTGTGCATGTGAAATTGCAAACTAGCCACATCCAAGGCAGGGCATACTGAAAAGGCTTATCCTCCACAAGTCAGGCTGTTGCCGGCATCGAAATGCGTTTTATTGGCCAGATTAAATAAAATGGGTTGCGATTCGCCCACTTTGATCAGATCCACGTGTTTGTCCACCTGACAGTTTTTCCAAATGATTCTAGTTTGGTTTTTTTGACCATTTTGCATCCAATTTTCCTAAATTGTTTGCTCAATTCTCGAAGGTACCTCTAGCAATTATCAAATAAGTTTCATAGTTCTAAGACCCCCTGCGAAACTTCAACTGCTGTTTTCGAGAAAACAAGTTGGCAGGTCGATGCTCATAGTCATAGCGAATTGACGGTTGCTTCAGTACCCGCTCTGACAATTTTCAACAGCGCATTGTCAGAGCAATGTAATTAGATGGGCTCTGACCATTTTGTCAGAGTCTGTGTAAAGTAAAAGTAAAATTGGCTCAAACAGCACCTCCAGGAGGGCCAGGGCCAAGCTTCTCTCAGTCTCTTGGCGTGTGTGCTTACAATTTTTCGCACAAGAGAAAGGAACCTACAGTTTAACGCCGAATCCGAACGGCAATAGTTAGAGACTTTGCTTTTTCATGGCTAGTTACTTCACAGCTGGCGCCAGTAGCAGAGTCTGTGTACCTAGCTTATAAAAAAAGTCAGTTGGTGGCCGAGAGGGTGGTGACGGGGCAGGCAAAAAAGTTGCGCTGGTTCTGTCAACTGGTTTTTTCATATGAATATCGTTAAGTATCGATATCGATAAGACATTTTGATGTCAAAATCATCCGGCACCACAACTGGCGGTAATGGAAAATTAATTTATTTAAATAAAGTTTTTCCAATTCAGCCCAAAAAGTACATGTAGAGATGCAATTATTTGCATATGGTTTATAACTTGATAATGTCAATCATATTTGTTTCTGAAAGGAGCATGCCAAAAAAAATTGAATAATCCAAATAGCCTCCCCCCAATCGATCAATATTCTGCTGATGAACCCAGCATGAAAGACCGACGGTCCGCTTGTCCAGTGGGGTTGCAAGCCGAAAAGTCCCATGCAGCAGCAGTACTAAAATCTGAAATGCCAATGCGCTTCTGTTTCATCTTGCGACCCGTGGAATTGCGCATTTTCCTGACCGGTTCTTCCACTGATGACCAGCACGATGCATACTCCAATCCGAGAACCCTCGTCGTTCCTCCCTTTCCACTCTTCTCTGATTATAAAGAGGAGCAATCTATGTATAACCGTTTTGCCGCGGTCAAAGTCGAATCACTACTCCTCAGGATTACTGGTTTTCTGCCAGGGGTCTGAGGTGTATCTCGTGCGGATTGGCTAGGCTTAGCACATGGATACGATTTGGCCTCTAAACGCTGGTCGGTCTGCTTCGTTGCGCCCGTACACTGCACTGGATCATTGTCCACCTCCATTGCAAAGAAAGGCAAGTGAGAACCACACGGCCTAAGGAAATCATTAATCAGCTTCAAAAACTGAAGGAAACCTATTTGGACCTCTTTTCGCAAAGGCACTCCAAGGTCCAGCTGCAGCGACATCCTATATGTCTCGTGAGCCTGAGCAATGGCGGCGTTGATAGCAGCGGCTTCTATAGATCCGATGAATGGTTTCGCAGGCCTTTACTCCTGCACGTTTTCCGACATCTGCTCGTTTGAGCCATGTCGGCTCTCCACTTTCCGACCTTGCTGCTCGACCTCGTGTCGGAGTATCTTGATAGCTACAGACCACACCTGCTGACTTAATTCGCGAGACATATCTACGTATTTACTTAAATTAATAGATAATTAAATAACAAAGCTGACAACTAATCTTAACAATAACCCTTAGAAAACTAACAAAACTACCTATCTATCCTACCTAATAAATAGATAATAAAATGCTAACAAATGTTCGACAACTAAAAACAGAAACTACCCTATATAAATAATAAAAACTAACCTATACAAATAACAAAAACTATAAACAAGAAAATTACCAAACTAAACCTACCTAATAAATAACCAAAATGTTTAATAAATAACAAACAAAAAATACAAAAATCTTAACATCAAAAACTCAACTCCGAATCAAAAAAAAGGGCTCTAACATCTATTCTGGATCGTCAATCCTCTCCATTTTATGTACCCCATTGTTTACCCGACTGCTCTCAGCCATCGAGAATGCATCGCATGGTGAGTACGTCCTCCCATGGGCCACTCTCTTCCGACTTAAGCAAAGTTGGACACCCAAAAGGGACAAAAACGGGATATCAACTACAAAACAAAACGGGAACTGAACAAGTAAACATTTACCCCCAATAAAAATTTAATAAATTACCTAACCTAATATCACATATTTTCTATCACAGATCCTTTTCCACTGTTACCACCAGGCAAAGTGGTCGCGCAAATCATCGGCATTACTATTTGTCCCATGATGTCATCGACCACCCTCGTGAACAAGATGCGCGATCAAATATGTGCTAGTGATTTCTTCTCCTCGTGATCTTCGCCACTGTTACCACCAGGCAAAGCGTTTGGTGCTAGCCATCTGAACTTACGTCCGATGACGCCAGCAAAACACCCTCGTGACGAAGCCACTTACCGGGAAAACATGTCACAATCTCCGGGTAGCTATTAGACTGCAACCATCTGCAGTTAAGTCTCCTTTCGATCTTTAACCCTTCCCACAAAAATTCATTAATTTTAACTCTGCCTAATCCTCTCCAGGTCAACAACCTCCCTGCTAAATTGTGAGCCAAGCTTGGTTCCTCTTAAGCCGCAGTTCTGCCATGGCCCAGCCAGAAGAAGGTCTCCAGCGAGGTCTTCTCATCGTAGTTTTATTTTATTTTTCTGACCGGTTTGTCTTCGCGCCTTAAACGGTCGCTAGACATCGTTTCAGTTGGGCGCCATATTGTTACGGCACTGCTTTTTGGGCTGACACCGGCTAGCTAGTGATATCAGGGCGGGATCTTGACCCTAGCCCGCAGCGCGTACAATCACTACATAAAAACTCCTCACTAACAAAAAAACGGCTTAACGACAAAATTTCAAACAAAACTCCCTAACAACAAACAGTGCAATCTGATGGCAAGCGTGGCAACCCGGTTTAGGTGATCCTACCGGCAACGCTCCCACCCCTCCATGCCACATAGAAGCCTTGACGGCCGGCTTTTTCCAGGCTTTGACAATTTTCCCTTCTCTCCACTCCAAGAACTCTTACACCAACATATTAAACTTCGTTATAATCATTTAATTATATATATATCTGTATATTAAATTCACACCTTCATACATTGCTTCCTTGCATTCTTTTTATATATTAAGTTAAATTAGGATCTCCCCTTTTTCTTATGAAACCGTACGGGCCAAGCAATCCTTTCTACTGCATAAAATCATTGCATACACTAAAAAGAACAAGAATTCAGCTATCCTAAAATCTACCATAAGGAGCTAGAATGGGACAGATCGGGACGAAAGTTTTCTAGAATGGACGTGAGGGAATGTATGGCCAGGCGAAAAGGAATCACTGGGTCTCGCGCAGCCTTTACACTAAAGTTAGGGGAAGATGCGTATGCAATTGTATAAATACGAAAATATGTGTGTGATTTTTAAACATGAAAGTTTAAATATGTAAGTAGGTGATTTTTCTTTTAAAATATGTAAGTAAATTGATATATGTTTGTGCTTAAATGTTAAATATGAATAAATGCAATTATATAAATGTCTAGACGTATCTGAATGTAAACTCTAAATATTCGTATATCTTTGTAACTATTATAGGTCTTAAAGTTTGTTGTATAACGTTTTCATATGTATACATATGTCTAATTTCGTCCTCCGGTGATTTAACTTTGTATGTATTTGCTTTTGACGGTTAGTTTTGTCCGTTTATGTATAATTTAAATTAATTTTTCCGTGTATTTTTGTGCTCAAAGGTGGTAGATATCCGGTCCGTATACTTTGCAGCTCGTATTCGATGGAGTCTCATCTAGCTGAAGCTAATTCATTTGGGACTTAGACACCCCATTGGGAAAGGACTCACTTTGGATTTTTTTCTTCTCCTCAATATGTTGCGGGGTACGAGTGATGCTTCTCTTGGACGGCATATGAAATGGAGCCAGGCATAGGCTTGACCAGATCATATTCTAGTAACGATTACCCACAACGCGTCTTCGAATTCTGGGTAATATTTCGGCCACCAGGATCAAAAAAAAAAAGGTCCAGCGTTTTGGAACAAACCAATAAAAATCGTGACAGGCCCTTCTCCAGGCACCGGTCCACGCTGAAAAATATATATATATTATATTTTCAAAAACAGCACCGGACACTTTTCACTCACAGTAGAGTTTCTCTGCACACAAAAAATTTATTTATTTAGGCGATCGCTACTTCGCTGCCTCCTAAGCCCGCTTCCAAAAACTTTCTGTGCCCTTGGCCACAGACAGCGGTCCCTCTGTAGGCTTGTTCCTATTTTTCCCATTCGTCCCCGACCTACTTTAATGCTGAGGGGGGTCATTGGCCGTTTTCAAGGCCTTGCCTCTCTAACTTCGACTTTTAAATTACCCCACTCCCGCATCAATCTACACCCTCGCTTGCCAACTTCGAAGCCTAGTTGGCACTTTATCGGCGCTCTCACACCTACACAACTCAATCTCGAAAGAAATGCCTATCGAAATCGAAACACATAAACCAAAACAAACAACCAAAAACTTAAATCAATTAAACAGAACTACAAATGCAACAAAAGCATTCCTCGAAAACCGTCTTTCTTGAATATGTTTGAAAATGAACAGGCTATAAAAAATAAATAAATATAAACTGTAATACTAGTGGAGTTGTTCCTAACCTACAAATGCCCACCGCTACGTGTGTGCGTCTCCTCGTACACAATCCTGGTTACAGCACACTCGTTTATCATTTGCAAAGCATTTTTATTTAAGTGAATTAGCTGCAATTGTAACTTTTCAATTACATTTAGTAAATCAATGGCACTTAAATTTATTTTGATTGATGAAGGCAAGGAAACAGACTAGATCAGCTGTTGTGGACGTGGAAGTGGACGCTGAACGCAGTAGAAATACTTTTGGGGACTATCGATACATTGTGCAATCGATGACAGAACGCGCTGAGGTATAAATCGGCTATAACATTTAATTTCCCACACCATGAGTCATAAACATTTGCCTCAAAAAAATTTGTCATTTCAGTAGCGTTGTCCTATTAGACAACGACCTACTTAATATTTTGATAAAACAAAAATCGACAAATGTTTACATAACAAATAGTTATTAAGCATTGAGCGCGTTCACCAGCATAAATCGATGCCAAAAAATTGACTATTTTTGTTAGATTGTGCTGGTGAACAGGCATGATGTGCAAACATGATTGCTAATTTTCGTGATTGTGTTAGATGTGAATACATTAAAGAAATTGTTTGTTAGAATTGCTTGATTGTGATTTGTTATCAATAGCACACAGCTGTCAGTTGTAAACAAACAAGAAATTTAATGAAGACAAAAACAAAATGAATGTGGAAACTTCTTTGATTTTAATTAATGAATTGGCAGAGGACGTGGTTTCGCAAGTAGCTCACGGAAATTCGTGCAAGGCTCTGACGGCTCTACTGGTTGTTGCGGAGGAGAAGGAAAGCTTGAAAAGCCGCCTATTCAAAACGAAGCAGCCTCGCGTGCGCTCCCAGTTGTTCTTTGAAGTGACAGTACAAAATTACAGAATGGACAAATTCAAGGATTATTTCAAGATGTCCCGCGCATCGTTAAGGACTCTCAGCTTATTGCCCATTAAATACTTTATTAAAATTAATATTTGCAGACCCTTCTTTGCGTTGCCCTGGATGAACTAATAGCGAAAGTAACTCTTAATAAAACCCAGCGTTATGTAATTTGGCTGCTGGCAAAACACTGGAGTTCGTCATATTACTAAATTACCGTTTTTAAATATGAAAAAGATTTGGCCATCAGATATTCGAGTTTGTTGTGAACATTCTCGCCGGGACTACAACAAATTTTAAATGGGTAACAAAGTTTTGAGGAAAATTCAAGGGGATTCTAGGAGCAGTTGCTGCTATTGACGACGGTCATATAAATTTAACAGTCTGTTCTAAATTTTATTTAGCTATTAGGTGCCAAAAATTCAAAACTTCCTATGACTATCTGTATTTATATACTCAGATAGTCAAGCTGCTCTTAAAGCACTTGACTCACATACCAACAATGCTAAAACACTTACGGAATGTCGCTTATCTCTGAATGAGATCGCACGACATTTCAGTATACACCTTATATGGGTGCCTGGACATCGCAACATAGAAGGAAATGAGTCTGCGGACAAACTGGCCAGAATAGGTACCACCATCGAGCTCCTTTCAGAGAAGAGGACGATAGGGATACCTATGGCGACATATAAGCTTCACGCAAAAGCTGAAACACTTCGTCTAGCTACGAATCGGTGGAAAAACCTTTCCTCCTGTGCAGTAGCGAGGCTTACGTGGCCAACATTCGACCAAAAACGTACTAACACACTTTTACGTCACAGAAGAGACCATATATCACTTCTGATGGGGACCCTCACGGCTCACTGTCTTATTGGCAGACTTACCATGACTTCTGCAGAAGTTGCGGTTACGAAGAAGAGGAGGAATCGGTGCAACACCTTCTTTGCCATTGCCCCGCCTTGAGTAGAATGAGACTCAGGACACTTGGTCAGCCTCTGCTACTCAACGTCTCGGAGACATCCGGGCTAGAGATCCCAGCTCTACTCAAATTCATTCTGTCCACACAATGGTTCAGTAACGAGGACCCCCCTCAGTTTTAAAAAGGGTATTAGGGAATAAATATGGCATCGCAATGGGCCCAATGTGGCCATCGCAACCTAACCTAACCTAACACTGAAGAGGCATTGATGTGAAACATCAAGTTGTTATCCGTAACTTACTTCTGTGCATGTATGTGTTATTCAATACGGGTGCATGTAATAACGCCCGCGGGTGTTATGTCGCTCTTAACATGTCGCTATTTTCGGGCGCTATAACACTTTACGCACGAAAAGAAAATTAAAATTCTGAGTAAATATTGTATGCACATGTATTAACAAAACTCACCATATTTTATTTATTGAAATATTTTAAGAATAGTTGTTCTTATGTTGTGGGAGTGAACCGAAAAATTATGGGGTGTGATCTGAAAAAATAGTTTTAGAAATTGTTTGTAAAATAAATTGTGCTACTTGTTTAGTAGAGTTACCCGTACTCCAAAAATTCTGAAAAAATATATATTTATGTAAATCGCGCGATTTTTTTTTTGAAATTATTTCTGTACTTTTAAAATTTTTTGCCTGCGGCGCATTCTAAATTGTTCACATACATATATATTTTTTCAGAATTTTTGGAGTACGGGTAACACCACAATTTTTAATGTAGCAAACAAACCGCGAACTATTTTGGGTCGAATCCTTAATTTTAAACAATTGTTGCTGTGTTGGAAGCAACAACCGTTTCGAATTTTTTCGAAATCCTGCAACAAATCTATTCTCGTAAACTAAATCCATTTCGCGGCCACGCTGCTCAAACATCAATGATACACTAATAGAAATATCATTATGCGTAAGATGCAGAAAAGATAAGACATAATGAACGGAACTTTCATTCAAGAGATAACATAATGAACGGTACTTTAAGTAATATTTCTAGCTATAGTTTCTCGCTGTCTATGCAAAATACATTTTTTTGAAAATGTTTGCGTTATGTCACTGTTGAAAGTGAAATAACGCCCGCGGATGTTATGTCCCACTGAAAGCGGGCGTTATGACACTTTCATAAGTGACATAAAGTGTAGGGAGAACCGTCATATGTGCAGCATGACGACTATCTTCAAGCAGTGTCAGTCGCCTACCGCCACGTATGATTGTACGCTTGCAGTCGCTGCGTTACACAAGGGCTCGTTTTCAAAAAACACGTTGCAAAAATAATAACTTTTGAACTTGTGGCAGCTCTGGCCACTCTAATAATCGTAATCACGCGTTAGCGTTGTTCCTCAACTCAACGAAAATTGTTAGCATATAAGTTATATCGAATAAAGTTAGTTCCACCTTTCTAAACACTTCAACTTAAGTGCCAACAAAAGCAGTAGCTAAAGTGGTGACCTCCGACAATTGAAAAACAACGAAGACACAAACTTCTACAACAATTCTCTGATGCAATAAACGACCGGCCGCAAGCTCACACACGCACTACACAGACACGCCATCGAGGTATTTTACAAATGTGCGAAATGTTTCAACATGGCAACAAAACTGATAACAAAATGGACAACACAGTGATTGACCGCACCTGCAGTTCGCTCGACTCGGACTGAATCACTCACCAAGGATCCAGCCAACCAGATCCTCAACAGTACACAGCTTCTGATCGTCGAGGAAGCTTCGCTCCAACCAGAAGGTATGGTTTTGCCAATGGAATATCTTTTACAAATTGTGAAACAGCACCGCCAAACACACACACACGTTCACACTCTGATGAAATTCGCACACACACACATGCTTTCAAACTCCGCCAGCGACGCCAACCCAGCAAACATATTTTATCGCGGAAGAGAAGAATGCGATTCTTCCAGTAGGTATCGCTTAACTCTGGCGATATCGCATAGTTATCGCATTCTTATCTCCCTTCGGGAAGAAGTGTGCCAAGAAAGCGATTCTTCCTGGAGATAAGAAAGCGATTCTTCCTGGCGATAAAAAAGCGATTCTTCCTGGAGATAAGAAAGCGATTCTTCCTGGCAATAAAAAAGCGATCCTGGCGATAAAAAAAGTATATTCTGGAGATAGTAAATCGTTTTTTCCTGAAGATATGAATGAGTTAATGAGTCTCTTATGTGGGAGGATAAGATTTTTTATTTTTATTATTCCGAAATACAACAAATTAAACAAACTTATATTTTTGTATTACAAATTTTTACCTACTCTGCGGGGATTCCAAATCGAGGCCGTTGAACTGAAACACGTTTGGAACGACGCCTTACACGCCGCTCGTGAATAGCAACGCATCTTATGTGTTACTTGTATTGAATAAGATGTACTTGTATTGAAAACATACACCAATTTTTGCTTTCTTGTAATTCTCAAGAACAAATTCCCTCTCAGCCCATATAAATAGTGAAATTAAAATTTGCGACTAGAATCGCATTCATATCTTCAAGGCGATATTTTAGCGATATATCGCCAGTTTACCGATTGGACGAAAAAAAAGCGAAACCACATATCGCTTATTTATCCCTTGAATGTTAAGAATGCGATACCCTATGTATTTTTTTTGTGTAAATCGCCAAACATCAGAAAACTCTCCCCTCAAACTATCGCCAAACTCGCTTTTTGCAAAGGGTGGTTTTTTTGTGCAAATGACGCCGAATATGTGCTCGCTCTCAGTCGCTGACCGGACACGACTGTCGCACCCTTACACGTCCGGCTGTCTGCATCCTGCTGCAGCACATGTTGTCCACCGACCCGCTGCCCACGCCTGCTGTCCACGTGCGGAAAACATACCACGCCCTGACGCAGATCAATTTACACGCTCGCAGTTGGCTCTGCACCTACATGTAACCGATCTCACGTTGGTCAAGCAACCGACCAATTTATCAGATCTTACATTGTACGCAGCCGACCCAGCGCGTACATGTATTCGATCGCACGTTGGTTGAACATTCACCAGTTTCGCCGATTTTTATTGTACGCAGCCTGCCGGACGGTCGTTCCTACTTCGTACGCCGCGCATCTGAAAATGGATCTTCATCACATCTTCCATCATTACCGATGTAAATGCAAACGGATTCATCAACCACAACGCGTGGCAAGCAGAGACCACAACGCGTAGCAAGCAAAGTTCACAACGAGTGGCAAGCAAAGTCCACAAAACGTGGCAATCAAAGTTCGCAACGCGTGGCAAGCAAAGTCTACAATGAGTGGCAAAAGAAAGTCCTCAACGCGAGGCATCCTCAATACAGCTCGAACAACTTGCTTATCGGCGACCACTCGAAGCAACGGCCTCAACGCGACGTTACCATCGACGCAACTTTGCCAATCTGTACTCGGTGCAAATGGTCAGTACTACGGATTTATCAGTTTCTACATTCGTGGGACGCAGTTCGTGATCTACAACTACGAAACAAACATCACAGCGAATATTATACACAAGCTTTTCTTCACATTGGGACTTTTAGAAGTCCTGTAGATAATCGCCCCGGACATACATCCCAGATATACTCAAAACTTGTAGACCATTCGTTCCCACATAGTCACTGGAGGGGGAGTACTGTAGCAGCTCTGGCCACAGTAATCATCGTAATCACGCGATAGCGGTGTTGTCCACTTCTATCCCTAACGCGTCAGCAGACACTCTGGTTTTGGCGTTTTTTCAACTCAACGAAAATAGTTAGCATATATGCAAGTTATATCAAATAAAGTTAGTTAGTTTCTAAGATAAGTTTCGATACCGGCAGTTTCATCACTTGTGGCGGAGAATCCTTTTCGGTTTTCAGCTTCTCCCGTTCATAGTTGTTAGTTCTATAGTTGTACATTCAAAAGATAAGAAAAATCTGTATTCAAAAAAACTTTAAAGTCGACGCTTTAATTTTGGCTCGAAGTCAAGGTCAACTGATTATTAGCAGTCCTGACTTATCGAAAATTAGTGGCAAAGACTTTGCTTATCAAATAAAGAGAGAATAAATTGGAAATATGGAAAATGTTCGTACTGGAATGCCAAATATATGTTTTATGTTCCGATTTACTGTTATTGTGTTTTTTGTTGAGTCTGTCCAATTGTTGTTGGTGTGATTTTATAGCGAGAATCTAACAAGTATAATCGTGTCTTGTAGAGTATAACTTTTTTTCTGCATACTGGTGCACGCCAAAAATTATAAGCACACACTCCAAGAGATTGAGAGAAGCTTGGCCTGGCCCTTTGCCTAAAGCTAATTTTACATTTACTGCTGCACGCAACTAAAAACGACAAGTTGTGTATGGATTAATGTGTAATTAATGACTTTTGCTCGTTTTTGCCCCTTTTCGAAAACTTGTATCTTTTTTATTGCCATATGAGTTTAGCTATACAACCCTGCTTGAGGTTTGGTACAATAGCAGGCGCAATGATTGCGCATCTACGGATGGATACTCTACTCGAAAAAATAAATAAAAATGACCTTAGCAGTTCGCAAATTGATCAAAAAATTAAAATTGACCATAATATTTAATACTATTCTAATATTATTTTAGTCACTATTTCGTGCGAGCAGTCCATAGATATTGATGCTTTCAAGACCTTTTGTGAAAAACATTTTCATTATATTTAAATTCATGTCCCATGTCACCGACGGTCCACAAAATTTTAATTCATGGCTGGCAAATAATGAACTCCATAGTTCGGGTAGGATGTCTTTGAGAGAATGCTTCAAAAGCACGAAACAAGTACTACAAGGACGATAGAAGATCACTTGCCCGAAAGAATAGCAGACTGAACAACGTGTCTGATGTTTTTCTTAGGGCAATGGATTCTTCCGATCTATTAAGTCTGTGTGATTTTGATAGCGATGAAGAAAACGCTCTTGTTCTAAAAATTTTATGAATTTTTCATTTGAAGTCATTATGATGTCTAATATTAAACAAGATATCTCAAAAATTACTTTTAAGCCTATTCTTTCTTAAGCTTATGCATTAATTAAATTGCAATTATATATAAATGTCATATTAACAATTTAGTCAACTAAGTACATAAGAATAATCTTACCTATGCCAGTAAGAAAATCGGTCAAGCCCGACTGTAATATACGCTGTACCTACAATAGCAGCTGAAAGTATCGCTGCTGCTACGCTGCGGCGGAAAAATTTCTTTTGGCCATAACTTGAGTATCGTTCATCCGATCTGTATCTTTCCTTCAGCAAATCGACAAATAACACAGGCTTACAAGCTTTTGCACCAGAGATGATAGACCACTTTCCATATGTATTTTTGACCACTGATTTCAAATCAATTGTCTGTTTTCCGCCAGCACGTCACGTTTTCGAGATATTTGCATAAACGTGTGTTGAGCGAGGTGTGTTTACATTTGTAGGTCCTGTGGCCATGGCCTTCATATGCATATGAAGTCCACAAACATCTACTTACACACACACATCACACACAGAAGTAAAACATGGGCTTGCATAACTTTTATTGCTCTCGCTCTCTTTTTTGGAAAAGCAACTGTAAGCGCTGTTAAGTAGTTGTTGTTATCTTAAGATAGAGAGAGACAAATGAGAGAGAGACAATGACAAAGAGAGTTACAAAAAATTTTTGGTGATTCAATCCAAGATATACTTAACGGCTACCTTGTTAGCACTCGCTCTCTGACAACTTCTTAAATAAGAAGCAGAACACAAAAAAATTCGTCGGCGGAGATGCGTCGCTCACAAGGGTTGTTTACAGACTGAAATTTAAGATGTAAGCAAAGACAGCGAGAGAGCGAGTGCGGCTACCTTGTTAAGTATACCTTGATTCAATCAACACCCGCTCTCTGCTTGTGCAAGTAACAAATTTGAGTCGCACGAGTATCGCGGGTATAATTGGCACTCTGTACCCGAAGCACAAATATGCCATGAGTGTTGTAAACACTGCATAAATTTTTTGCAGTCATTTGATTCACTCGAGTGTAAAAAATATCAAGTACGAATGGAGTACACTTATAGTTTCAGTGAACTCGTGCAGATCTCTGGTACAGAGTATAAAAATCTGTGCCAAATTTAAGTCCGATATGGGCATTTCCAAACTGTCGTGGACGTTACGTTCGTACGAAAAGATGCTTTTAAAAATACGAAAATCTTGGATTTTTAAATAGATTGTTCTATATTTGGGTAGCACTTGAGTAGCACTATAATTAGCAACAACAATGACATCAATCGATCATAAGGAGTTAAAGATATAAGTAAACATATATGCTGGCGTGACGTTACATAAAACGGAAGTGGGTTTTGAGTTGTTTTAGATAAATGCAAAACTCTGCGAATTGGGCAAAGCTTTTTGTATACAAACTTTTTTCGTATGATTTGAAATAATACAAGTTTTTTTCCAGGTTATCTTATTCAAAAATGTTTGCCCAATTTTTGTTTATTTGCATAAGTATCTGACGTGACGTTACCTGACGTTAAGTTACTTTAATTTCCTCATTATATTTATGTTGTTTTTGTTATAATATAAAGCAGAAACTTACAGTTAATTGCAATCATATAGTTTCTTAAGGTGTCTTCTGCATTATTTTTTAACTCTTTGTACCCTTAGAAATAGTTTAGAGACCAAAAATCGATGCAATCTAAAGGCATTTTTATGACAACAAAACGTATCCAAATGAAAAAAATGGCGCTGGGGGACTTTCCAATCGAAAATCTCGAAATGGGTTATGAATATATTTAAAATTGGCTCATATTAGTTCATTTTGATTATGTCCCCATGAAAAAATGATAAAATAGTGTTTTTAAGAACTTTTAATTTTTTGGTCTCGGTGGACTTTTCTGTGTAAATACCCATATCTCCATATTTGGACTTTATGAGGTAGCTTCCGTTGCTCCCGTTGCTACTGTTGTGGCCACCTTTAAATCACCTAGTTGATTCTCCTCTAATACGACCACCGAGTATGATCAGCCTCCTGTCCGTGGAGCTGTCTGTGACTATCACCTCTGGTTTGATGTCCCGATGCGTTTTGGGTTGTCGCTATAGCACTATGTACATATGTATGTCTCAGTGGTCAAGTTCTGCTCCCGCAGCCCAAAATAAAGGGCACTGCTTCTATCTCCAGCCCCTAACAAAATGGTTCCATGAATTATTTGACTTCGCCCGCTTATGTTTTATACAAACTACAGCTGTTCTTTTGCTGTTGCCAGGTCACACTACAATCTTAGAGCAGCTCTGACAATTATCAAACAAGTCTTGCTGTGACAATTGTGTCAGCGTCTGAGTATGCCGATCAGTGAACTCAAACGTGGACGCAGCCGTAGTAGAAACGCCCTATAACAAAAAAAGAACTAGTTCGCAGGGCTGCATATCATAAACAATCGATCGATTTCCAGTGTGCACGCCGGTAAGGAAACAAACGCGTACCAAGTCGAATATATTAATATTATAAAGCCTATAACCATCTGTTAGAGCAGTGAAATTTAATTAAAAACATAAAGTTAATATTTTATATAAATGTTGCGACGGTCTTTGGTCACACGTTTTTAAATGCGAGCACTAAAATACACACTAATAGTTTGATCCACTGTATGCATGCATACATACATACAAAAGATCTCGTCGCAAACTGATAATAACGGATTAAAGAGACATCCATACATTAAAGAATTGTATGTGTGTGTAAGCGTATGCATGGGAAAGGAATTGTAGGAATATACAATTTTCAAGAAAAATGGTAGAATCATTAACTTAAAATTCGTAATTTGTTTTGATAGGCCAGCAAACCAAAAGCAGCAAACCAAATAAATGAACATCAATTTCAGTTCTGTGTAAGATCAATCTGCTGTCAGTGTGTGTGTGTATGTGAGAATGTTTTAGTGAGTTGCTTCAAGCAAGAACAAGAGGCACAAGCGCACTGTCAATACATATCACATCCACACAAACATGCAAACTAATTACAAATGTACACAGATTATACACAACAGCAGCAACTAAGGACAAGGACCAACAACTAGTGGACGCCGTGTGGGCAATATGGATCTGTTGTGTTCGGAGAGCCTAGTTAATGATTCCGAACCATCGATACCACAGCTATACCGGCTCAAAACGCAGGAGCACAGCAATAGCTACTCCTCGTCCTGTTCTTCCACATCATCCGCCTCCTCGTCTGGTGCTTGTGGAGATGCAGAAGCGACAGGACCTGCTGTAAGTCGAGCTCACGCATCCACCAACACAATGACCGAGCTCGTTTATGTATATGCCACACCACAACAGTCCCAACAACAACAATCATTGCCGCAGCAACCAACCGCAGCTGCAGCAACAACCACAACAACATCGGTGTACAGAAACTGCCCTAATTATCGCATTCATATGTCTGACTATGTAAACACGGCCATCGTGGATCCCACTTTTAAATCGGATCGGTGCCTGGAGAATGCACTGAAGGCGGAGGAGAAACACCAACAGATCCTCGGAACGTATTTCAAGACTGTGCAACGAGACATCACACCGGCCATGCGCAAAATCGTGGCCGAATGGATGATGGAAGTGAGTACGCGATGATTTTCTAGCAACGTTCATCGGTAATATTTATCTAGTTAATGTTTTTGTACGGTTTACGGCAAATTTAAATTATGCTAAGTTCGTGCAAAAGTATGTACTAAAGAGGTAAAGTGAAGTATTTTCGAATCCATGTTTGCATCCTGGATTGCAAACATTAGTGAATGATTCACAAAAGTAAAAAAACACGCTAATATACATATATATTATGTTTATATTTTTAAAATGTATTATTATTAACCTATCAAATGAAATGGAGAAAATATTAGTTTTTGGTAATTGCTTAACGCCTAAAAACCATATTTATTTAATTATGTACACTGTACATATTGTACATAAGCCCACCGCCTTCCACACGAACAAAATAAATAACACTTTTTGCTGACACTTTTTTTGTTTTGCTCATTTGAAGTCAGTTTTTGCATGAGCGCTTGCTCACAAGTGTCCCTCTCAGTTGTTATTGGCAGACCGTCTCGTTTGTTTTGATCAACCGTAAATGCGAAACAGAAAACACATGAGGAGGGGAAAAAAAGTGTTTTGCTCAGTGAGAGACCGTGTCGGCTTTGATTTTTTCTGTTTTGTCAGTGGGCTGATCGCACTGAAAAAAGTGTTGAGGGTTATTTGCGAGCTCTGGTTTTTTCTGTTGTTGTTGGGCTGGTCCCAAACTCAAATTTCATGCCCACCGCTGCACTAAACAATCAAACATTTTAAATATCTGAACATCTTGTTAATGTGAGCAGCTTTAACCTATTTCGATAACTATCTTATTTAGTACCGTCGACTGAAGTCTCGGTTGATCGGACTTCTTCCACCTTAAAATCTTTTTTTGTCTGATCAAAAGAAAATAGAAAAAGGAAAGAAAGAAAAAAACATATAATATTAACAATGACCGAGTTTAAGAGCGCTAATATTGAAAACAAAAAAATTTTTCTCACTAAAACTTGTTTTCCGGCAGAAGATTTTTATGGCAGCTACAAGAAGTAGTCATCCTATCCGGTGGGTTCCGACATATTAGCAGCGTGCAGCCAAAACAAGACTGTGCAACATTTCAGCTCGATAGCTTCAAAATTGAGGGACTAGTTCGCGTAGAAACAGACAGACGGACGGACAAAGCTTAATCGACTCAGCTCGTCATGCTGATCAAGAATATATATATAGTATATATATATACTTTATGTGGTCGAAGATGACTCCTTCTATGCGTTGCAGACTTCTAGGCAAAATTATAATACACTTTTCAAGTGTATAAAAATTAGATATGGGCATTTCTATAGATTTCTGTTACTTTTGCTATCTTAAATCTATCTGAGGGTACAAATGGTCAAAAAAGAATGCACAAGAAACCATGAGAAACTATGTGATTGCAATAAACTTTCTGTTTTACGATCGCATTCGGGGGTGCCACAGAAATCTCTAGAGATTTCATCTTCGGTTGGTTTGCAAATCGCTCGAAAAATTCGTCGGTGTCACAGAACTTAAAGAGATTTCATTATTTTATTTAAAAATCTAGTTAGAACAGAAGCTATTCCAATTGAATTATCATCTGTAAAAACAGGGCATCAGGGAGCATCTGTCGCAAACAAAATTTCCCTTATTTTAGTTAAGTGACATTTATTGATTGTGTTATATGTTTTATGATGCATTTTTAAATTATAATTCAAATTTATTTATATTCATTTTATATTCTCCAAAAATAAATTGCGAAATTTAAAAATGTGTTCGCGCCACTCATGAAGTATAACTTGCCAGCCCTTAGTCAGCTGGCTGTTACATAGATGGCGACAAAACTGTAGAGGGAGCCACTTGAGGTGGCTGCTTTTGACAAATATGAGAGACTGGTTGGTTTTGCGAATAATAACACTAGTTTAGAAAACAAAAAAAAAAAATTAAATTATCCATTTCTACTGAAACTATTTTTAAGTGAAGTTTGGATTGGTGATCTCAAAAATCGATTTCAAAAAATTTTTCATGGCTACGTTTTTAAATATGAATTTTTTCATTTTTTCGGTAGGTGCACTTACATTTTATGCCATATCTCAATTCACAATCGTCAGATGGTGTCAAGCAAGATATGAATCGAAATGTAATTAAATAGTCAATAGTAGCGTAGGTCATTGTTTTCAAATCGGCTTAGAAGTTTGAATACAATGACTAAAAATATTTCAAAAAAATCGATTTTTTGCTCGAAAATGCAAGAAATTTCTTTTCTAATCGCCTTGGAAAAATATAAAAAATCCAACAAAATTATTGTTATTCTTTTGACTTAAGAATCGCACTTCCACAAAGATAATAAGGTATCGATGAAAAAAATCTATGAATAAATATTGTAGCTGGATCAATTTAAGTGAAGGAACTAACTGTCAAATTTGAGTATTTTAAGTGTTTAGAAAATTTTTTTGGTCAATATTAAAAGTGGGCGAATAGCCAGATCAAAAAATAAAATTCCAGTACAGAACAAAAGTCGAAGCAAATGAACATTTATTTTTAAAAAATCTCAAAAATTACCCTTTTTTCAGCACATAATTGCTCCCAGCTCTTGTATTTATTTATAGATTTTGTTTATTGATATCTTATTTTCTTCGCAGAAGTGTGGTTCTTACGTAGAAAAAATAAAAATAGTTTTTTGAATTTTTAAATATTTTTCCTAGACGTTTGGAAACGAAATTTATTGTGTTTTCGAGTAAAAAATCGATTTTTTTTAAATAATTTTTATTATTGTATTCAAACTACTTAACCGACTCGAAAATAGTGTTTTTGCGATTATTGACAATTTAATTGCCTTTCGATTCATATCTTGCTTGACTCCATTTGACGATTATGAAGTCAGATATGGCTTAAAATGTAAGTGCACCTACCGAAAAATGAAAAAAATTCATATTTAAAAACGTAGTCATGAAAAAATTTTTGAAATCGATTTTTGAGATCACCAATCCAAACTTCACTTAAAAATAGTTTCAGTAGAAATCGGTCTTTTTGGCTGTAAACTAGTCTAATTAAAACGCAAATTTCAATGTTTAAACTAATTAAATAATTTATTAATTTGATGCAACATATCCAGAAAAATAATGTTGTTTACATTTCCAAAACTAATTTTACTTGTCAAAATTGTTTGGGTGGTGAATTTTGCTAAATCTCCTAACAAAACACGAGAGATTTTAAACCAACCGTATGAGATTTCTGTGACACCGAGAATTGGGTTTGGGTTGGAATTTGGTTGGAAGAAATTTCTGTGACACCGCTGATTATAATGGAAATCACATAAATATAATGATGGAGAAATTATCACGTTCGACATGTCACGTATCGACAGAAATAAATATTTATTTAAAAAAAAGTACAGAAGATTTCCAAATTAAATAAAATACATTTCAAAGAACAATTCATTCATAAGATATTAAAACTATTTGGGCTTAGTTATTGTGTTAGGTTTCGCTAAACTTTGTCTTTATATAGCTGCACCCGAAAACAACTTCTTCAGTCCTGACTGATTCACTGATTGGCAATCAATGCAGAGCTCAAACGGTAAGAGATAGAAGGCTGAAATTTAGACAGGAGTTTCCATTAGTGTTGAAAGTGAGCACTAAGACGGGGTTTCGGAAAATTCCACCCCCAGGGGTGAAAAGGCGTCGGAAATGTTTGTATGGGAAAATTTATTTTTTTTTCATCCGATTGACTTGAAATTTGGTTTGTAAGCATAGTACGCGATATAATTCGACACGTATTTTCCGGATTTTGGAAAATCCGGCCACAAGAAAAAAGGCCGGAAAATTCTGCATGCAAAAAAATATTTTTCATCCGATTGACTTGAAACTCGGTTTGTTAGGATAGAATACGAAATAATTTGAAATGTGATTTTTCAATGTCGGAAAATTCTGAAGGCAAAAAACTATTTTTCATCCGATTGGCTAGAAACTCGGTTTTGTAAGCATAGAATACGAAATAATTTGAAATGTGATTTTCCAATGACGGAAAATCCGCCCGCCAGGCGTGAAAATTCCCGGAAAATTCTGTATGCAAAAAACTGTTTTCCATCCGATTGGCTTGAAACTCGGTTTCTAAGGATAGAATACAAAATAATTTGAAATGGGGTGGTAACGGTAACGATATGCAAAAAACAATTTTTCATTCGAATGGCATGAAACTAGGTTTGTAAGGATAGAATACGAAATAATTTGATATGTGATTATTCTATGTCGGAAAATCTCGCAAGCGTAAAGGCGATGCGAACACACACACGATATTCATACAGTAGATCTAATGGGACGCAGCGAAGCGCGACGGGTACTATGCTAGTATTATTATAAAATAATAATATAAATAATAATAATAAATATCTGTCTATCTTTCTGTATATGGGCATTTCTCAAATGTCGAATGCGACATTCGTACGCATTCCAAGTGAAGAAAAGTATATGGAAAAACATTATTTTATTTTGACAAGAGACGAAACTTGTAGCTCTTGATTAGCACTATAATTGGTACTAAAGTTGATTTTGGGCAATTGTTCGTTTTCAAGATAATTACAAAAAACCTATGCATTCGCATGCGACAAAAACAGAAGTCACTTTCAAGGCGAAAAGTTCAAACACTGATTTCGGCGGATCCTGAAGAAATATTTTAATGCGACTAATTTTAAAATATTATGCATTGATGTATCTTAAAAATGTTTTTTATTTGATTCAAAAATATTAAGTAGTTTATTTTTTATTTAATTTGATTCACTTTCGCACGCGACATGTCGCATGCGACATTTTGTTCCATCATACTTTTTATGTGGTTTCCATTATAATGCGAGGAAAAACTTAAAGTTTATTGCAATCCCATAGTTTCTCATGGTTTCTTGTGCATTCTTTTTTGACCATTTGTACCCTCAGAAATATTTTAGGTAGCAAAAGTAAAAGAAATCTAAAGGTACTTTTATCAAAAAAAAAGTGCAAATTCAATGTCCAAATTAGAAAAATTGCGCTAGCGCGGCCGTAAATCAAAATATTTCAAAATGGGCTGTGTATAAATGTAAGATTGGCTTTCATTAATGCAACTTGACTGTTTCCCCATGAAAATTAGATAAAACATAGTGTTTTTAACCACTTTTACATATTTGGCTGCGGTTGACATTTCTGTGGAAATGCCCATATCTATTTAGATAGATAGATAAAAAGATTTTATTCGTATTTTTTGTTTAAGGTATTATAAATATTTGTGATCACATATTGATCAATACGAACAAAGTTTTGTTTTTGCATAAATTCCGATATGGTTTTAAAACCGTCAGTCAGCAGTGTGCCCACTCAAAGTGCTGTCTCGGACTACTACACTTGGCTGCCCGGCTCGTCGCCGAAAACCAGATCGTTCGTCCTCAACAACACAGTTGGCTGGACGCACTTTACAATTACAAGCTAACGTTAATTGACATTTTATATATAAATAATTTAGTGAGATCAAGATTTAACAATCTTTTTATAAATTGCCTCTGGAGTGCATTTGTTTCGCTAAACCAGCCAAATCCACAAACTTGTGCTGCATAAGACTGTATACCTCTAGCTGTTTCCTGGAATAGGTTCCACTTGCTACTCAATAAAATATCCGGCTTATTCATAAATGTTTTCCAAGTTGAATCAATGCCCCTTTTGCCTCTGATGTCCTTCGTCGAATGTGAGTTCCAAACGACATAGATGGAGTTAAAGTTACGCCAAGATATTTATACTCTGCCACTGTTCTTATCGCCTCAGATCTATAAACCTATTTTTCCGCTGCAGCTTGTCTTCCTCCTTTCCTAAATATCATTATTTTTGATTTTCACATGTGGACTTCCATTGCCCACTTATCACAATATACTTCCAAATTACATATCATGGTCTGTAATGTGTTTATATCGTCGGCTACTATCACAATATCATCGGCATAAAGAAGGAGTCGTTTATTTGTGTCTTCTATGAAAAGACCACCACCTAAATCTTCGTGCATATTGTTAAGGTATAAAGCAAAAGCAAGGGGGAGAGCAAACATCCTTGTTTGACACCAGTATGAGTTTCAAAAGTATCAGAAACGTCTTCTCCTCGTTGAGTACTTTTATGCGAATCCGGATTGATATTCATTTAACTTTTCATTGTTCTCGACCCATGTTGCCAAACGATCGTTAATTATCTCCTCCATTAGTATCTTTGCCGCACAATTCATAAATGATATTCTTCGATAGTTTGCAGGCTGCTCATTTGGGTCTCCTTTTTAAACCCTGTAATGTAAAATTGGCTCAACAGGCACCAAAGAAGGGCCAGGCCAAGCTTCTCTCAATCTCTTGGCGTGTGTGCTTATAATTTTTCGCACAAGAGAGGGACCTACAGTTTAAGGCCGAATCCGCACGGCAAAGTTTGAGAAATTTGATTTTTCGTGGCTAGTTACTTCACAGCTGGCGCCAATAGCTGGTGAAGGTGAGCGGATGTGTAAAAGCTATTTTCTAAATAAAGAAAAAAACTTTTTATGAGATCGTCCGAGGCGGGATTGAACCCACACCTCCCGCACCAGCAGCCTCACACACTACTGGTGCGCCACAAAGGGGATCATGAAGTTATGCAAAAGTATGTAACAGGGAGAAGGAAACATTTCCGACCCTATAAGTATATATATTTTTGATCAGCGTCAGCAGCCGAGTCGATATAGCCATGTGCGTCTGTCTGTATGAACGCGTCGATCTTAGAGACTATAAGAGATAGAGACACAAATTTTTACATGCACATAGGTGTATACCGTACCCAGATCAAGTTTGTTTCTCGTTTGGAAAATTCCCTCCCCCTCCCTCCTTTAACCGCAAAAAACTGTCAGAGCCACAATATTAATGTAAGAACCTCGTGGCTTAATATATATTATCCTCGGCCTTATATCTATATATTGTCAAAAGCGAAATAAGATCCGAGCAAAAACACCAAAGTTATACACGAAACAATTTTGCTTTTGGGAGCGGGGGGAAGCTACTGCAGGCAGCCATGGCCCTGGTGAATTTACTAACAAGGTGACGCACCGATGTGTTGAGGGACCATAATTTTTTTTCACCTCGCTCTCTCGGCTCTCTGAGATAGATGATAGTTGCTCTGAGAGGCAAATGCTAGAAAATCATAGCAAACATTTTACGTTCTGCACTTTTCGTTTATTTGCACAAATTTCGCTCGAACTCCTTAACACAACGCCTGTGCTCCTTGACCACAGCTCCCTTCTGCTTTCGTCTTCAGGTACAGCAACATTCCGTTCCGCAGTTGTAGAGCGGCAGAACATGCAATATGTGGTGGACATGTTGATATCTAATAGTGAATCATTCATATAAAATAAAACACACATATGAACCGATAACACATACACTTTTTTTAATAATTTAAATTTTATTTTAATTATAAGCCAATTTTCACTGACAAAACCTTACTCGACGACGTTAACATTCATGCTGTCAAAAATAAAAACCCTTGACAGAGCAGGTGTGGGGAATACGTCACCTTGTTAGTAAATTCACCTTGGCTAGGGCGATTCTGAGCGTGAGCGCGCGCGCGTGTGTGTGTGTGTGCGCGTGTATTCGTGTGGGCGTTTGTGTATGTGTTTGTGTTCGTATGTATGTCTCAATTGTACAGGGTATTTTGTAGTCGGGAAACTCGACTACAGCGATCTAACTTGTTGAAAATGGGGAATATGAGGGAGGGCTTAAAACAATCAATATAATTTTTACCATCCAATATATTATTGTATACATTTCCCAGTTTGTCCAGATAGTCGTATGAAGCATTTTCGAAAAATTCCTAGGGTATTCTGTCAATACCCGGAGCATTATTGGCTTTCGTTTTGTTTGGCATATTTCTTAATTCCGTCTCTATAAAGTTGAGTAGCTTGCTAAAGTATGTTTGAAAGTCCTGCGCTATTACTTGTGTTCCCATAATCGACGGCGTGTTTCTTATCTCTCTTGCCAAGGCCCACCAATAATAGCGGGTGCTATTAGTTTTGTCGTCTAAAGATTTATAGTAACTTTCTTTTTTCGTGTCGCAGAACCTAGCATATTTATTCTTTTCCTTTTTGTAAATGTGATGGTCAGCTTGGTTTTGCGTCTTCTTGTATTTCTTTAACGAGTCTAAAACTAAATCCTTTGGCTCATGCGATGTGAATCAAACCATTTGTTTTTGAATTGTTTATATGACCCTTCCTGTTGCTGTTGCACTGTTGATGCTTTGATTATTGAGCACATGGTATCTAGCCCTATATTTGTTTATTGACGAATATAGGCTAAATTATTGTCCAGATTCCGGATATACTGCTCTCTTTTTAAATTTAAGTTATATACTTCCATTTCCATTTAAGTTGATACTTGTCGATTGGTCAGGTTGTGTTTTCAGAGCAGATACAATGGGCATGTGGTCAGACCATATGGCACTCTTCACTGAAAAATCCTTCACTTGGTCCAGTATTTCAAATGAAATCGCACAGATGTCGTTGACAGATTGACCCATATTGATTAAGTATGTAAAGTTCCCAATCGAATCGCTATTTATTCGTCCGCTTAATACTAATAGGCTGTTATCTTCACAAAAGTTTAAAAATTCCTTGCCATTATTGTTGAGTTCTTTATCCTGGGATACTCTGTTTGACGTTCCAGCTGCTAAATTACTAATAAATACCTCATCGAATACTTGGTTCTCCTCCCCAACTAGTACATTGATGTCTCCCAGTACTATTGGGTTCCTGTGTTGGGGTGCTGGGGTGTGTTGAGTGAAAAAGTCAGAGACTTCACGGAACTCGGATTTCCAATTAGCTCCTCCTCTTACATATAGTGGAAAAACTGTAAATATTATTAAATTATTCCATACTTCTATACTGTTGACGGATTCATGTTTGGTAAAGTGATGTTTGATGTCAAAGTTCTAAATAGGCTTATTACACTGAGCACATCTAACATCCCACATCATGAGTCATAAACATTTCATAAACATTTGTCATTTTTATTGCGTTGTCCTTTTAGACAACAACCTACTTATTATTTTGACAAAACAAAAATTTACAAATGTTGGCATAGCAAATAGTTAATCAGCATTTTAACTCTTGATGTGGATGTTAGATGTGCTCAGTGTAAATAGCCTATAAGTTGCTTGTTTACTCCTAGCAGTTTGCCACCAATTGCTCGACCAAACCTACTAATTCGAGTTGCCGGATCCCATTGCATATAAAATTCTTCGAACTTGTGCTCGAAGTCCTTTGTTGTTTCTTCTTTAATATGGGTTTCTGTGAGAGCGAATATGTCAAACCCCCTTACATATTCGAAAAAATCCCAATAAGGCCGTGAATATTATAAGCTAAAATATTTATTATTAGCTTAAGTTTTTATTACTTGGGCTTCCCGAACTGACGTCCAGCCAACCTCTCTTTACAGTCTGTCATTAATACCCTTGTTCCACTGGCACATTGTAGAGGTCATCCTCTGGATGATCTAAATGACCTCAATCATTCTGTGTATTTCCTCATTAGAGATGAATGTCCATTCGGTAGATCATCCGCTACGGATGATCAAGTCACTGTCATGGATGATCTAGCTACTGTCACGACATTTAGCTATTTTCCGATAAAAGGCTAGATTTGCTATCGAACTGTCCAGGAGGAACAGCTGCTCTGTCAATGGCGTTGCCATGGTCGGAGAGGGTTTTAGCTCAGTGGGTGGGAGTTTAGCACAGTGGCAGAACTGTATGGACTCCCTTTATTGAAAACCGACTATGCCCATGTGTTGTACATGGCCAATGCAAGCGGTTCCATATTTTGTTTTAGAATGTTAAGGGGTTAGTTACATGGGTTTCGTCCGGGAAAAAACGGCCCATTTTCAGTAATTTTTTTATACCCTTGTAGAGGGTATATTAAAATTGTCGAGATGTTTGTAACGCATGGAAGAAAGCATCTCCGACCACATAAAGTATATATGTTCTTGTTCAGCATGACGAGCTGAGTTGATATAGCTATGTCCGTCTGTCCGTCCGTCTGTTTCTATGCTATCTCCTCCGTCAGTTTTGAATCTATCTTAACCCAACTTTGCACGAAGTCTTTTGGTACAAATACGCAGCACATTTATCGGAACCGGCCAGATCGGATGACTATAGCATATAGCTGCCATAGGAACTTTTTTGTCTTCAACGCAAACGTCCCCAAACATCGTATTTATAAGTTTTCTATGATTTCACATAATTCCACCAAGTTTGATAGGACAACTATATATCAAAGCTGACATAGAAATTGGGTGTAAAAAATGTATATAGGAGGCCTTGTCAAACAAATTTACATTTGGCCGAATGTACATATTTGTGTCAGTGGATTCAGGCTACTAATTTATATAAATTATACAAGCTACAAGGGTATATAAACTTCGGTCGAGCCGAAGTTAGCTTTCCTCTATTTTTTTTTTTAAATAGTTGTAATCAAAAAAAATAAAAAATCCTTCGTCCATGTCCTTGTAAATTGTATGTCGAAGACCTGTTTATAATTTCATCAAGATCGGTTGGGTAGGTCTCAAGAAATCTTGACAACCGACTTTGAAAACCAGAGCTCGCATAAAACTGTTAACACTATCAGCGTGTCTGTGTAAAACTGTTCTGTTACAGACACAACGAAAAGAGGTTGCAAAAAGACACTTTCAAATCTGGTTTGCACAATAGCTGTTTTCGCTCAACCAAAGATTGCTTTTTTCGTTTCTGTTTTGCTCATGTGTTTCACTGACCGTTTTGCCGAGAGCCGACTTCCAAAGTGTCTTCTAAGAATGTAAGTGGTTTGTGACTGGGATGCCTGTGAGTGTGTGAGAGTGTGTTTGTCTCAATTAACGATCTTTGTAGATATGTGGAGTATGGAGAAATTTTTTATTATTAACCTATCAAATGAAATGCAAAAAATATTAGTTTTTGGTAATTGCTTAAAGCCTAAAAACCATATTTATTTAATTATGTACATTGTACATATAGTACATAAGCCCACCGCCTACCACACGAACAAAACAAATAACACTTTTTGCTGACCCTTTTTGTTGTTTGCTCATTTGAAGACAGTTTTGGCATGAGCGCTTGCTCACAAGTGTCCCTCTCAGTTGTTATTGGCAGACCGTCTCGTTTGTTTTGATCAACCGTAAATGCGAAACAGAAGACACATGAGGAGGGGAAAAAAAGTGTTTTGCTCAGTGAGAGCCCGTGTCGGCTTTGTTTTTTTCTGTTTTGTCAGTGGGCTGATCGCACTGAAAAAAGTTTTGAGGGTTATTTGCGAGCCCTGTTGAAAACACAGTTTTGAGAAAAACGTGTTTAAAGATCGGCGCGCTAAGCCCAGCTACTCTGGAGCGCGCAACTTTTTCAGACTATATCTAAAAAACTATTACTCGGATCGACTTGAAATCTTAGGACAATATTCTATAGATGTTGTAGAATTTAATAAGACAATAAAAAAATTGATTTTTTGCGAACTTTGATTTACAATTGCAGACATAGCAATTCAATCAGCTGTTCTTTGTTGTCGTGAACTGCATTCTGATACAACCCAGATGGCGATGTGCGCAAAAGCCCTCCTTTTCCTGTCATTTTACAAAGTCTGGCTTAAATGAGTTTACTTGGCTTAGTTATTTGATATACTTTTAGGATGATGCTCTATAGAAACAAAGCGGTGCTTAGGAGAGCTTTTGCAGAGTTTTTAAAGCTTTTACTAGAACTTTTTCGGGGGTCAAAGTCCAATCTTGCAGCTGGCTAGAGGAATCTCAAGTTTTTCGAACTTCTGTTTTCTTGTTGAAATTGATGGTCATCAGCTGGTTTCTCTTACGCTTAGATTAAAAGTTTATTTAAATTAAATATGTGTGACGACTCGATATGCACTTGCACTCTTAGTTGAGTAGATCACCTAATATATATTATTTTAAGTTTTCTATGCTCTCACATAATTCCTTAAAGTTTTATTAAAATCGGACAACTATATAGTACACAGTTCGACAAAATCCAACTTTTTTTTTTTTGATAAACCCAGCATAAATTAGCATAGCAAGCATTAAATTATGATAAAAGAGACTCCTGCTAGCATCACCTCATACCCATTTTTTCAAATAAACCCTCGGTTCGCGTTCAATGGATACTTTTATACTTGCAACACACAGACAACAATTTTAAATTAGTTTTTAATGGCTTGAGATAAAAATCTGCAAAATTCAGCAAATGTGAACAGAGTCATTTTGAACGCAGTATACAAAATACAGTTGTATCGTACAATTGGTTAAGGTACCTCCAGAAGGAGTTAAACCTTAATTATTGAACATCTTTAAAAGCGCACGGTAGATTTTTATTAAGTTCGATGTTTGATTATTTAATGGACTATTGCATGTCCCTAAGAGATTGTACTCGACAGCCAAAAAACCGCGATATGGAGTTACATTTTTAGACTCACCCACAAACCAATTCATAGGCCATAAACCAGACCTAACGAGAGCGTGAGTTAAAGTCGGCTCTAACCGACTTCGATACACCCGTTATGGAAAGAAATGTTTAATAGCCTTCCTGTGTGGCTGAGGTGGAACAGTAGGCAACAGATTTTTAACTCGGCTATTTATCATCCGATCTTGATGAAAATTTCCGGGCTTATAGATATTGCGAATATAAATGTAAGTTTTAAATTTGAGATCGATATCTTAAAAATTGTGGGAGTTATTCATAATTTTGTTTTGTGGGGGCGGAGGTGGGCGTGGCCATAATTTGAAATAAACTTCATCTGCGTGCAGACAATAGGAGTCTACATTGCTCTAGTCAGACGGACATGGCTATATCCTAATATCCAGGCAGCAGGCCGCGTGTGAGCGCGCGTGTGTGTGTGCGTTTGTGTATGTGAGTGTGTTTGTCTGTGTGTCTCAATTTAACAGGGTATTTTGTAGTCGGGAGACTCGACTACAGCGCTCTTACTTGTACTAGCAATTGCCTTTGATCGGGTGTGGCGCACCAGTAGTATGTGTGGCTGCTGGTGCGGGAGGTTGTGGGTTCGATCCCGCCTCGGATCATCTAATAAAAAAGTTTTTTTCTTTCTTTAGAAAAGAGCTTTTACACATCCGGTCACCTTCACCAGCTACTGGCGCCAGCTGTGAAGTAACTAGCCATGAAAAAGCAAAAATTCTCTAACTACTGCCGTTCGGATTCGGCGTTAAACTGTAGGTCCCTTTCTCTTGTGCGAAAAATTATAAGCACAGACGCCAAGCGAATGAGAGAAGCTTGGCCTGGCCCGCTATGGTTGCTGTTGAGCCAATTTTACATTTACATTTACAATTGCCTTTGAACAACATTGACCATTTCGTTATCAAAAGCTTCACCAAAATTATGCAAAAGAAGCTGGTTTCCCCCTAAATGGTCAAATGCCAATAAACAGCGAACCAAGGCTTCGTTGGTAAAACTGGGAATGCAGTTCGGTCTATTCTTAGGTCTGGCTTATGGCCTATATGAATTGGTTTGTGGGTGAGTCTAAAAATGGTACTCCACATCGCGGTTTTTTGGTTGTCGAGTATGATCTCTTAGGGACATGCAATAGCCCATTTTAACATCATAAATATCGATTTTTATGAAAATCTACCGTGAGCTTTGGAAGATATTCAAGAATTAAGGCTTAACTCCTTCTGGAGGTACCCTAACCAATTGTACGATTGAACTGCATTTTGTATATTGCGTTCCCAATGACCCTATTTCAGGACTGGGTTGATGAGCGACTTGTATAGCGCTATTTTTGTTCTTCGAGAAAAGGCTCTGCTCTTGAACTCCCCACTGAGCCCGTAGTAGCATCGGTTTCCAAGAGTAATTCTTCTTCGGATCTCCAGGCTGATGTTATTGTCGCCGGTAATCATCGTCCCGAGGTAGACAAAATCCTCTACAACCTCAAAGTTGTACTCCCCCATAGTAACAAATTGTCCAAGACGCGTAGACTTCTTGTCCGTGGATACTAGGTACTTCGTCTTGTCCTCGTTTACCGCTAAGCCCATCAGTTTAGACTGCTTCTCAATATCTGAAAACGCCCTGCTTACCGCCCGTTCGTTTTTGCCGGTAATGCCAATATCATCGGCGTATGCGAGTAGCATTAGATCTTTATAAAGAAATGAGCCCGATCTGTTGGCATTTGGGCACTAGCGCAGTATATACTCCATCAGTAGATTAAAGAAGTCACACGATAGGGTGTCACCCTGCCTAAAACCTCTCTTGGTATCAAATGGTTCGGAGAGGTTCTTTCCTATTTTGACGGAGCTTCGAGTGCTTCTCAACGTCATCATGCAAAGTGGAACGTACTTTGCTGGTATACCAAGGGCAGACAGGGTTTCAAAGAACCTTGACCTTATCGGTGTGTCAAAGGCTGATTTATAATCAACAAAAAGATGGTTGGTTTTGATATTTCTCTCATAGGTCTTCTCCAGGGTTTGTCGTAATGTGAATATCTGGTCTGTGGTGGATTTACCAGGTCTGAAGCCACACTGATAAGGTCCGATCAGTGTGCTAATAAGCGGCTTTAGACGTTCACAAATAATGCACGACAGAATCTTATATGCGATGGGAAGGAGACGGTATCCCACGGTAGTTGGCGCAAACTGCAGGGTCTCCTTTTTTAAAAAGTGGGCAAATTACACTTAGACTCCAATCTTCGGGCATGCTCTCGTCGGACCATATTCTGCTGATGAGTTGGTGCATGCACCTTACCAACTCCTCGCCTCCAGCCTTAAACAGTTCAGCTGGCAGGTTATCTGCACCTGCTGATTTGTTGTTATTAAGCCTTTTTATGGCTACACAGACTTCGTGAAGGTCCGACAGAATTTTCCAAAATCCGTTTGTTGATTCCAAAGGGGGAGATATGCAGATAAAACGACTTAAATTAAAAAGGGTTGTTTTATTTCCTAAGAAACAACAGAATTACAAAAATGAATTAAAATTAAGAGCAATACCTACGCTTCGTTTCTCTCCGCCGCTTGTTTCAAGAATAACATATATTTATCGATACATAAGATAGCTTATTTCTAGTGTGACCGCTCCGCACATCAACAGAATTGTCAAGAAAAGATTCAAATAAAGGCGGTTGCAAATTTCAAATAGAGCGGCAGTTAAATTTAAACGATAATTCAAAATCCAGCGGAATCCTCCGCAACACCGTTCTTAGTACTCACTTTCAGCAGAAGATAAAACTATTGTGAAAAATTCAGCATCCTAACCGGCTAACTTTTTTGCTCATAACTTGTGTATCGTTCATCCGATCTTTAGTATTCCTTCAGCAAATCGATAAATAATTATGATAACTAGATATCTCTAGAAGGTACGAACAATCTATCGTTAAAACTGTGGGAGATATGTCGTTTTTTCCAAGTTGCGGGGGCGGGAGGGGGCGTGGCAAAATTGAAAATAAACTTGATCTGCCTGCAAGTATAAGAAATATATGTCCCATACATGTCAAACTTCTATCTCTTAACATCTCCTCGTTTATACGGACAGACGGACATGGCTATATCGACTCGACTGTTGATGCTGATCAAGAATATATATACTTTATAGGGTCGGAGATGCTTCCTTCTGGCTGTTACATACATTGCACAAACTTAATATACTCTGAGTACCTTTGGTACAGAGTATAAAAATTGGCATAACAAATAAAGGGAAAGCTAAGGAATGAGAAAGAGACAACGCAGCTAACTATAATCTTTACCTTCTTCATCTTTCCTTTTATTTGTTCATCAAATAAATTTACGTATATCGAAATTTTTTTACTAGTAGAGGAAATCCGAAAATAACCCACATATTTGTTTCTGTTTCGGTACTGATAACCGGTTATGTTAATAAAAGGTTATAGGGTTATGGTTATAAGAAACTTTTTGGGGTACGGTTTCGGTTACAAATTTAAAAGTGTTTTTAGCGGTGAAAGGTTACTGGTTCGGTTACGGTTTTAATCTCTGGTAACGGGGTTACGCTTAGATAAAAAAAAATTGTTTCGATTTCGGCTAAAAATTGTAAACTGTTGATATCAGTTAATGGTTTCGGTCACTGTTTTAATCTCTGCTGATGACAGAACCGAGAGGTGCCTGTTTAAAGTTATGTGCAAGCATAACATGACATCGAGCCGGCATAAACTTGCTGGCTTGATTATCATAAATTTCGTAAAAACAGGCGCAAAACAAAAATCAATTAACATTAATGTAATAGCATTTTAAAAAAATATGGCCCACCCAATTCAGAATATGCGAACGTGTTCCTCATTTTTGCTAACCTAATCTTGATTACTGATGCAAGATTGTAGATGTTTTCGTTTGTTGCGACTGTTTCCTTAGAGCAGCGTTGGTCAAGAAGAGCTAGGCCAAAAAGTGAGAGTGTATTGGTTTGCGAAAGTAAAACATCGTGAACCAGCTTCGACCTGACCGCATTGAACGCTGGCCAGCGACTGTTTACTTTCTTGGCTCAAGCCTTGGCATGCATTCTGCTCGTGTCGGTGTGAACAGCGAACTGTGTTCGGCCCCAGAGAGCTACGCGAGACATCCATTCCTTAGAGAAACGTAGGATGGTCAATTCAGTTTGATGAATTGGTTAATTCGCGTTGCACTGTTCACTTTAAACACAATTACTTATCTTTGTTTTTATGCAGCAAAAATACGAATAGGCCTCTGTCCTCAATTCCACTTCGGTTTTCGTGTAAAAGTTTGTACGTTGAATCATAGAATAAAAAGCATACTTAATTGTATAATCTTTGGTTGAACTCTATGTTAATAATGTAAGGCGACACACATATCTACGGTTACTAGATCCGGTTTAAGTAAAATCGGAATTGCTTAAGCAATTGAAACCGACAGCTCAATGCCAAGTGGATTCAGTTCTTAGAAAATAGAAAACCTTGATCTATTAACCACAGATTTGCTTGCCACCTTCCATATAATGTTTTAAAAGTAAAATGGCCAATTCAAACGTTTATACAAACACCGAATTGGAATTAAGAACAGACTTGTATGACTCTTGACATGGAGAATGATTACACGGCTTTACAAGGTTTTGCAACTGATGTATTTCGTCACCTTATAGTAAAATCACCTTGATCTAGACTTAAAAATTGTTCTGTCGTCACCGCATCTGTCAGAGATTAGTCAGCTGTTCGCTCTCACTTACGCTCTCTGGATACATTTTGCTCAGCTGTTTGCTCTCACTTTCGCTTTTTGTATACATTTTGGAATATTTCAATCAGGCTCTAACCACTGTGATTTCCTACTGGCACTATAAAGTATCTTTTTGGGCTCTATAAGTATTTTTTTGGGCATAAAATTGAGAGGCAGCGCAAATCTTATCTTTAATAACACAGGTTTACAAAAAAAAGACCAACAAAGAAGTTAACAATCGTTCCTTATGTATTTTTGGCCGCTGAATTCAAATCAATAGTCCGTACGAGATATTTGCATAAACGTGTGTTGAGCTTGCATTTGTAGGCCCAAAAAGTAACCTTTTCCAACCGAACTTGTTTTAATATAAATGTCGTTACAGAAAAACCAAACGCGAAGTCTTGAATTTGTTCATTAGATACGAATTGTTGGATTTTAAACTGAATATTTTTTGCATAATATTTACCATGAAAATTTCTTGTAGGTTGAAAATAAGTAAGTAGCTATTGGGAAACAAACAAGTGGGCATTAAAAAATTATTTTTCATTGATTTTGGTTGATAAAAATAGATTTTAGAGGTAAATATTATTAAAAAAATTTACTAAATAGTCGTTAATTTTTTTAGTTTGTCTATAACTTTTAAATTCAAGATGATATCGAAAAACTGAAAATGTGGTAAATTAGAGCAGACAAAGGACTACCAACTGATATAATCGAATTTTTAATATCAGCAATAAATTTTCAGAATTATTTAAACTTGTCAGAAAAACGATTTGGTCAAAAAATAACGTTTATGCAAATATCTCATAAGCCTGACGTGCTTGGAGAAATCGGACAATTGATTTGACTTTAGCGGCCAAAATTAAATATGGAACGATTGTAAACCTATGTTATTAGAGATAAGATTTGCGCTGCCTCTCAATTTTATGCCCAAAAAGATACTTTAGAGCCCAAAAAAATACTTTATAGTGCCAGTAGGAAATCACAGTGGTTAGAGCCTGATTGAAATATTCCAAAATGTATACAAAAAGCGAAAGTGAGAGCAAACAGCTGAGCAAATGTACAGCTGACTAATATCTGCCAGATGCGGTGTCGACAGAACAATTTTTAAGTCTAGATCAAGGTGATTTTACTATAAGGTGACGTACTCAGCACAGCTGCAATCTTTCAAAAGACCTTATTCGCTTGCTATCTCTTCTTCTGGCATATGACTCTCATAGCAGCTGTCATCTGTCTCAGAGAGCCAAAATTATGACCCCTCACCACAACGGAGTACGTCACCTTATAGTAAATTCACCTTGGGGAGATATTCTGGTCTATGCTCTTGATGTTATAGCCTAATTCCACCAAAGAAATAAAGCATAATTTCTTGAAATGACAAAAAATGAGGAAAATTATATCCTTTCTTCCATACGTTTTGCCTTTTCATATTGCCCTTCATTTCTGTCATTTCTTAAAAATTATGGCATTCCTCACAAAGGAATTTGGTATTTTTTAAAAAAAAGTACTCGCTACTCTCTAGCACTACTCGTTACTGTCTGGGAACAGAAAGTGTCCTCACCAATAAACTGTTGATTTGAATTTGAAAAGTAGGCGCAAGTTTGTTAGAATATAAATTAGTCAATAAAAGTTGTGTATTTCGCTTTCTGCTGATAATTTAGGGCGATAACAATAAGTTCGTCACTCGTAATTGCTTTCATGACGGGTATGTCTTTTTATACTCTGTACCAAAGGTACACAGAGTATATTAAGTTTGTGCAAAAGTATGTAACAGGGAGAAGGAATCATTTCCGACCCTATAAAGTATATATATTCTTGATCAGCAACAACAGCCGAGTCGATATAGCCATGTCCGTCTGTTTGTCCGTCTGTATGAACGCACAGATCTCAGAGATGGTAATGATAGAGGTTTGACATGTATGGGACATATACTTCTTATAGTTGCAGGCGGATCAAGTTTATTTTTAATTTTTGCCATGCGCCTCCCGCCCACGCAATTTGGAAAAAACTTCATATCTCCTACAGTTTTCATGAAAGATTGTTCGTACCTTCTAGAGATATTTAGTAATCAAAATTATTATCGATTTGCTGAAGGAATGATAAAGATAGGATGAGCGATACTCAAGTTATGAGCAAAAAACGGCCAGTTAAGACCCCCCACCATCCCCATCCATAACCACAGCATTCCGTTGAACGGCAATCTTAGTGAGAGAGAGAAAGAGAGAGAGTGAAATTTAGATATGAGCTGTATAACTCGTGAGCAAATGCGAGCTGCGACATTAAGAGTACTGAGTATGTTATAGTCGGGCTTGACCGACTTTCTTTCTTGTTTTTGCTAAATATTCCAAAAAGTCCACGAGAGTTTAAAAGTGCCGGCTGTTATTTAAATCAAACCATTCAGCTGATTTTGACAACGTGGCATTGTAAATGTCAAAAGGATGACGATTTGTCAATATAAACAGTAAAATAGTAAGAAATGAAAATGATTAGAAATGCCAGTGGAAGTGGGCTATTAGAAATGTTAAATGTGCTCTGGGTGAAGGGCCAATTTTGGAATTTACATTTGAATTTTGTTAATTGTTTTTTTCTTTTTTTTAATATTCAGGGATATTTGGAGGATATACGGAATGCAGAAGTCATAGGCAATGCAAAACCTTACCGTTGTTTTCAAAATTACGCTTATCGATGATTTTTGTCTAACTTTTGCTGCTGACATTCCGACGGGTGGGTGTCGGAAAAATTACGAATTATTTTTTCTGCTTCTGAGCGTCGGAATTGAATCAGCTGTGGCTGCTTGTCAAGTAAGTAGGCGCCTGTCAAGTTAGCGGCGCATTAGCTTTCCGACGCTCAGGAACGGAAATTTTAGTTTGTCTGAGATCGACCGAACGGAAGACGCCTGTCTGAATTTTACGAAAGCTTTCAGACTCCCTTTTTTTTTGTTCCCATTAAAAATGGGAAAAGGGGATCATGAAGTTGTGCAAATGTATGTAACAGCCAGAAGGAAGCTTCTCCGACCCTGTAAAGTATATATATTCTTGATCAGCATCAACAGCCGAGTCGATATAGCCATGTCCGTCTGTCTGTCTGTCTGTATGAATGCGTCGATCTCAGAGACCATAAGAGATAGAGACACAAATTTTGGCATGCACATAGGTGTATACCGTACCCAGTTCAAGTTTGTTTCAGATTTGGAAAATTCCCCCCCCCCCCCCCTCCCCCCTTAAACCGCAAAAAACTGTCACAGCCACAATTTTAAAGTTAGAACCTGGTGGCTTAATATATACTATCCTAGGCCTTATATCTAACTACTCTCCAAAGGAAAATAAGATACGAGCAAAAACACAAAAGTTATTAGCGTTTGTGTATGTGAGTGTGTTTGCATGTGTGTCTCAATTGAACAGGGTATTTTGTAGTCGGGAAACTCGACTACAGCGCTCTTACTTGTTTTTATATGGAGTTGACACCCGTCGGAATCAATTAGGTTTGTCTGAGTACTAAGCTTAAGATAATAAAATAATATCAATTTTTTCATGCCATCTCATTAAATTAATGATTAAAAAGTATTATTTTATTTAACTATTTTGTCATTTCAGGTATGTGCCGAAGAAAAATGTCAGGAAGAGGTCGTATTGCTGGCGTTGAATTACATGGATCGTTTTTTGTCAACCAAATCAGTCCGCAAGACCCATCTGCAAATTTTAGCAGCCGCCTGTCTCCTGCTTGCTTCAAAATTACGCGAGCCCAGCTGTCGTGCGCTCTCCGTGGATTTATTGGTAGTTTACACTGACAATAGCATATACAAGGATGATTTAATTGTAAGTAATTCGCTAGGAAATGCTTTCGTTAAAAATAATTGTAGCAATACGTAAGTGTTTCCAGGTAAACAACACAATTAAGTAAAAAAGAAGTCGACCAAGTCCGACTATAATACACGCTTTTTCAGCCAAACTTAATGTACCTTTGCAGTTCCAACTACACGAATATGTAACTAAAACAAAGGGACTGGGTAAGCCCTCATTCTATCCGCTCTCTCTCTCTCTCTCTCTCTCTCTTTTCGATGTTAGTTTTGAGGCGTCTTCCGGTAGCTCCTATAGCTGCACTATTTTTTTTCTGATTCTTACTAAACTTGATCGATCGGTACCTTTGGTACAGGGTATACTGGAAAGTGATAATAAACAAAAAGTATGTCCAACAAACATTATACAACAAGTAATGTAAGCAAGCACATGTTGTTTTTATGGGAGCAAATCCACATGAAAAAGAGCGAGAAAGATATACAGAGCGTATAGTCTGAGGCCATCTCCTAGTGAGGAGGTCATCTGGTTGAAACTTGTAAGAACTGCAAGGGTAAATTCGATTGGCTTAACCGGATTTCTTACGTGTTATATCCTTGCAAAAGGTATAATAATTTTGCCCATAAGTTTGCGACGTATAGAATATATACCTCATTGAAATAAGTATATGGGAAAATCCCGTGCGGCAAACGCTACATTCTTACTCGTTTTTGGATTAAAATATAAACATATTTCGGTCTTTCAAAAGAGAAACCTTCACCTTTTACATAGTGTTTAGTGGGATTTAAGTGTACTTTCGATTGGCATAAAACATAATTAATAATAGGTACTTGTTGCGAAATAATTGATCATAAATTTTTGTGACGCAGGCTATAAAAAATGGAAGTTACTTTGAAAGTTGAAGTGTGTTTTCGTAATTTTTTAGTGAATTTTGCATAATAAATCATACAATATCTAATAACTAAAAGAAAGATGAATGTTAGAGGAATCTAAAATTCTGTTATAATGAAAGTAAAACTTACAGTTAATTGCAATCAAATAGTTTCCCATGCATTCATTTTTGACACTTTGTGCCCTCAAAAGAGTTTTAGATAGCGCAAGTAAAAAAATATTATGTCCAAATGAGAAAAATTGAGCTAGCGCGACCTTGAATCTAAATATTTGCAAACGGGTTATGAATAAACGAAGGAAACGAATGATCTTCAAGTTTTGAGTCTAGTTGGGATGTATGTCTGGGATGAATGTGATCTGGGTGATCATCTACAGGATTTGTACAAGTTCCAATGTAGAGAAAACCTTGTGTATGGTTCTCGCTGTGATGTTCGTTTGGTAGTCGACTGATAAATCCGTAGTACTGTGCTGTGCTACGCAAGTAGCACGAGTACAGATTTGCGTAGTTGCGTCGATGGTAACCTCGGTTGAGGCCGCTGCTTCGAGTGGGCGTCGATAAGCAGGAGCAACCTCAAGCAGAGTCAACAGTACTGGGTAGTGTACCCCGAGTAGAGACTTTCGTTTGCCACGCGTCGTTTTCTTCGTTTGCCACTCGTTGTGGACTTTGTTTGCCACTCGTTGTGAACTTTGTGTTGAGTTCGAGAACTTGTAGGTAGACTCAGGCTGGCATCAACTGCCAAGCAAAAAGCGTCTCGAGTTGTTGCAGATTGAGATCGAGAAATTGTAGGTAGACTTAGGCTGGCATAAATTGCCAAACAAAGAGCGTCTCGAGGTTTCTTGTGGTCGATCAGGTATGAAGATCGTTTTGCATGAACATTGGCGATGATGAAATTGCATCTTTCCAAATTCAGCTGCGCGACGTACTTCCATAAGTACGTAAATGTAAGATCTGAAAAATTATTCGGGTGCTAGACCAACGTGAGATCGGTTACATTTAGGTGCAGAGTCGGCTAAGTGTGAAATCGGCGGGATTGGTGAATGATTGACCAATTTTGTGACTGCGGACATGCAGATGCAAGGCCGGCTGGGCTCACGTAAATAGCAGGCGTGAGCAGCAATTGGTGGACAGCATGGGCTGCAGCAGGATGCGTACGGTTGGACGGGCAGGACCGGATACATGCAGGCACGGGGCGACAGACAGGAGGTCGGTGTCATTTGCACAAAAAACCCACCGTCTGCCGCATGTATTTATGTGTGTGAGTATTGGCGTCGCTAGCAGGGATTGATCGCATGTGTGTGTGTATTAGCGTCGCTAGCACCCACCCGACCAAAAGTTTGCGCGCGAATTCGCGAGCGAAACTCAAAGCGAATGAAAAACGAACAAAGACTTCGTTTACGAATTCGCCAGACATTTGTTTATGATACTTGTGTCGCTCAGTTTGTGGCAGGCAAACATTCGTACGCGAACATTCGTAAGCGAATTCGCGCGCGAATTTTGACGCGAAAGTTGTACGAGTTTCATTTTCACTCGTTTCTAAAAATAATTTTGTAATAAAACTAGAAATTATTGTAAATTTTTTTAAATAATATTTATTTAAATTCATCGCCTTGTATCCCATTGCAGCTGTTTCCACGTGTTTTATTTTCTTAATGAAAAATGCTTTGCTTTGCATATAAAAAAAAGCAGTTGCTTCCTTTTATTTGGCATTATTTCAACACTAAGACAATTAACAAATACAGAATAAAACAATTAAGACAATATAATCAAGAACCTTTAAACTACATAAAAAAATACAATAAAACAAACAATGTTTACCGATTAATTGATTGACGCTCGGCAGTTTGCTAAGCCAAATAAGAATGACGCCAGCCTAAGTATAAGGTCTTCAAATACATACTGAAAATGCAAAGTCCAGCAAAAGACGGCGACGCTGCGTCATTTTCTACCTGCTGCTGAGAGAAGCAAAATAAAAGGGAACTCACAAAGAGTTTCGCTAAAACTAAACAAAATACGAATAATGTTCTTCGCGAAACTTTCGCTTAAAGCGAACCTTCGCTTGTGTGTCGGGTGGGCAGAGATTGATCGCATGTTTTTTTTTTTTTTTTTTTTTGTTTGTTATACGGGGGAAAGCATTGAAAGCCTTAAAGTGTGGGACTTGGAGTTCCTCACCCACTAAAACCACCCCTATTCTCAGATTCCCTCTCGCGGTACCACAGCTAAGTATTACTTCACAAGGGGGAGCATGAAAGCCTCAACTAGATCCAAGTCTAGGATTTGTATTTAAATTGCGCTGTCTTTCAGCGCGACGCAAGGTCTTGATGATTTCTGCGGCCATGGTGCAAATTGCATTCCAATTGTTTTGCGAGCTTAGTAGAATATCCATTAAGTCAACGACTGTGAATGGTCTCCCAATGCCTATGCTTAGCTCTTCCCGTTCTGCAGAAAATCTCGGACAGACAAAAAAGACATGCTCTGCGTCTTCTATGGACCGCGCAAAGTGTGTGCAAAACGGATCCGTCTCGTGCTTAAACCTATAAAGATAGGATTTAAAGCAGCCGTGCCCCGTTAGTAACTGGGTCAAATAGAAGTCGATTTGTCCGTGTTTTCTACCCACCCACGGCCGAATGTCCGCTATCAGTCGCCTTGTCCAGCTGCCGTTGGTTGTAGATATCCACCTCGTCTGCCAATGGTTTATCGTTGATTCCCGTCGCGACTCGTCTGTGGGAAGGCTTCTACTCGCAAGTAGGTCAAGGGGGATCATTCCAGCGAGAACTAGTGCTGCGTCCTCTGACACTGTTCGGAAGCCACTTATCACTCGGAGGGCACATCTTCTGTACGCGCCCTTGCAGCCACGGCTGTAAGAAGAGAGGGCCATCGCAGGGGCCCATATTGGCGATGCATATAAAATAATTGACCTGACTACATTGCAGATCAGCCATCTGCTTCGCTGCCGAGGTCCTCCAATGTTCGCCATTATACCGGTTAATGCATTTATGGCCTTAACGCCCTTCTCTTCTACGTACTCCAGGTGGCTTTTTAAATTGAGTCTATGGTCTAGCATTACACCCAAGTATTTTATGGCTTCCTTCGACCTTATCAGCTGCTCTCCGACTCTCACGCTAGCAGTCTCTACGCGTTTCTACTGCTTATGAGGACAGATTCGGTTTTGTGGGGAGCCAAGCTTAGCCCATTTGCATCGAGCCATTCGGTGACTAGTACCTCAGTCTCCGTGGTTTTAGCTTCGACGTCACTAATGTTTTTAGCCACTGCAGTGATGGCGATGTCGTCTGCGAAACCTACGATTTGCACTCCAGCTGGTGTGTTAAGGCGGAGAACTCCGTCGTACATTATGTTTCACAGCATCGGCCCTATAACTGAGCCTTGTGGAACGCCGCCTGTGACCCGATGTGTCTTCCGCCCTTCCGACGTGTCGTACAGCAGAGTACGGTTTCCAAAATAAGTGGCCACCAGTTGCACAAGGTATTTGGGTATACCGAGCCTAAAAAGTGCTTGAAGGATCTTGGTCCAGTTAGCAGAGTTAAAGGCATTCCTGACGTCTAATGTTGTGACTAGGCAGTACTTTTTTGTGCCTCCTTGCCATCTTTTCCCAGCAGTGGCATCACGGGCTATCTTGACTACCGTCGAAATGGCATCAATCGTGCTACGTCCATTTCTGAAGCCAAACTGGTAGTCTGAGAGGCCGTGCCTGCTCAAAAGCTCGTTCTCAAGGCGATTACATATTATTCTCTCGAACAATTTGCTGATTGTGTCCAGCATGCACAATGGTCTATATGCCGTGGGATCTTCTGCGTTCTTGTCGCCTTTTGGGAGTAGCACCAATCTCTGGAGCTTCCACCTAGATGGGAAAACACGTTCGCGGATGCAGCGGTTATATAGGTCTACGAATATTTCGGATCGCATGTGTGTGTGTGTGGAAATGCGTCAAAATGTGTTTGAGTGTAGCTGAAGACGCTGTCAGCATGCATATGTATGTGTTTGAGTGTAGCTGCCCTTCAGTTCTTGTCCCCAAGGAATTTCTAGGGAATCACTAGGGAATGTTCCCTAGTCACTAGGGAATCCCTAGGGAATTTAACATTGCGAGTTCATACGGTCACGGAAAAAGGAATATTCCCTAAGGGAATTCCTTAGCAAAATCCCTACAGACCAGCGTTAGGGAATCCTTAGGGAATTTCCTATTGGAATTCCCTTATGATTCCCTAACGTTTTTTGGGTCATTTTCGCTAAGGAATCCTCCATGATTTTTTGCTGAAAATTCCCTAAGGAATCCCTAACGATTTTTCATCAGAGCTCGCAAATAACCCTCAACACTTTTTTCAGTGCGATCAGCCCACTGACAAAACAGAAAAAAACAAAGACGACTCGGTCTCTCACTGAGCAAAACACTTTTATCCCTCCTCATGTGTTTTCTGTTGAGCATTTTCGGTTGATCAAAACAAACGAAACAGACCGTCAATAACAACTGAGAGGAACACTTGTGAGCAAGCGCTCACGCAAAAACTGTCTTCAAATGAGCAAAACACAAAAAGGGTCAGCAAAATGAGTTATTTGTTTTGTTCGTGTGGTAGGCGGTGGGCTTATGTTCTATATGTACAATGTCCATAATTAAATAAATATTGTTTTTAGGCGTTAAACAATTACTAAAAACTAATATTTTCTGCATTTCATTTGATAGGTTAATAATAATAAATTTCTCCATACTCCACATATGTACAAAGATCATTGACTGAGACAAACACACTCTCACACACTCACAGGCATCCCAGTCACAAACACGCTTACATGCTTAGAATACACTTTGGAAGTCGTCTCTCGGCAAAACGATCAGTGAAAGACATGAGCAAAACAGAAACGGAAAAAGCGATCTTTGGTTGAGCGAAAACAGCTATTGAGCAAAACAGAATTAAAAGTGTCTTTTTGCAACCTCTTTTCGTTGTGTCTGTAGCAGAACAGTTTTACACAGACACGCTGATAGTGTTAACAGTTTTTTGCGAGCTCTGTTTTTCAGGCATTTTAGTTAGGGAATTCATCCTTCTGGAATTTTACACAATAAGTCCCACTAAATTAAGGATATACATAAATTTTAAAATTATTTTATTTTCATAAAGGAACAATTTGTTTAATTTAGAGTATTTTTAGGAATTTTTGTTTGTTTGTTTTTTAGCTTGCTAGCGTTATTTTGTACGCAAAGGCTCACCTTTGCCAGCGCTTTCTCCGCCGGCTGTGTGGAATCCACTAGATGACTGGCATCTGAAATAAAATGTAATAAAATAATATTAATGAAATGAAATGAGATACAATAATGTATGCATGCATGTAGGGTAATTTGATTGCAATTGTTGCTGATCGGTTGAACACATAAAACTGTCAGCCACTTGCACAATTAAAATTATCTTATATCAAGAATCAACTGAACTAGCAAAGAAAGTGAAGTGCGCGCAGAAAACAAAAAACAAAATCAACAATGACCCCGAGGGGCAAATTCGGGTCCATCCGACGAACAATTTTTGTCGTCGGTAGCGTTGTTGTTGTTCGCTCAACAGAGAAGGAAACAACAACAACAAGCAACCAACTGCCTCTGCCAGCGTCGTAGAATTTTTGTTGACGCGTCAACCTGCATTGCTTAAGCATCTCACCCACGACGTACAATTTTTTTAGACGTCGGCAAGCAGCGAAAAAAGAGAAACAGACAAAAAGTAATTCTGCCTGCGTCGCCCGAGCAGCGGCCGGCGATAAGGGTACTTTCCCTAGTGATTCCCTAGGGATTCCTTGGGGACTTGAACTTAAGTCGAGGAAACGGAATTTTAGTACTGAAGGGTGGAGACGCTGTCAGCATGCATATGTATGTGTTTGCGGGCGTGTGAGTGTGTGCAGGCTCAATTGTCCAAAAAGCCTAGAGATGTTTCTGTTGAGGATGTATCCAAGGTGTGTGATTGAGTTGGAGTCGAGTGAACTATAGGATCGGTCAAACAATATGTTGTACAATGAAACACCAGTTTTGTCGCCAAGATGAAAAATTTCGCACTGTTGCACACTGGGCTGGATGTCCAAATTTTCGGCATTAAATCGAATTTTTCATGACAAAATTTTTAGATTTTAGCTATATATTATTAAAGAGGATACTTTAGGTACCACAATTCAAAAAACAAAAGGTATTGAAATGTAACCGTGGGCTTTTACCAGGGCTGCAAAGTCTGATCTTCGCTTTGCTGTTTGTTTGCCAAAAAAAGCGGGAAAATAAACCACAACTTTGCAATAAAGGAGATTGGCTGCTTGTGATCAATAAATTTGCACTTGATATTAACCCTTTTTGCCCGATTTGGCCCGTTCTCCGTCAATTTTCGTATTTTATGGAAAGATTAAGTTCAGCCCTTCTCGATGTATGACTTGCCAATAATAGGAAAGACAAAGCGATTTCGGATTGGATTTTTGAGCAAAGCCACATACAAATATAAGCCTCGAGACAAAAAATAATGTTATTAAAAAAATCACAAATTTTACACGCTTTATACAGACGAAGTTGCCCAAGTGCAACAGAACCATCTCCAATTTTAAGTTGAAGCACTCAAAATGGCTTTCTTCGACAATGACGATTACTTTGGACAGCGATGAAGTGGTGACTCCCGGGCCAAGTCAAATTGGACGTCCACATCTTTCATACGAGGCAGCTGGTCCTCGTCTGAAAAGAAAATTTGCAGCTGAACTGGCAAATAACCAGAAAAATGACACAAGTCTTCTAATGCATGCTGCAGCGGTTTCAGCAAAGAAATATAATGAAAACAAGAAAGAAAGTCGGTCAAGCCCGACTATAACATACTCTGTACCCTTAACGTCGCAGCTCGCATTTGCTCACGAGTTATACTCGCTCATCTCTAAGTTTCACTCTCTCTCTCTCTTTCTGTCTCTCTCACTAAGATTGCCGTTCAATAGAATGCTGTGGTGATGGGTGGGGGGTGGTGGGTGTTTACTGGCCGTTTTTTGTTCATAACTTGAGTATCGTTCATCCGATCTTTATCATTCCTTCAGCAAATCGATAAATAATTTTGTTTACAAGGTATCTCTAGAAGGTACGAACGATCTATCTTTGAAACTGTAGGAGATATTTTTTCCAAATTGCGGGGGCGGGAGGGGGCGTGGCAAAAATTGAAAATAAACTTGATCTGCCTGCAAGTATAAGAAATATATGCCCCATACATGTCAAACCTCTATCTCTTACCATCTCTGAGATCTCTTCGTTCATACGGACGGACGGACGGACGGACGGACGGACGGACGGACAGACGGACATGGCCATATCGAATCGGCTGTTGATGCTGATCAAGAATATATATACTTTATAGGGTCGGAAACGATTCCTTCTCCCTGTTACATACTTTTGCACAAACTTAATATACTCTATGTACCTTCGGTACAGAGTATAAAGATACGGCGTTTGTATTTAAAAATTCGATGCCCATTCCGGGCGGATCAAGTGAGATTAGAAAAAATTTGTTTTTTACCTCACACCAAACGAAGCTTTAGAATTTTCGCTCGAAAACTCGTTAAGCAAAAAACAGTATAATGCTATTCGAGATCTAAACAAAAAACAAAATTGTGACATATTTCCAAGTTACCTAAAAATTGAGGACGCTAAGTTGCAATTGAGGCCTCCGGAAGTAGCTGCTACTGCAACTAAAGCGGAAGTTCCCTTGCAAGATCTCCTTACCCATTCTGCCAGCCGAATCGTACTTTTACAACAAGAGCTACTTTGTAACTTAGCGAATATTAAGAACGTTACATTAATTGCTAGTTATGGATATGATGGTTCGACTAGACAGAGCATGTATAAGAAAAGATTTGAAGACAACGAACCGGATTCTTTTGACCAGTCTTTATTTGTCACAACCGTAATACCACTTAAAGTAATAGATCACTTGGGCACAGTTCTTTGGATAAATCAGTCTGTGAGATTTTGTAGGCCCCTAAAAATGTATTTCGCCAAGAAGAGCAAAGAACACATTCTTAAGGAAAACGAAAATTTGGATTCATAAATAAAAAATAGAGGAAAGCTAACTTCGGCTCGATCGAAGTTTTTATACCCTTGTAGCTTGTATGATTTATATAAATTAGTAGCCTGATTCCACTGACACAAATATGTACATTCGGCCAAATGTACAGATTTGTGACAAGGCCTCCTATATACATTTTCTACACCCAATTTCCATGCCAGCTATACTATATAGTTGTCCTATCAAACTTGGTGGAATTATGTGAAAGCATAGAAAACTTATAAATACGAGGTTTGGGGACGTTTGCATTGAAGACAAAAAAGTTTTTCTCACTAAAACAATATTTTCGACCGATGGTTCCTATGGCAGCTATATGCTATAGTCATCCGATCTGGCCGGTTCCGACAAATGTGCAGCGTATTTGTACCAAAAGACTTCGTGCAAAGTTTGGTTAAGATAGCTTTAAAACTGACGGAGGAGATAGCATAGTGTATGGACTTATGCACTTTTAATAAGCACGCTTGTTGCAGGTTTCAATTGTACTAACCTGCTCAGTCTGAGCGAGGTCCCTTTTATTTAGAATTTCTCATCCCTTATCTTCTAACTTAACTAAGGCAGTATTTGTTAGATAGCTGCGCGTGTATAAATATAAAAATGCATTCGTGTGAGGAATACACATTGCATATTAAGTGGTCCTTTTCAAGTGCTGTGTCTGCTGGGCTGGGCTGATCCTCGTCACTGCGGCTATTAATATTACATAAGGGGACATGTTTATGACACACATGGCGACATAGGCTACATATTTAAATATGAGATCTACACTACGTGTGGGCCGAGTTGAATGTCGTGTTCAAGTTCGAACACATAGAAACAGACGGACAGACGCACATGGCTATATCAACTCAGCTCGTCATGCTGATCAAGAATATATATACTTTATGTGGTCGGAGATGCTTCCTTCCATGCGTTACAAACATCTCGACAATTTTAGTATACCCTCTACAAGGGTATAAAAACTTAATGCCTTATGATTGTCACATTTTAAGTGAGAGGGAGATCTCCGTGTCATATGACTCTAATAGATGGAAAAGCTTCAAATATTTTAACCTGGACAAAATCTTGTCAATTGTGCCCAATCTGTGGAGCTTTCCCTAAACTATTTTCGGAAACTGCCGATCTATGCTCACCTATATACAAACGAAAGCCTGGAAGTCTTCTATATGGCTTCATGAAGTTCCTCATGAAGTTTTTGTTTGTAGGGAAGAGGTGTAGGGGGGCAGTCAAAGCAGGTAAAGCTTATTGGCAAACTGGCAATGAAGTTTTTCGATAGTTTCTGTTGGCCAGGGTTGAGTTTTTAGTCGATCGATAATACGAGTTGATCCAACAAGCGCGACAATTTCTGATAATTTACGATAAAAGGAAAAACTTCATAAAGCACACTTCATGGTGTAAATGCGAGGGGGGCTTTAAAGATGCTTCAAAACAAAATTGAAGAGAGCTTCATGAAGCAAACTTCACCGTGTAAACAGAAGACGGGGCAAGAGGAGGAACAGTGGGTTAACAATTCCTGTGGTGGAACAGTGAGGGTTTTGTTTTGATCTTCAGTACGTATTTATTGGCTCAACGAGACGGGACCTCTTTGTAATTCACAATCTTGTTTTTGGAGCCCTATTTTTATACCCGTTACTCGTTCATTTTAAAACTTAAAAATAAACGTTGACTTCCAATATTTGGCGAGCCACGGTTCTTGTGTGTGAGTATATAAAAGAAAAAACAGTGAAGTATACTTTTAGGGGCATTTATGCTAACTAAACCTGAGAAATTTTAAAGTGTGTTTCGTTATTTAAAAATAAAAAAAATAAAAAATCAGTTTTGATGTTCCTGTAGGCGGGTTCGAGTGCAGGCCACTCGCACTGTAGTCGCACACTATATTCTCTACACCACATTCAGTATTAACATGTAGTTACTTACAACAAAAAGAAAACCAAATTAAAATAAATGTAAATGTTTGTAATTTATTTTATATATTTGCTGGTGCTACGAATATAATCGTACGATCCCACAATGCAGATTACTGGGCACTGAAACGATTACATGTTTACACACAAGTATCGTGGCATCGTAAAAATGACTACTTTTACCTGCAATCTTACTCTGCCGGAATCACTTGTGCAGATTTCTACTACAGATATATGCTATGGTAGTCCGATCTGAACCAAAGTTGGCACGATGGTAGTAGGACTCAAGGTATGTGCATACGCATCTTTTGGTGCCGATTGCTTTTATAACTCGCCAAATATTGAAAGACGTTTATTTTTAAGTTTTAAAATAAACGTTGCAAGATAACACTTATTTTTTATTTTTAAAATAAACGTTGACAAATAACACTTACTATAAACTTGTTGTTTGAATAAAACTTAAAGAAAAGTGTTTTATATAAAAAGTTTTATATAAAAATTATAAGATAATAGCAAAGATTTGGGAGCTGATATTAGATCCCAATTTTTGCTTCTAGCTACTTTAATGATGATCCAAATATTGCACTTTAGGTACTGCGTTTTTGAAATAGGCGGTGGCGCAGTGAGTAGGCACGCAGCTTTTCGTTTTTGGTTTTGCGTGTTCAAGTCCCGATTGAGGCTAGTTGTACTTTTTTTGTTATTGATTAAAATTTTTGTTTGTTTCTTTTTTAATTTTTTTTGCGATTGTTTCTTTTTTATTATACTCTGTACCGAAGGTACATAGAGTATATTAAGTTTGTGCAAAAGTATGTAACAGGGAGAAGGAATCGTTACCGACCCTATAAAGTATATATATTCTTGATCAGTATCAACAGCCGATTCGATATAGCCATGTCCGTCTGTCCGTCCGTCCGTCTGTCTGTCTGTCCGTCCGTCCGTATGAACGAAGAGATCTCAGAGATGGTAAGAGATAGAGGTTTGATATGTATGGGGCATATATTTCTTATACTTGCAGGCAGATCAAGTTTATTTTAAATTTTTGCCACGCCCACTCCTGCCCCCGCAATTTGGAAAAAACGTCATATCTCCTACAGTTTTGAAGATAGATCGTTCGTACCTTCTAGAGATACCTTGTAAACAAAATTATTTATCGATTTGCTGAAGGAATGATAAAGATCGGATGAGCGATACTCAAGTTATGAGCAAAAAACGGCCAGTAAACACCCACCACCCCCCACCCGTCACCACAGCATTCTATTGAACGGCAATCTTAGTGAGAGAGAGAGAGAGAGTGAAACTTAGAGATGAGCGAGTATAACTCGTGAGCAAATGCGAGCTGCGACGTTAAGGGTACAGAGTATGTAATAGTCGGGCTTGACCGACTTTCTTTCTTGTTTTTTTATTGTGGTTTTTAAAAAAGTTTGTTTTTTTATTAGTTTTTTTTGGGTTTGTTTGTATTTACAATTTTTTTTTTTTTTGTGGTTGTGAATTTTTTTTTTTTTAAGGTTTTATTATTTTTTTTTTATTTTTTATACTCTTGAAAAGTGTATTATAATTTTGCCCAGGAGTTTGCAACGCATAGAAGTAATCATCTCCAACCACATGACGTATATATATTCTTGATCAGCATGACGAACTGAGTTGATTGAGATTTGTCCGTCCGTCTGTCTGTTCTTCTGTCCGTCTGTCTGTATCTACGCGAACTAGACCCTCAGTTTTGAAGCTATTGAGCTGAAATTTTGCACAGAGTCTTATTTTAGCTGCACGCTGCTAATGTGTCGGAACCGCCCGGATCGGTGATTACTTCTTGTAGCTGCCATAGAAACGATCGTTTGAAAAATGGGCTTTTGTGAAAAAAAAAAACAAAAAATGTTTTGAATGCTAGCGTCTTAAAATTCGAAGTTTGGTTGAAATCGCTAACCTTTGGAGCGAGCTTTTTCAAGTGTATTAAAACTTCGGCACAGACGAAGTTGGCTTTCCTATCTCGATTAATATTTATACCCTTGTAGAGGGTATATTAAAATTGTCGAGATGTTTGTAACGCATAGAAGGAAGCATCTCCGACCACATAAAGTATATATATTCTTGATCAGCATGACGAGCTGAGTTGATATAGCCATGTCCGTCTGTCCGTCGGTCCGTCTGTTTCTATGCTATCTCCTCCGTCAGTTTTAAAGCTATCTTAACCAAACTTTGAACGAAGTCTTTTGGTACAAATACGCTGCACATTTGTCGGAACCGGCCAGATCGGATGACTATAGCATATAGCTGCCACAGGAACCATCGGTCGAAAATGTTGTTTTAGTGACAAAAACTTTTTTGTCTTCAACGCAAACCTCGTATTTATAAGTTTTCTATGCTTTCACATAATTCCACCAAGTTTGATAGGACAACTATATAGTATAGCTGGCATAGAAATTGGGTGTAGAAAATGTATATAGGAGGCCTTGTCATAAATGTGTACATTTGGCCGAATGTACATATTTGTGTCTACTAATATATATAAGTCATACAAGCTACAAGGGTATAAAAACTTCGGTCGAGCCGAAGTTAGCTTTCCTCTATTTTTTTTGATTTAAATTGATTATTTATTTGCCAGCAGTAATTTTGATCTTTTTCTTCTTCGAGACTGCCCATATGCAATGTTTCCGTAGAAGAACAAGGAGAAGAAAATCTAAGAGTTGCAGCCTGTGATTGATGCAATCCCCTGAAAAACAATCAGGCGTAGAATTGTGGCACAACTCTATTATATGCGACTTAATGTTTATTTTTTCGGGCTCCACCTTGCAAACGTCTTCAAAAATCAAAACATGTTTTTTGCAAGCTTCCATTAGTGCATCAAAAGGAGCAAAAAGGTTTCCAAAATCAGTATGTGATTGGTAGTTTTTAGAATATTTTCTTCACCTCTAAACTTTAGAGCAGACCCGGCCAGCGGAAGCTACCACGAGCCGAAGTCAATCATGTTTTTACGCAAACGCGAGCCGAACTCATTCTTTAGAGCAGGTTTCCCAAGCAGAGAGCGCGAAAATGTGACTGTGTCTCTCTCTAACACACAGTGATGCATGACTTCGGGAAGCATTCGGTGTGAATTGACGAGTATGTTCGTGCCCCAGGGGCTATCGCTGGAGAACTCTGCTTTAGAGTCTAAAGCCGAGGTGCTCATTCGTCGCCATGGCAAAAACGAAATCGCTGGGCCACACGATGTCATCAGATGTTGCAAAGACAATAGCCGAAATGAAATAGAACCAAAGGCTCTTTATTTCACACAAACGATAAAAAAAAATCTGGTCTGCACCTGGATTTGAACACACGACCCCACGTTCATGAGATGCGAGCCTTCAAAGCGAGCGAAGCCTCCGGCGTCAGTTGTAAAAATGTGAACTTGATTTGGCTTGATACTGAGGAATGTTAAAATCGAAACTAAGTTGACCTTGGCAGCTGTGAAAGGCTTGTTCTATTTTTAGATTTCTTCGTATGTGCCCCGCGCGCCCCTGCCAACAAGCTTCAAAACGAAAAATAAAAAAGTTTGTATGAGGTGCGGTATCTACTATATGTAGTGTCTTTGATAATAGTTAAAAAAAATGTTTGGTTTTAAGTTATGAAAGAACTGTTAAGTCCCAATTTTTATTTTTAAACTTATAACAGTTACGATCCCTAGATTTTAGTCAAAGTTTACATCATCTGATGTAAACTTCGACAAAAAATGTAATGTAAAAAAATATTTAAACGAGAAAGCAAAGCTAACTTCGGTTCGACCGAATTTTTTATACCCTTGTAGCTTGTATGATTTATATAAATTAATAGACACAAATATGTACATTCGGACAAATGTACACATTTTTGAGAAGGCCTCCTATATACATTTTCTACACCCAATTTCTATGCCAGCTATACTATATAGTTGTCCTATCAAACTTGGTGGAATTATGTGAAAGCATAGAAAACTTATAAATAAGAGGTTTTTGGAAGACAAAAAAGTTTTTCTCACTAAAACAACATTTTCGGCCGATGGTTCCTATGGCAGCTATATGCTATAGTCATCCGATTTGGCCGGTTCCGACAAATGTGCAGCGTATTTGTACCAAAAGACTTCGTGCAAAGTTTGGTTAAGATAGCTTTAAAACTGACGGAGGAGATAGCATAGAAACAGACGGACAGACGGACGGACGGACAGACGCACATGGCTATATCAACTCAGCTCGTCATGCTGATAAAGAATATACAGCTGCGGCAAAAATAATAGCACCATGACATACATTTTTCTTTATTGATCATTTGATTAATAACTATTCATATATTTAACTTGTTTAAGGCTTTTATTTTTACTTTAGGCTCTAATTTATCGAAATACAATGCAAGTGTCGTCGATAATAACATGAAATTGAAATATTTACATTAAGAATGTGAACGTTGAACATTTTAGGCGGCAACAAAAATAGCACTACTTCAAAAATAACTTAAGAAAACGAAATAAAAACGAAAAAAAACCGCGAAGTTCTGGAATATTTGTATTCATTTGTATTCTTTATCGATATAGTGTATTAATATTTGGTTGTAAAACCTTTGGCAGCAATGACAGCAGCACAACGTCTCGTCATAGAATTGACCAAATTTTGGCACCTTTCCCGTGGAATACTGCTCCATGATTCTTGAATGATAGCCCAGAGCTCCTGATTATTCCTTGGTTTTGCATTGGAAACATATTTTTTTACATCAGACCAAAGATTCTCTATCTCGGGTTTAAGTCTGGAGACTGAGCAGGCCAATCCATTAGGTGAAGGGATCTGTCTTGAAACCACTTACGAGCTTTCTTGCTGGTATGTTTAGGGTCGTTATCCTGTTGGAAGACCCACAACAACGGCATTTCGTATTCCGCATAAGGCAGCATCACTGTTTGCAAAATATTGCAATAGACATGTTGATCCATAATACCTTTTATCCAATGTATTGGACCCACTCCGTAATAAGAAAAGCATGCCCAAACCATGATACTCGTTCCACCGTGTTTTATGGTCTTGCAGGTGAAACTCGGGCGGTATTCCGAATTGGGGGGTCGCCGTACATAGGATCGAGATCCTCTTCCTCCAAATAGCACGATTTTGCTTTCATCCGACCATAGGATGTTTCTCCACTTTTCTGCCGGCCAATTCAGGTGCTCTTTGGCAAACTCTATTCTTTTTGCCACATGCTTCGCATTCAAAAGTGGAACTTTTCTCGGACTACGGGCACTTAATTTAGAATCTTTTAAGCGATTCCGAAGTGTCCTAATGCAAGCCGATATGTTAGGCTCCTTCTTTAGCTCAGTAGCCGGCTTAAAGGGGGCCTTCTTGCACTCGCGAACCAGTCTGTTCACCAGCAAATTAGACATTGCGACTTTTCTACCGCGTGTTTCTGGTTTATTTTTATAATTTAAGGCATTACTAATCATTTTATTGGAGCAACCGACGATTTGCCCCACCTGAGCGTAGGTGTTGCCTTCCTCGATAAGCTTTTTAATGATTTCCCTCTTTTCGTCACTACAATGCTTTCCGCGACCCATAATTAATAATTTTTTTGAACTTAATGATAGTGTGGCGACTCGACTTTGCAATACGACGCATTTACTGTCCGCAGACACAACAGTAATCATCATGTCGCCGAACACCTGCAGTCTGTTCGTCGGAATCTCAAAAAATCCGTTATCAGTGCTATTTTTTTTGCCGCTCTGTTTTGCACTTCGTTTGCTGAGATGCCTTATACAGAAAAAACCGTTAGCAAATTGAGCATTAACACATTACTCTCAGAGAGATCACATGTAAGCCTATACTGTACAACAAAATTATTAAACCAATTACAAAAAAAACAAAAGATGTATTGCATCAAAGAATTTTATATGACGCAGTGCTATTATTTTTGCCGCAACTGTATATACTTTATGTAGTCGGAGATGCTTCCTTCTATGCGCTACAAACATCTCGACAATTTTAATATACCCTCTACAAGGGTATAAAAAGTAACGAAAATTTGGTCATCAGGAAAGCGTCATTTGCGATTATTTCAATAGATATAGTTTTTTGAACAACGAATGTGTTTTTATACCCTTTTAGAGGGTATATTAAAATTGTCGAGATGTTTGTAACGCATGGAAGAAAGCATCTCCGACCACATAAAGTATATATATTCTTGATCAGCATGACGAGCTGAGTTGATATAGCCATGTCCGTGTCCGTCCGTCTGTCCCTTCTGTTTCTTTGCTATCTCCTCCGTCAGTTTTAAAGCTATCTTAACCCAACTTTGCACGAAGTCTTTAGGTACAAATACGCTGCACATTTGTCGGAACCGGCCATATCGGATGACTTAGCATATAGCTGCCACAGGAACCATCGGTCGAAAATGTTGTTTTAGTGATAAAAACTTCTTTGTCTTCAACGCAAACGTCCCCAAACCTCGTATTCATAAGTTTTCTATGCTTTCACATAATTCCACCAAGTTTAATAGGACAACAATATGGTATATCTGGCATAGAAATTGGGTGTAGAAAATGAGTACAGGAGGCCTTGTCAAAAATGTGTATATTTGGCCGAATGTACATATTTGAGTCAGTGGAATCAGGCTACTAATTTATATAAATCATACAAGCGGTCGAGCCGAAGTTATCTTTCCTCTATTTTTTATACTTATATTTTAAACTTTAAATATTTTTAAGCAAAATCAGTAATTTCGTAAATTCGATTGGGAAGTGAATTGTAAAGTTATTCTAGGTAGTTTAAGGAAATGGTGGACCAAGCTTGTTTAATGCCTTCGATTAACTCTGCTTTTGTTTTATATTGTTTTCCGGACTCGTACACTTTTCTAGCCAACCATCCCCACACATTTTCGATGATATTTAGATCAGTCGAATAAGGTGGCCACTCGAGGACATCAACTTTTTGGCTTTGAATCCACGTTTTAACGGACCAGGCAGTGTGAATTGGAGCATTATCGTGCTGGAAATGTCATTTCAAATTTTCGAATAAGTTTTGGAAGTGGAGAAATGCTGTTTTGCTCCTCTTTACGTAGGTCATGAAAATAATAATTCATTACGTAGGTCATGAAAATAATAATTATATCTATGGGGACCCTCCAAATTAAATTTCTTTTCATCCGAAAAGTCAACTGCCACTCAGAAGACCACGACTATGCTTTCGAGCAAAATTTAACCGCATATCTTTTCTAAGGTTATTGAGTGGTGGTTTTTATACTCTGTACCGAAGGTACATAGAGTATATTAAGTCTGTGCAAAAGTATGTAACAGGGAGAAGGAATCGTTACCGACCCTATAAAGTATATATATTCTTGATCAGCATCAACAGCCGAGTCGATATAGCCATGTCCGTCTGTCTGTCTGTTTGTCCGTCCGTCCGTCCGTCTGTATGGACGCACAGATCTCAGAGATAGTAAGAGATAGAGGTTTGACATGAATGGGACATATATTTCTTATACTTGCAGGCAGATCAAGTTTATTTTAAATTTTTGCCACGCCCCCTCCCGCCCCCGCAATTTATAAAAAACGTCATATCTCCCACAGTTTTAATGATAGATTGTTCGTTCCTTCTAGAGATATCTAGTTATCAAAATTCTTTATCGAGTTGCTGAACGAATGATAAAGATCGGATGAACGATACTCAAGTTATGAGCAAAAAAAAGATATACGACCCAACCACCCCCACCCACCCAGCCAACCACCGCTGTATTCAAACAACCCTCACTCTTTGGGAGAGAGAGAGAGAGAGAGAAAACCATAGAGATGAGCGCATAATATGTATGTATTATACTATTATAGTCGGGGGCAAATGAACTGGTATAGAGTATGTTATAGTCGGGCTTGACCGACTTTCTCACTTGTTTTTTTTTTTAATTTTTGTCGCTTTAGGTGTGCAGTTTTCCTAATTACTCTGCACCGTTGATAGGCTCGCTGTAAATCCAGTTTTTTCCTTGATTTCGGAAGACTGAAGAGTCGTGTGAATTAGATGCTTCCCTCAGTATGGCTCTCCTGTCTGCTTGCGAAACCACTCGATTTTTACCGCCCTTGAAGTTTTTCCCAAGGATTCCTTGTTTCGTAGAAAATTGGAAATCGTTCTTTTGTGTCTGCCAGTTTTTCAGCAATTTTATGCAAAGATAGTGCAGAATCGAAGTATGCTTCAATCTTTGGTTTTTCTTCCAAAGATAAAACTGTTCCTCTTCCCATATTGACCGTCAATTTAAAGATTTTTAATTGCTTAAGCTTAACAAAAAAATTGCTGACCGTAACTCCCGAATTAAACGAGATAACTAAAATTGCATTTGGAGGCGCTAACCTGATGACGCAAAATAAGTGAGAGCTTTAGCATAGAAAACAAAAGAAAATAGCAAAGAATATATAACGGTTCTTAGATGGAGCTTTTTTTTTGCTTGTAAGAGAGATCACGATCACATGTGAGGAAAGCAAGAACAGACAAAAAATTACGAAGTTGTGTACAATAGGAAAATAGAAATAAGCCAAAGCAAGTGATCAATAAGGGGGTGCTAATCTGATGACGCGCAGTGTATTAGCAGCGTGCAGTAAAAGGAAGGCTCTGTGCAAAATTTCAGGTCGATAGCTTCAAAACTGAGGGACTAGCTCGCGTAGAAACAGGCAGACGGACGGACAAAGCTCAATCGACTCAGCTCGTCATGCTGATCAAGAATATATATACTTTATGTGGTCGGAGATGATTCCTTCAATGCGTTGCAAACTAATGGGCAAAATTATAATACACTTTTCAAGTGTTAAAAATCGTTCTGGCAATCATGATTAAAAATGCTGAATAACTAACAAAAAAAGCTTAATTCTATGCCAACATTTATAAACTTCTGTTTTGTCAAAATATTATGTAGTTGGTGTCTAAAAGGACCACCCTTCAAAGATGAAAAATTTTGCAACGACAAATGTTTTTGACTTATTATGTGGAATGTGAGATATGCTCAGTGTAATAAGCCTATAACAGGTTATAAATAATTATTGTCAAAACAAGTAAGAAAGAAAGCCTGATTATTATATACCCGGTATCCCTTTACTCATTTATAATATTAATTGTAATGCTAGTCATATATTTATAAAAAGCGTACAGAGATATTTACATCCCTTTTTTACCACTGTGCTATTCTAGCTAAAGCTGGCACGTGCCCAAAAGAAATTTTTTAGTGTTTTCTCTCTTTCTAATCGGCTCTCATTCTTTGTCTTTTGCGCCTTTGAATTTTAAGTCAGATTTTTGTTTGTGTGTCGACTGGCCGATGCACACGAAATCATACGCGGCCAACAACAAAATGACGCATACATGCTCTACGTGTAGACTTGCAGGGTGCAGAGCAAAGTTGTATATTTGTTGGGTAAATAAAATAAAGCAGAAAACAGAAGCATTTGCCCGTTCTCTGTTTTTCCAAATTGTGTTAGTTTGAAACATCATATCTCCGCGGGGAGATATGTCGTCTATGAAGCGGCGGAGATATGACGTTTCAAAACGACATACCTCCGCGCTGAGATGTGAATGTAAAATTGGCTGAACAGCACCAAGCCAAGCTTCTTTCAATCTCTTGGCGTGTATGCTTATAATTTTTTGCACAACAGAAAGGGACCTACAGTTTAACGCCGAGTCCGAACGGCAGGCAAAGGTGACCGGGTGAGTCTGACTGACTTCTGGTCACTTTTTTTTTAAACTTTTTTTTGCTCATAACTTGTGTATCGTTTATCCGATCTATAGCATTGCTTCAGCAAATCGATAAATAATATTGATTACTAGATATCTCTTGAAGGTACGAACAATCTATCATCAAAACTGTGGGAGATATGATTTTTTTCCAAATTGCGGGGGCGTGGCAAAAATGTAAAATAAAATCGATCTGCCTGCAAGTATAATGTGTTTTTGTCCCATACATATCAAACCTCTATCTCTTACCATCTCTGAGATCTCTTTGTTCATACGAACGGACAGACGGACATGGCTATATCGACTCGGCTGTTAATGCTGATCAAGAATATATATACTTTATAGGGTCGGAGATGATTCTTTCTGGCTGTTACATACTTTTGCACAAACTTAATATACTCTGTGTACTTTTGGTACAGAGTATAATTATAATACACTTTTCAAGTGTATATTAATAAAAAGTTAAATATATCTTTCATTCAATATTTTTGAAATAGTTCCATATTTTTATTTAAAAATATAAGCTTATCAGTATTATCGCTTAATATCCGTCTTCCCCTATCTTCTAATAATCTGGTATCAGCAAAAAAAAAAGGTCTCACTTTCCGCAGAGCTTGGTGGATTGTTTAGCATTTACATGGAAAGCTTTCCTAAATGTGGAAAACACGATATAACGTACGAAAATTCCAAAATTTCAGAAATATGTTACTTTTTATAAGAATTTCGTGAGTACTGCTTGACTTATATTCACGACGCTTGACTTTAATTCACGCACGAAACACGCCGGATCACGGATGCTCACTCGCCCAGCTAGAAACCGATACCGAAAGTCACCAATACATCTATACTTTTCTGAATTCACAAATACTATCACACATGGGTTTCAGTATAATTTACGTAGGTCTAACATGACGCCTAACGGCTTGGCAAATTCTTCCTCATCTAGTTATTTTTGCAGTTAGGCCTAACGTATGCTATAACGATAGACGATAAACAGCTTTTTTGTTCTTTAGAACTTTGGCCATTTCTCGTATAGTTAGTAGTGACTAATTTGCTTACCAGTTAGAGCTACCAGTTAAAGTCCTAATATACATACTCAAACCAAAACAGTTATTAATACCAGTTAGATCATTGGTTATCTAACTAGTAGGACTAACCTCACACGTACGCTCACCGATAGGTCGATAATCGGTTAGAATCTTCCCGACGCCCATTTGCGTTTGACCAGAAACATTCCGAATTTTAACGGTTAGCTATAACAGTTAACTGACAAGTATTTACCAGTTAGACTGAATAGGTTTGACTTTTTTTTAGGTTTGAAACGTTATATCTCTGTAACAAGCACTCCGATTTAAGCGAAATAAATTTTGTTGTATAAAGAAATCAGTTATTTGTGAAATAGCAAAGTTTCTGTTCTGTTAGTTTTGTTTTTATATCATTTTTATTATATTTTCAAAAACATAAAAACATAACAAAAACCACTGAAACTGTTAAACAAAAGTATATAAAGCAAAATTTCAAGGCACTGGGTAACTTAAATAATGAAGGACACTGTTTTAGCATTATTTAGTATTTGGTATGCCCACCCTTGTTCTTAATTATTTCAAACATTCGGTTTGGTAAGGAACCATAATATTTTTCAATTTCATTTAGTGAATAATTGCTTCAACTAGGGTCCCAGAGTCACTAAATTGTCTTCCTCCTTCGTATACTCTCCTGGACAAAAGTCCCCAAATTTTCTCGATAATGTCAATGTCAGGTCAGGGGAGTAAGGCGGCCACTCAAGCAATTTGACGTTTTGGTCTTTAATCCACTGTTTTACAACCCGAGCGGTATGGATGGGAGCGTTGTCATGTTGGTACGTCCATGGAATATGACCATAAATCTCCGAAAACTGGGGAAAGGCCTTTTGGAGCACAGTCTTGTACACATTTGCGTTCATCTTCGAGGTGACAAACTGGAGCTCGCATGTTCCATAAAACAAAATGGCTCCCCACACCATTACTCCACCTGCACAAGAGTGATGACGACTTAAAAAACATTCTTCCTTTTGCAAATCGTGGAAATAGTAATTATAGCCATCCGGTCCATCGAGGTTGAACTTCTTTTCGGCGGAGAAGACCACCGTCTTCCACTCCTTGTTCCACGTCATGTGTTCTCGGGCAAATCGAAGTCGTGCTTCATTACGAGCTTCATTGAGAGGTGTTTTTTTTTTATATTTTCAATCTCTTCAAGTGTTTAGTGTTTCGAATAATTCGTTTTACCGTGGCCACACTAGCATTTACGCCGCATTCTTCCCTAATTTTACCATCAGAAAGTTGGTAATTTGAGGCAGTTCGTAGGATAAGTCGCCTCTCCGATGCTGTTGTTACTTATTTTTTTCCTCCATTCATTTTTTTCCGATAGTCTGCTTCATTACGGAGAAACCTACTCAGAACGTTTTGACTTCGACCGATTTTCTTGGCTATTTCATAGTGTTTTAAGTCAGATTCAATTAGCCTTTAAGTTGACCTTTTTCAAAATCGGTTATTTACCTTTTACAAATACAAAAGAATTCAACTCTTTCAATCACGCAGTCAATCAAAAAGTGAAGTCTAAAGTGTGAAACCTATTCAGATGAGCCAAAAATAGAGCACACATTTAGCGCATTTCACGATGAAAGCAAAATTCTGAATTACCGTTGCAATTGTCCCGTTACTTTTTTCTTGCATATAATGAGTAACCAAATGAAGGTTCAAAATAAAAATAAAAAAATAGAAAAAAATTCAATTGGAACAAAGAAAGAGGGAAAAAATGTAAGAAAGATTTTTCAAACCTATTCAGTTGAGCGGCACTGTAGAACACGTCTTGAAGTAAGTGAGCGATATGCTTTTCAAATTCAGTTAGTCTTGGCTAATAAAAAAATTTAAAATATTCTTTACATATATAAGGCGTACGTTTGTTTGATTGAGTGCGAAAGTGAGGAACCACGCCACCTATCGAGGCGAAATTCACGGCGCATTTTTTGAACGTGGCTTCCCCAGGAGGCCTATTCCACCTGAGCCCCTAATTGGGGTTTTTGGTAATAGTCTAGTATAGAAACCTTACCTCAGAAAAATATATAAAAAAATTCCCATCTATGGACCGGGAATTATGAAGAATTTTCATGTAAAAAAATCGCGGGGTCATCCATGTAAGTCATAAAAGGTTGATTTATGTTCATCAAATAATTTTCAAAAACACACTCCCACACACAAAACATAAAAATAGAGGAAAGCTAACTTCGGCTCGACCGAAGTTTTTATACCCTTGAAGCTTGTATGATTTATGTAAATTAGTAGATGATTCCACTGACTCAAATATGTACATTCGGCCAAATGTACACATTTTTGACAAGGCCTCCTAAATGTATTTTCTACACCCAATTTCTATGCCAGCTATACTATATAATTGTCCTATCAAACTTGGTGGAATTATGTGAAAGCATAGAAAACTTATAAATACGAGGTTTGGGGACGTTTGCGTTGAAGCCAACATTTATCACTAAAACAACATTTTCGACCGATGGTTCCTATGGCAGCTATATGCTATAGTCATCCGATCTGGCCGGTTCCGACAAATGTGCAGCGTATTTGTACCAAAAGACTTCGTGCAAAGTTTGGTTAAGATAGCTTTAAGACTGACGGAGGTGATAGCATAGAAACAGACGGACTGACCGACGCACATGGCTATATCAACTCAGCTCGTCATGCTGATCAAGAATATATATACTTTATGTGGTCGGAGATGCTTCCTTCTGAGTTACAAACATCTCGACAATTTTAATATACCCTCTACAAGGGTATAAAAAGACTCTGGCCGGATGTAGTGGGCGAAATGCCACAGAGAGTAATAATTCGAGTATTTATCCAAATTCCGATTCGAAAAGCTGTTCCCAAAACTACATCCCAAAACAAACAAAAAAATGTTGTCTACGGCGGATGTGGAAAAGAGTTTAAAAGTATCCTCGAAGTTATGAATTTAGTTAAAAAACTGTTTTTTTTATTTTTATTTATTTCTACATATTTTTTAACAAAACCTGCATATTTCAAAATTCGTTTAAAAAGAAACCATGGATGACCGCAGCGATTTTTTTGCATTAAGATTCTTCATGATTCGCGACCTACCAAAGGGAATTTTTTTTATAATTTTCTAAGGTAAGCTCCCTATACTAGACAATTACCGGTGTTTTTTTTTGTGGTATCCCCAAAAGAAGGGCCTAGTCCACTGTCCTCCTCGTGAACATACATGTAAAGTGTTGTTTATTCAAGAAACAGTACTTATGTGATTAATTAAATGATTATCCTGAGTTACATATTGTTGTGAAATTAGGAAATAGAACTTATATTTTACGGCTGCGACGATCGACACGACTTTCAACTGTAGACGACTGAATCCCTCTGCTTAACATCAACGACTGACTCCGACTCTCAACTGGTTCCGACACGCTCCGTTCTGCCGACTGTTAACATAAAAGCACTAGCAGCGGTGTGCTGTTAGGGCGCGCTTCCATGACCGGCTTACATTCGGCCCTCCTGATCATCCTCATCAGACCCAGATGACAATAGCTCCTCATTTTCAGTCACGAAACGCCACAATTTCATATTGTCACAGCTGGTTGACATTATATTTGGACCGTCGACGTTTGCTGCTTTTCTGACATCGTATCTCCCGTTTCACTTGACGTAGGTAACTTCATACGGGCCAAGATATTCACTAGCAAGTTTACGGCCTGCAACAAACTGCGTCCTTTTGATCGCTACCAGATCCACCGACTTTATATTCGTGCTCATTTCGACGTTTTTTGTCAAAGTTGCGTTTGTAGACCCGCTGCGTGTACTCGATATTCTGCTTAACCTCTTGTCGCAGCTTCTGACGATCATCGTTGAATTGGCTCACCAATTCCTCATCTAGAAGCTCCAAAAGACGACTCTCTGCTTGACTGTTCATTTTGGTGCCAAACATGACTTCAAATGGTGACGACTTTAAAGCAGCGTGCACGTGGGAATTAAGCGCTTTTTGTACTTCGGGAACATACTTGTACCATTTGGTTGGTTCGCTTGTCGACAATTTAGATATAATCGACAAAATCGACCGGTTCACCCGTTAAATTTGGCCATTACCTCTGGCCACTCCTGTTGTCGTCTTCAAATGTTCCACTTTATTCTGGTCCAGAAACTCCCTGAAGCCATCAGATGTAAACGCTGCACCTCTATCGCTAATAATGCGCTTGGGAAAGCCAAACACATTGGACCAGTCGCTCAGCCTTTTAACAACTTCTTCATGTCCGGTTGATTTGGTAGGAAACAACCAAACAAACTTCGAGAATGCGTCGACAGCTGCCAGGATATACTTGTACTGCTTGGCTGAAGCATCCATCGGACCCAAATGATCAATGTGGAGGGTGTGAAGCGGCGTGGCTCCCTTATTGATGCAATTCAAAAAGCTTTCCTGCTTGCCCAACTTCTTACTGTGAATGATGCATTTTACACAGTTAGCGATCAGCTTTGTTACCTTATTTTCGAGATGGGGGATCCAAAATTGCTGCTGAATGGAATGCATCGTCTTGCGTGTCGAAAAATGATCATGAGACCCTTGTATTATTTCACGTTCCATATGCCTGGGAACAACAAGCAACTCATTACCATCAATAGTCTTGAACAAAAGACCACCCTTCAACGTATAGTCCTGATACGGATGTTGGTTGAGAATTTGTACCACGGCCTTGATAAAGTCATCGTTCTGCTGCATCTTTTTTATACGGACTGATAACTCTGCTGTCACCAACATACAAGATTGTGGAAACCGGCTAAGGCAGTCCACATGCTTCCTGCACGGTGTTCGGTTTGAAAATTAAAATCCTGCATGTACAGGATCCACGGACCAACTTCTCTGGGGACATCCTGCTTGTTCATTGTATCTTTGAAGGCGGCACAGTCCATGACCAACATGAAACGGACTCCCAACAAGTAGTGCCGAAACTTCTTTAACGCCAAAAATGCAGCTTTAACTTCGAGATAGTAGCTGTGACGTTTGGACTCTGCTTCAGACGTTTTTCTGCTCCAGTAGTAGATTGGATGAAGATTTCCTTCAAACATTTGCAGCAGAACGGCTCCAAATCCCTCTTTCGACGCATCTGTGTGTAGCTCGGTTGGCGCTTCTCTGCAGTAAATGTGCAATACTGGCTTGCTCGTAAGTTCTTGGTTCAGACGCTGAATCGATTCTTGTTCTGCGGTATCAATTTTGAACTCCACTCCTTTCTTGAGAAGATTTGTTGGTGGGCGTGCGATGTGTGCATACCCAGAAATGAACTTCCGGAAGAATCCAGTGAGTCCCAAAAACGCTTGTACGGCTCTGATATTCTTCGGAGTACCAAAATGACTGACGGCTGCTGTCTTTTCTTCCCCTGGCCAAATACAACCGGCTTCAATGATATGGCCCAGAAAATTTATTCGTGTCTGCAGGAAACTACATTTCTTCCACTTGATTTTCAGACCGTACTACGCTGCTGTCTCCAAAACTCGTTTAGTTTTCTCCATACATACGTCGGGCGTTGAAGCATAGATGATGTGTCATCCATGTATAACTGCATTACATCGTCATTGATTAGGGACTGAAAAATATGCTGGACGAAGCGAATGAACGCAGCTGGGGAGTTCTTAAACCCAAACGGAGCTTTGTTGAATTCAAACAGCTCTTCTCTCGTGACGAATGCTGTAAATGGTTTGCTTTCTTCCTGAACTGAAACATAAAAGAACCCATTTTCGAGGTCCATTACAATAAACCATTTGGCGGCTTGCAGCTTTTCTAGGACTTCTTCCATTAACGGCACCGGGAAGCAATCCACCAGGACCATGCCGTTCAATCTCCTGTAATCGACGCAAACTCGCAGGGTAGTATCTTTCTTCTTAACAGCGACCACTCTGCTTGCCACATTTGAAGAGGACTTGCGGACGATCCCTTCCTCCATCCACTCATCGACTTGCTTCTGTACTGCATCTGCTTCGTTTGCTGACAATCGAGAGGGTGAATGGCGAAACGGCTTAACCATTCCATCAGGAACTATTGTCAGCTCAACGGGACACTGCCTCACAGTTTTTGGAGTCGACTTGTAGCTGGTTTCTATCAACTGCTCCACGGCTTTGCTATATTTCGGCGGAGCTGTAAAAGATGAATCTTCGCAAACTTCGCAATTATACACAAAAGGATACTTAGCCAAACGATTTGGGACAGCATCAAGCTCCAAAAACGTATGACCATGGTTATCAGCAATCAAACGAAATTTTTTGATAAAATCATAGCCCAACAGGGCTTCACACTCCATTTTAGTATTGGGAACAACAATAAAATTTTGGTCTGTCTCCAGCTGATCGACTTTCACTTGGGCATTAAAGTACCCTATCGGCTGTGTTGTTGCATTACCCATTCCTCGCAATACGGATACACTTTTTTAATTATGGTCACATCTGACCCGGTATCCACGAGACAATCTACTGGCAATCCGTTTATTTCTATGGATTTAATTCTGTTGCGATCAGCACTGACGTCCACTTTATTAACTTTGTCGATTTTCTTGGGGCAATGACGCGAAATGTGACCACCTCTTGATCGCAACTAAAACATTTCGTTTCATCCGTACACTCTTTGCGTTTATGATCGGCTGAACCACAATTATAACAATGCTCTTTTTTCCCGCCTTGGAACACTTGCTTGGCATTGCCGACGGATTTTTGTTGACCGGTGTTTTTATACCCGTTACTCGTAGAGTAAAAGGGTATACTAAAGTCGGGCAAATGTATGTAACAGGCAGAAGGAATCATTTCCGACCATATAAAGTATATATATTCTTGATCAGCATCAACAGCCGAGTCGATATAGCCATGTCCGTCTGTCCGTCTGTCTGTATGAACACCTAGATCTCAGACTCTAGAAGAGCTAGAGCAACCAATTTTGAAATGTAGACTCCTATTGTCTGCACGCAGATCAAGTTTATTTCAAATTTTTGACACGCCCACCCCCGCCCCCACAATAAAAAATGTTGAATAACTCCCACAATTTTTGAGATATCGATCTCAAATTGAAAACTTAAGTTTATATTCGCAACATCTATAAGCCCTCCAATTTTCATCAAGATCGGATGATAAATAGCCGAGTTAAAAAAATGTTGCATACTTTTCGGATGTCTCACCTCAGGCACACAGGATGGCTATTAAACATTTCTATGCATGAGTAACGGGTATATCGAAGTCGGTTAGAGCCGACTTTAACTTACGCTCTCGTTTTCGTTTATATTGAGCCGCTCGTAAATGTCAAACTCCTCTTTTAACGCTCTGTACGTCTTACAACGAAACATTGCGCACTTGTACTCGTTTTTAATTCCAAGTCCATTCACAATATGACTTATAACTGCAGCATCTTCTACGTCACCGACTGCTGCTATTTTTTTCATTTGTAGCAAGTATTCGTGGAACGTTTCGTCTCTCTTCTTCTTTCTCTCTTGCAACTTCTTATGAATGTCTGCACTGTTAAAACTGCATGCAAATTCTTCGATTAGCAGGGATTTCAGTCCCTCATATCAGAGAGGACTAAATAACCAGAGATGAAATCGCTCTCACTGTTAAGTTAACAGAAAAAAACCATGAAGCCATCGAGGCGTTGCAGTTTTCGGAGTCAGCAAAGACAAACAGCTGCGTGCTGTTTTGTTTTGGCTACAAATGCGATAGAGAAAAGACACAAGCGAAAGGGAGGGCATGTATATCGCTCTCTGTCATTTCGTTCTGTTTGTGTATCTCTTGTATATTTTTATGTGATGTTGCCAAGACTGTTTGTTAGAAATTCGTATTGTTGTCATTATCGGCATTGTTGCCAATCTTCACCAAAGTGACTTCTCATTTTATTGCCTAAGCGAATGACAACCTGTTGCCTGTTGAATGGCACCTGTTATCGAGTTCGCATTTATTTTAATTTATCTAGGCGTGCACTTTGAAATAAAATTTGGGAAGCTTCCGATTTTGGTAAATTCACACACAAAGGAAATTGACTGAGGAATTGACCGAAAGCATCGTTTGCGAAATTTATGTTTTTTTCCCATTTTCAAAATTAATTCCCCAAGATAGGAAAATGAGGTGGAGGGTAAAAAATAAAAATATAAATAATACAAACACATTATTTTATAAGAATTGAAATAAGGGAAAATTATCGAAATGTTTTAAAAATTAATTAATTAATGAATCGCCGGAAAAGTTTGTATTGGAAAATTTTTTTCATCCGATTGACTTAAAACTCGGCTTGTAAGCATAGTACGCGAAATAATTCGACACGTGTTTTCCCGATTTTGAAAAATCCGCCCACGAGGAAAATGGCCGGAAAATTCTGCATGCAAAATCCCATTTTTCATCCCATTGACTTGAAACTTGGTTTGTAAGGACCCCCCCAGGGTGTGAAAAACTCTGTATGGAAATCACTATTTTTCATCCGTATGAGTTAATACACGGTAAGGACAGTAGGCAAAATAATTTGAATGTGGTTTTCCGTGATTGGAAAATTCACGACAAATGGTGGGAATTGGGTTGCGGGGGTGGGTATGAAGTTCGAGGTGAGAAAAAGGAGTTCTGGGAAGAGTTCAAGGCCAATTGTTAGCATAGCATATAATATCAATAATGGCCGAGTTTAAGGACGTTTTCATTGAAAACAAAAAAGTATTTCGCACTAAGACCCATTTTTCGACTGATGGTTCCTGTGGCAGCTATAAGATATAGTCATCCGATCCGGTCCGTTCCGACATAGTAGTAGCGTGCAGTAAAAAGAAGACTCTGTGCAAAATTACAGCTCGATATCTTAAAAACTGAGGGGCTAGTTCGACAGACAGACAGACAGACAGAAAGACAGACAGACAGACAGAAAGACAGACAGACAGACAGACGGACAAAGCTCAATCGACTCAGGTCGTCGCCCTGATCAAGAATATATTTAGTTTGTGGGGTCCGAAATGCGTTTCAAACTTCTGTGCAAAATTATAAATCCAGTATTGTTTGTTCCTACAGAACATTTCGCATCGTGCACAACCCAATTCTACCGCCTCTTATTCATCCTGGACCACGTCAGATAGCAGCTCCTCCTGATCCCCCTGGATCCCCTCAATATCCATAATGGGATAGGCATTTTTTTTAATTTTCGTCTTAAGTGCACTTTGCTCTGCATGGACGATTTGATATTGCAGTTTAGCTTCCACTGATCGCGTTTCCGAGGATCAGTGGGAAAGCCATGTAAAATAGATGGAGGGGATGTGCATGAACACCCAACCACACAGCACATTCTTTGCCATGATTCAAAACACGGCTGGTGTACAGGCTGTCCAACATGACCCAAACTAATAGTTGGGAGCCAACGCCCGCCTTCAGAGTGACATACATCTGTGAAATGGCGCTCACAGATTCGCGATTGGGCATTGACGCTATACACGTCAATTCGCAAATTTTCTCACCATTTTCCACCTTGTTTTCAGGAATTCGAAAACTTTTGGCACCTAGAGCCTAGAGCCATGCACTTAATATTTGTCATTTTTAAAATTAATTATTTTAAATCGCAGCAGATTCGCACAGAAGACTTGTTGTGTCGACGGCTGAATCGCTAATGCCGCAAACTGGTCGCAATGCGCGCACCAGCCAAATGCATGGCAAATTTGCGGTGTTGACGATTTTTACGTGTTCGGTCTGAAGCAGTGGACGACAAAAAGCAAAATCACATTTTGGCTTGGCATGTATGTGTGCGTAGCCACTGAACGAAGTTCAGCGACGAGCTCGGTGTGCCAACTTCGCAACGTTGGTCTGACGTCATAAGCATAAGCAAATTACAAAAACAAAAACCAACGCACATGTGCGAGAGGAGAGAACACAAGCAAAAAATAAAGACAAAGAAGCATGGGCAAAGACAACGCTCTGTGCGTTCGTGTCCGAAAACTGCCAGAGCCTCGATAGCCTCATGGTTTTTTTCGGACTAAATTTAAGAGAGCGAATTCATCTCTGGTTATTTAGTCCTCTCTGCTCATATTCACATACACTTTCAGCTTCAAGGAACAGCTTAGCAGGCCCACACATCTTGCCTCTAGCCTGTACATATTTTTGTTTCTCACTAAGCTCGTACGCGTCAGCATTTTTTTCAAAAATTTCAAACCACTTTTTTATAGGCATAGATTTGCCATCGCATTCGCACACAACTTTTTCGATGTTTTCAGCGGCGATTTTCCCTTGATTATGTTTCTTTTCATCCACTTCTATCTTCAAACTTAGCAGCTGAAGCAACTGTTCTACTTTTGCTGCAACTCCACTGCTCTCCATGCTCTCATTTATTGTCTCCAATACACTTACACTTGAGAGAGGCATTTCAACAACTTTTTCTTCTTGTTCGTCTGTTTGCTCTTCTATCTCTTTCACACTTGTTTTTTTTTTAAACGGCGTATTTCTCTCCTTCGCGTTCCCTTTCTTAGATGGTGTGTGTCACACCCGGCATTTTTTGTGTCTGTATTTGTATTCAAGGCGACGCTATGGCGCGATCGATCAATTTCACCACAACTGTACAAAATTGTGAAATTCTTTTTTGCACACCAAAACGAAAATTCAACTGTTCAACTGTTTAGCTCACAGAATTCGGACTTTACAACTTAAAATATGTAACCATTCAACTTTATTTATGGCCACACATTACAACTTTAGAAACTTTTCCGAATCTCCGATTTAGCACCAACTGTTCTTTCTATTCTCCACACAACATGCTCAGCACTGGATGAGCATCTGAATGTAAAACTCAAGACTGGACGAGCACACAACTGTATAACTCAGGACTGGACGAGTCCCCAACTGTATAACTCAGGACTGGACGAGTCCCCACTGTATAACTCAGGACTGGACGAGCCCCCAAATGTAAAGTGTTGTTTATTCCAGAAACAGTACTTATGTGATTAATTAAATGATTATCCTGAGTTACATATTACATTACATTATATAGTGAAATTAGGAAATAGAACTTATGTTTTACGGCTGCGACGATCGACACGACTTTTCAACTGTAGACGACTGACTCCCTCTGCTTGACATCAACGACTGACTCCGGTTCTCAACTGGTTCCGACACGCTCCGTTCTGCCGACTGTTAACATAAAAGCACTAGCAGCGGTGTGCTGTTAGGGCGCGCTTCCATGACCGGCTTACATACATACATGTGGTCATTTGAGTTCTTGAAAAGCAGATTCTTAAGTATTTAGCGGTCTTATTACCATGAAGATCCCTTAGCTGTGAATTGCACTTATGCATTGATCCTGGCATGATTTTCCACTTGATTGGCATTAATGTTTTTCATTATTACTATTTTGTATCCTCTTTGGAATTTTTTTTGCTATTTAATAAGTCGACAGTCACGATAAATAGATTAAATAACTCACCTATCACAAACTCTTTCTCACGAGCTGAGGATCACAACTCACGAGCTATGGCTCACAGCCGTTGATCGTGTGCAGTGAGCCATTAAACGGCTCTCAGCTCGTGAGCGACAAATCTTAGCTCTGAGCTGAGATTCACAGCTCGTGAGCTGTGCGGCACCAACCGGTTCACTGCTCGTGAGCCACAGCACTCGGCTCTGAGCGAGAGCCGAAAAAAGAAAGAGCGCGGGGCTCGCTCGCGAGCAATTCCGAACCCGGCTTTTGATAAAAAAAAAAAGAAAAAATATGGAATTTTGAAAAAGAGGGTCGATAAAATTTTTTCATATACGAGGGTCGGAAAAAAATTGATTTTGTTTTTTGTTGTAAAACATATTGTCGGATCTGCTTAAAAATTTTACAGGATGATTTTAAGACCCCAATAGAATGTTTAAGTTAATTAAAAAATATCGAAAATAAAATTTTCAAGAAGATAAGAGGGCTTTAATCTTTAATAAATATTTTATTGGACTCAAAATTCTTTATTAGCAATAGATATACCAAATGTCCCGACAAAATTTGCTATATTTGAAAACATCCAAAAAAAGGTTTCACCAACACCGACAATTGCTTTTGGGTTATTAGAGGTTTTTAGAACATGCCTGATCCACACTTTTTGTGTCCTCGCATTTAATAATGACTCCTTATTTTCTACCACACCAAATAATTCATAGTGAAAGACATTTCACATATTTTTAATTAAAGTTCAAAATGGTATTATTGTAATAATCCGGTTCGAAATCAACCCACTACGGAGAATCCTCCGTATATTCTGCAAGTGCTATGTAAACCCGAACAGGAGCAGAATTATTTTTACTTCTTGAACCTAAACCGGAGCACGGGAAACTAAAATGCAAACTAAAAGAATTCAAAAAATAAATTAATTTTTAAGTTTAAATTGCCAATTCGTCATAAGTATGCCCAACCCAAGTTCCTTTCGCTCTAAATGTTATTTCTTCTTTTTTCTGCAGAAATGGGAGCTTTATGTGCTGAGCCGTTTGGGCTGGGATCTGTCTTCAGTGACCCCCTTAGATTTTCTGGAGCTTTTGATTATACGACTGCCGATAAGAAGTAAAAGCTTTCCGGACCTTAATATTGCGAAGGTTAGACAACATGCTCAAGCGTTCATTTCGCTGGCAGCCAAAGGTATGTACTAGCGAACTGATAAGATTCCTGGATAGATTCCTTAATATTATTTTCATAATCGCTTTGTTCCGTTTCGCAGAGCATCAGTTTGCTAAGTACCCAGCCAGCACCATAGCGGCGTCGAGCATTGCTGCATCAATGAGCGGCTTAAAGTGGCATCTGCGCACAGGCCACAATCTGCATTTTTTGCTCAGCCTTCTAACCGACCTAACCAGCGTGGAGCAGGTATGTGTAATATGGAAGGTTCAGATGGATTGTGGTGCTTATAATTTGTTGACAATTAATCTATGATCAATAGGATCAACTGCAGGAGTGCATGCTGCAGATGGAGGCAATATTTGAGGAACACAGTCGCAAGTTGCAACCGTTTCTTGTTGGCATTGAGCAGCCGCAAACGTCGAGTGTTTACTACCACAGTTGCTGCAAGTCTCATCAGTGCCAGCAGCAGCATGTTGCCACTGCAGCCACCGTGGAGCAGCAGCAGCAATGCCTTATTGCTGCTTTGCCTGATCTGACGCAGACATGCAAAATGCAAGCGCAGACGCAAGTTCAAAGTGAGCTGCAGGATATTAAATTTTGAGCAATTTAAAAACCTACACACATACCTCAGCTGCCTCGCCTATGAGCCGCGTGTACTGCCCACAGACAGAAGAGCTCTTATATCTTTAACCCTAATATAGTCAATACGTAATCATACACATATGTTCGTCTGCCTTGAAGCCAACTCCCTTCTTATACATACAAACAAATAAAAAACATACACAATCCAGTGTATGAATGGGCGTGGCAAGGGCGGAGCGCCAAATATTACTAAATTAATTAGTAACCCATCAAAATAATTAACGTAAATTCTTCTTTTTATTATAATATATACGTATACATAATCAAAGGGTTTTTTTTAATTATATATATTAATATTATTAATTTTTTTTCTCTCAATTTATTTTTGGCCGTCGCATATTTACGTTTCCTTATAAAAATCATTATATGTTGATACTGTACTTTCTATTTGTTCGCATACTTACAAACGCACGTAGCCGTAAATATGTACGTTCATGCCCATGTTTTAAATATAGAATAACGGAAAGCTGAAAATGAAGTACATTGTATCATAATGAAATAATTGTTAAGAACATAACTTGAAACAAGGAAGTGGATGAAATATAAAAAAGAGACTGATTGTAAAAAAGCAAAGCGAACGGAATCATTTATGTATGAATGTGTGCTTGTATGTCTGGATAAGTGTTTGGATGTTGAATGCCCCTCCCTTTGATGATAAAATGTAAAAAAACAATAAAGAATTCATAGAATTAAAATGCATAATAATAAATTGAAGCTGTGATTGAGAAAACGAATTACAGCGGACAAAAGCCTTTAAGCGCTTGTTCATTGCTTTACTTTCTTTCAGTCCTTATACAAACTCTCCTACGGAATCCCAGACTTTTAACCAGAGCCCGTGAATACAACCATCATAACATATTTTCACACAGCTCTGCTCACATCACAGACCAAAAAAATTTAAGCTGAACCTGTCTCGGTCTGTGCACAACAAAATTGTTCGCTGCCATCATAGACTGGTAAGTATTGAATGCAGGGCTGCAAACCGGTCCGGAGTCGGAGACTCTGAAATTTTTGGAAAGTCCGAACCTGAACCGGAGCAAAACTATTTTTCTTCCCGAACCCGAACCTGGACCGGAGCAAATTAAAGTAGAAAAGTGTTCGGTTCTAAGAAATGTTCTATTACATTATTTTCCAGCGATAGAGTCAATAAAGAAAGATTACGGGAAGACACACTAATGATTAACTTATACCAAGGTCGTTAACTAAAGGGAGAGAATTTCCCCCAATAATACAGAAGGACCGAAATAGCTGCACTCACGTATAAAATTTCTTGTCAATTTGGCGTTGCAATGCTGGCATGAGACGGCCGTCTGCCGACTTGCAGAAGATAGGCAAAGCCTGCTGATGATAGATCCGAGAGGTTCCTGAAACAGCTGTACAGTAGGCCATCCTCATTTGTGGTGTGTCATTTGTCATGTCATGTTGTCTTGCCTTCAAAGCAGGGCTTAATACCGGAACCGGTACCGGAACCGTTAACCGAAATAAACCGTTTCAAATCAAGTACCGGAACCGGAACTGATACAAATTTTTATTTTAGAATCGAAAACCGTTTACCGTTATTAATGGAACCGATATCACCGAAACGAAACCGAAACGTTGGTACCGGTACAGTTTGGATTTTTTTCGCCTTTCCACAGCGCATCGTAGTTTTGGTCACGCGTTGGAGAACAACCTACAGGATGCTAAAATATTTGCAGGCGGAAAACATCTTCAACAATTGTTCCAGTTTTGCGGCTACAGATAGCGACTTTCGTCTGCACCGGAAGTGTGGGACACAGGTTGCGAAATTGTACGCATATTAGAACCAGCGGAGGTGGCCACAACTAAACTTAGGCCGTAAATCCAGTTTTGGGTGATTTTTATTTTTCATTTGGATACACTGCAAATTGGAAATATGAACAAATTCGTCATCTAGCTGGTCAAAATCAGTCACAAAGTTCCACAATTGTATGTGATATCAAAAGTCTTGCTTTCTGTTCCAGATACGCAGGTTAGCGTGGAACGGCTATTCTCAAGCGTAAAATTTATAATGAATCTGCTAAGATGTTATATGGACTCAACCACAATTGAATTGAATGTTGACTCGTTTTATTACACAGGAAGCTTTATCTCAGAATTTAATTTTTCCAATATTAAAAATAAGTACTACTTATACCGGTACGTACCGGTATACCGAAATAAAAATCCGGGTACCGTATCGAAACCGAATACCGAAATTAGTTGAAAACCGAAATAGAACCTTTTACCGAAACATCCATTTCGGTACGTACCGGTACCAGTACCGGAACCGAAATTCGTTTCGGGATTAAGCCCTGATGGTAAGTCTTAAATTTTAGTCTTGTTCATTCTCTTTCCTCCTATTCTCACCTAACCACGGGCGCATGTTCGCAATAGCCCAAACTCCTTTATATTGAACTCTTGACTGCTGAAATCCTTCTACATCTTCCAAAATATACCGATCATTCATACCCGATTCATACCGATATCATACCGATCATCAATTTTTTCGATACACCAACATGAGTGTCAAAGTTTTTTACCATAACAAAATCATCTTTATATTTATGGGGCTCTTGGCGTTTTTTATCAACTTTTTCTTTGTTATATGCCTGTACTTTTTGTTGATGAGTGTCTGCTTCTTCACGGATTTTTATCAAGTCCCTTTCTTCTTGATTATCATGCAACTCCTTTAGTCTTTCTATCAACACATCTGAAGCTGTTCCTTTCTGCGATACCCCAAAAAGTATCCTACTATGGTGATCATTTATGGTTCTTTGAATAGTATTGTTCAGCGTAAACTCAACCGTTTGTAATACAACATCCCAATGTAAGCCTTTATCAGGATCTACTAATTTGGCAATCATCGGCCCTAAACTTCTATTAACCCTTTCTACCTGTCCATTTGCTTGAGGAGATCGTGTTGCTATCTTTATATTCTTCACTTCATTCTGTTCCAAAAAACTTTCGAAATCCTTCGATGTAAAACTACTTCCTCGATCAGAAACAATGCAACTTGGCTTGCTATAGGCTCTAAAGTAGTCTTTAAGAGGATTAATGACCTCCTTAGTATTTGTGGTTTTTGTAGCATACAATCTAACAAATTTAGTGAAGGCATCTATCACTACAAAAACGTGTTTATTCGACCTACCTTTATCAACCGGGCCATAGTGATCAATATGCACCACCTCAAAAGGTACTGATTGTTTTGGTATGTTATGCAGAAATCCGTCTTCATTACCATTTTTTGCCGAATATGCGATACACTTCAAGCAATTCTGTATGTGCACCTTGGCCTTAGCCCTGATATTAGGAAACCAATAACTTTTACATATCGTCTCCGTCATTTTGTCTATTCCCACATGACCCAGCTCATCATGATATTTATACATTACATGCCTTTCCATTTCTTCCGGCGCACAGAAAAATAATGTTTGACTGTCTTCCATTTTATATATAACTCCATTTCTCAATTCATAGTATTTGTGCTCCGTTTCCTGCAAAAGCTCTCGTAATTTCTATAATTTTTCATCTCGGCTCTGACAAATAATCAAATTTTCTTCAAATGTATTAGCATCCACCGATAGTATTTGTGTGTTTCTATTGAGTGCATCAACATGTTGCATTTTTTTACCCGCTCAGTGTTCCAAAGTATATTCATAGCTTTGTAATTCCAGTGCCCATCGGGCTATTCTCGGATTCAGCTCCTTTTTATTCAGTGTCATTGTTAGTGCACTACAATCGGTTACTATCTTAAAATGTATACCCTGCAAATAAATTCGAAACCTTTGAAGAGCACTTACTATGGCTAACGTCTCCAACTCGAAACTATGATACTTAGCTTCCGCTTCTGTTGTCCGTTTTGAAAAGTAATACACTGGGTGCCATCTACCATCACTTTTCTTTTGCATAAGTATCGCTCCAAACCCCAATGCGCTCGCATCGCAATGCAGTTCCGTTGGATCACATGGGTTGTAAAACGCAAGTATCGGTGCACTTAATAAGTTGCTCTTAAGCATCTCAAAATATTCCAGTTCTTCTTTGCCAAATTTAAACTGCTTGTCTTTTCTGATTAAGTCAAAAAATAACTTTGCTTTGGACGAAAAATCTTTCACGAACCGCCTAAAGTAAGAACATAAGCCCAAGAAACTCTGAACTTCATGTACCTTCTTCGGAACAGGAAAATCTTTTACCGCTTGTAATCCTTTGTCATCCGGTCTGATGCCCGTGACACTGAGTATCCCAAGTACTTAACCTCAGTCTGCAGAAATTCGCATGTATCCAACCTCAATTCCAACTTATTTGCTACCATCCTTCTAAACACCTCTTGTAATATTTCCATGTGACTTTCAATATCTTCTGTCGCTATCATTATGTCGTCCATGTAAACAATTACTTTGTCAGCCTTTATCAATTTTGTTTACAAATCTTTGAAAAACCGCTGACACATTACGCAAACCAAATGGCATTCTGAGCCATTCAAATTGTCCCATAGGAGTCGTAAAAGCCGTGTACTTAACAGAATCTTCATGCATAAAAACATGAAAGTATCCGTTCTTAAGATCCAGTTTTGTAAAAAACTTTTTTCCCGCCAATTTATACAACAGATAATCAATTAGTGTTAATTGGTCGAAAATCGCAACAAATTCTTAATTCACCTGTTTTCTTATTCACTAACAGAACAGGTGATGCATACTCTGATTCACTTGGTCTTATCCATCCCTTTTCCAAATACTCATCTAATAGCTTTTGTACTTGTATCTTCTCAGCATACGACAATCTTCTAGGAGAATAATTGAAGGGCTTAATTTTTTCAAAATGAAGGTTTATTTCACACTTTACTTCTGGCTCTAAGGGTCTGTCAGCTGTTCTATATGATTTTTCAAACATATTCTCGAGTCTCTTCTTAAGCATCTGATTACAATTTTCTCCCACTTTTAAGTTTTCTTCTTTTTGCAAACATGGGTATTCTACTGGTAACACATCAAAATTTGTTCGATTATCTGTTCATTAAAGTCTTTTCTTGTTATTCCATCCTTCTCTAAGCACTGCTTTGTTAAGCTCACACCTCCGCCTTCTTCTTTAACACTCTCTTTTTCCGAAAATTCATTTGCCAAACTTTTTCCTGATAAACAAAATTCATTTCTAACCTTACCATCTGCTGACTTTTTACCTTCAATACACTCATCTGTTAAACATTTATCCATCAATCACTTCTCTGCCACACTTCTAACTTTTACACACACATCTGCTACACCTTTTTTTCCGAAACAAGCTTCTACCAAAAACTCTTCTGCTAAACACTCATCTGCTAAACCCTCTTCTGCCACACACTTTTCTACTAAACAATCATCTGCTAAACACTCTTCTGCTAAACACTCATCTGGAAAACACTCATCTGGAAAACACTCATCTGGAAAACACTCATCTGCCAAACACTCTTCTACTACACACTCATCTGGTAAACACTCATCTGCCAAACCTTCAACTTCAGAATTTTCATCATCATTTACATAAATTTCTTTAAGCTTCTTAACATTATTTTTTCTGTCGTCTTCTTCAACAATATTACTTGTTATTCGAAATTTACAACTGTTTATAAAGTTTCTTCCCAGTACCACATCATAGCCCATCGATTCGTTTGCCACAACCAACAATTCCAATTAAAATTTTTTGTTCCCAATTAGAACAGAACTCGCCAAATATTTAATTTACTATTATTTAAACCAAAAAAATTTACATCCTCATAAACTTTTAATGCAAAATTAGAATTTCTTGTTTCAGAAATATCTTTTTCAGTAATTTTTAAGTTTTTCAAATCAAAATTGAATTTTTCATTATTTCGTAAGTGTTGTTGTAAGCAGGATATTTTAATAAAGCTTATTGGGCTCCCGGAATCAATGAGGCATTCTAGAAGTAAGCACTGGTTATCATAACTTTTAATTTGAATATTAAAATACCTTACATATTCGTTGCGTGAAGTTTTTTTCTGACTGCAATGAGATATTTGATGATCCAGACCACCGCAACTGTAGCACGCCCTACGCTCACGCCAATCGAGTTGCAATTGTAGCAGCGTAATGACGCCGCGATCGGTTTGCCATCCAGGTTTCTCTCTGCACGGGGTTTCTTCTCAGTATTTTTCGACCATGGAATCTTCTCAAATGGTTGCAACAACTGAGACGCCCGCTCAAAGCACAACATGAACGCCTGTCTACGAAGGTGTTCGTCTGGTATTCCTTCAATTATGTTGTCAATTAACTCCTCCTCATCTATGCAGATATGTGATGCCAACAGCTTTTTCTCATTGAAGTAACCTGCAAATTCTTCTTTTGCCATCCACATCCGTGCCTGGAACTTGCGACGCAACCACATTTTGATTTCCTTTGATGAGAACTTCTCGAACATGACATCTAACAGCTGATCAATCGACATGGTCAGACGGTTTTCATCTTCATACAGCCAATATTGTGCTCCATCTCTCAACTTGGACATGAGTAACATTCGCACCATGTTGTCATCTAAGTTATAAACATTTTTTATAGACTTGAGTTGGGCAACCCAAATGTTTACAGGGCTTTTTATACCCGTTACTCGTAGAGTAAAAGGGTATACTAAAGTCGTGCAAATGTATGTAACAGGCAGAAGAATCATTTCCGACCATATAAAGTATATATATTCTTGATCAGCATCAACAGCCGAGTCGATATAGCCATGTCCGTCTGTCCGTCCGTCCGTCCGTCCGTCTGTCTGTATGAACACCTAGATCTCAGAGACTAGAAGAGCTAGAGCAACCAAATTTGAAATCTAGACTCCTATTGTCTGCACGCAGATCAAGTTTATTTCAAATTTTTTCCACGCCTACCCCCGCCCCCACAATAAAAAATGTTGAATAACTCCCACAATTTTTAAGATTTCGATCTGAAATTTAAAACGTACATTCATATTCGAAATATCAATAAGCCGCATCAAGATCGGATGATAAATAGCCGAGTAAAAAAATGTTGCACACTTTTCGGCTGTCCCAACTCAGGCTCACAGGAAGGCTATTAAACATTTGTTTCCATGAGTAACGGGTATATCGAAGTCGGTTAGAGCCGACTTCAACTTACGCTCTCGTTCCATTAAATGTTGGCAACATGTCCTTAACCGCGCTCATCATGTTGCTAGCACAACGTTACCATCCACAGCGTTACCCTCCACAGCGTTACCCGCCACAGCTTCTGCTCTCTCTGCTCTATCTCTCTTCAGTACACCGTTTTCCAATTTCATCAGTTCTAACTGTAATTGCAGCATTCTTATATCGATTTTGCTGTTTTTTCTTGTCCCTTTTCGTACGTTTCACCACCATTGCTGCTGTTTGTAGCATTGGCGCCAACTCCATCGCCGTCATCATCGTTGTTGCTTTCAGGCTTCTTTTCGCCCGGATGACCTTCTCCAAGTGGACACTCGCCACGAAACTCTACAGGAATCTCACCTAAGCGTGCTGCCAATGCACATTGGGCTGAATTGCCTTTTTTTTGGCATAAACTCTAAAAATAAAGATAGAAAGTTGAAACTTCAAATATTTGCTGTTTATATTATAAGTTAATTTCGAATTTATTTTTTTGCTGGTGTGACCAGGCCACCCACGATACCCACATACATTTCCTCCGACAGTTTCAAAGCTATCTTTACTTAACTTTGTACAAAGTTTATAGGTACTTATACGCTGTACATTTGTTGGAACCGGCCGGATCGGAAGTCTATAGTATATAGCCGCCATAGGAACGGTCGGCCGAAAAACAAGTCTTAGTGAGAAAAACTTTTTTGTTTTCAATGCACACGTGCCAAAAACATCGTATATATTATATTAGTTTTTTATGCTTTTTCATAGTTCTAGCAAGTTTTATGAAAATCGGACAACTGTATAATATAGCTGCCATATAAAAGATAGGACTAAGAAATAGTCTTAATAAGAAACACTTTTTTGTTGTTAATGCTATCGCTCCAAAACTAAAAATGTTATATGCTTCCTTATAATTCTGCTAAGTTTGGTCCAAATCGGTTGACTGTATCATATGGCTGCCACAGGAACAATCGGTCGAATGAATGAAATTGTGGAATGAAAATCATTTAAAATCATCGAGATGCAAGGGTATATAAGCTTTGTTTGAGCCGAAGTTAACGTGTCTCTAATTTTTATGTCATTAAGCTTTCAGAAACGAAATTTTGGTTTATTTGATCGCGCAGCCAGTCAACCAAACTTACAGTAAATCGACAAGACGAAAATTAACCTTGTCTAAATATATTCAATTATTTCGAAATTGCGCAAATATGCGCTCAAGTTGTTAACTCTATATAAATGTATACACAATAACACTCACTACCATATTATCACTTTCGGTAATCCGGCGTCATCTTGCTAGTTCTGCTCCACGAAGCACAAGTATTGAGGCTAGGTTCTATAGAAAATATGTTCCATCAATAACATTAAATACAACACGAAACAAAAGCTTATCTTATTTAAGCGCTTTACACTAGAAAATACATACCTTTATGAGTATTTTGCATATTTTAAACCGCCATAATATACAACCTAATTAGAAAGGCTGATAATCAAACATTCACAAAATTTTAATCACAAACAAGGCACAATTATCCTAGCACAAACAGGTCACTTTAACGGGCTGTCAAAAACCAGTGATGGGCCAAAAAAAAAATTATATCATATTTTTACTTAGGGGAGACATTTGTTTAACGGAAATAATATTAAGATTATGTAAATGTTAAAAAATAATTTTGGACTTTATGCCAAAAAAATGGGAATTCCGCCCAATGTGCAATGTTGCTTTACTTCCGTCTGTTGGGTATCCCAACTCCTGCAACCAATTCCGCAATTGCGTAGCAGAATATTCATCTGCACCTATTGCTTGCATTTTGTTGTAGCACACGCACACACAGAGAATTAGGCGAAAAAAAACCCTATAAAGTATATATATTCTTGATCAGCACTAACAGCCGAGTCGATATAGCCATGTCCGTCTGTCCGTCCGTCTGTCTGTCCGTCTGTTTACTCGTCTGTTTATATGAATGTAGTTGACTTAGATAACGACGACATCTTATTTGAACCTCCGTTAACTATTAACATTCCACATGAACACTTATTGGAGTATTTAAATTCTGAAGAAATACCACTGGCAGATCTAGAAATTCCATTCCACATTCAGGGAACCGAATGATGTGTGCAATTGTTGACACATGTCGCACGACGCGTAATGCCGCACAATGTAGATGACGTTATGTCAGTAACTTTAGAAAGTCGTTTAAAATATCCACAAATCGAGTCGAAGCAAGACTTTAAAAATTGACTTTATTTATATTTAATATTAAGTTGAATAAATGTATGAAATTAGTGAAAATTAAATAATTACATAAGCGTTTTGTATTGTGACTTAACATTGATTTCATTAATTTGGTAAACTTTTAGATATAAAGAAAAACGCCATCCAATGTATTTTACGCCCCCTTTCGTGCCACGCCCACTTTTTTTTGAATACCTTAAATTTCCAAATTATATTGAATATATATTTCAAATTGCAAACCTATATCTTTTATTGTCAAAAAGTTATAGATTTTTGGTTTCCACTTCATCAGTGTGTGGCGTGTTTTCGTTATTTTAATTTAAAAAAATTTAATTAAACAAAAATTTGTTGGTTAATTTAAAAACAAAAATATTTATAAATTATATTATAAAAAAATTAATCAGAATAAAATATAATATCTTTACAATATGTATTATTTTTTTCAAAAAAAACCGTACAAACCTCAATATACCAAAATATACTGCAACCTTAAATTTTCATGCTTCGCAGCGGGGGCTAGGAATTCATTTTAGACATGGGGTTTCTTCGTGAAATTTTCTTAGAATTCATCGCAGATTCCGAATCTGCTATACGCTTATCGCATAAAAAAATTGACCCGCCCTAATGCAGATACAATTTTAAATAGAATTTTACACTTCTATCATTCTAAAAAAAATTTGTAGTCATTTTTTCCGTGTTAAAATCAGTATGAAAAATGGCATTCCTTTGGGAACCACGTTCTACAAAGTCCGACTGGGTGGAACAAAAATGATGTAACTATTTACGTGAAATTTAATGCCACCAAATGTACTTATTTTTGTAAACACATGTTGCAAAGTCCGACTAGGGAGCTCCTGGATATACATACACATGAAATCAGTTGTAGTTTTACGCAAGAGCACACAACTAACGATCGCAGAAACGGAAAAACCGTATTATTGTTGAATATTTGGTCACAACATCACATTTAACAAATTCGAATTCGACAATATTTTCGAATGTGAAAACCGGAACAGACCTGAATGTTTCCTCCATATTGGGATTTGTACAAATCCAGTAGATGATCGTCCTTGCTTATTGTGTCTAATCGTCATCCGCTTACATATGCCATGATTTATACACAGCACATCAAAGAATGTATTACTTAAAATGTTAAAAAACAATCGCTACCCACATGGTCACTGGGAGTACTCTGGCGGCTCAACAACGTTGTTAAGCTTTTTCCATCGCTAGCGCGCCAGAGTCTGGCCTCGGAACTCTCCGACAGCACGCTTCTAATCAACCAAACAAAATTTGTGAATGTTTACGCTATTTGAAATAAAGTTAGTTACACTAACTAAACGCAGTAACTAATTGGTTGTGGCGGCTCTGCCCACACCAATCATCTTTATTACGCGTTGACTTGTTGTCCATCAACCGAGCTGAAGCTAGGTTTCCTCTATTTTTGTCATTTGAAATAATGTTTACGTATGTTAATGTGTTGTCCCCGTGATTTGTCCTTATGTATTGCATATAGCCATTCATGTTTTTGTTTAGTATAGAAGAATTGGATTAGAGTGCGGTGTACCCTCCGGCTTTGATGTGTGTATTTTTTTTTTGGGCCATTTTGGTTGTTTTTTATGCGTTTATCCTTATAACTCCACTCCAATACCGGTTAGGAGACTAATCATTTTGGAGAGTGAGTTTCGCATTGATGGTAAACAAATATTTAATGTTGCTGATACGAGCGGGGGCCACTGTTTGGATGCTTACTCTGCTATCCTTTTACTAAAAACTTTAGGTTTCACAGTATTCTGAATATCTCATACAGGTGTCCGAATGCTAAAAGTGCGACTTCTTTTTTACTTAAACATCCCACATAGCGTATATCATATCCGGAGCTGTCCGACCCGACTCAAAAAAGAATTCTCCTGTAACAAACCGATTTTAATCTTTATTTACACATAAATATTCATATAACAGAGAACATAATTTTTGACCGATTGGAACATTGGTTGTTAGTGGTCTGACAATATTATACTTTAGATACAATTGTGTAATAAGTACATATGTATGTTAGTTAATTTTGCAAAGATATATCTAAAAACAAAAAGGTTTTCTTTTTAATTTATGTACAAATATAGTTTGACGGATCTGTGTAATCTTCCAGCCCGATGTCTTTACACCTGAGAATTTAGTTTCGACCGACGCTGACAGACGGAAAGGGCTAGGTGCTCGGCTCGTGAGCTAATCCAGGAACCGATTAGACATTCCAATTTAGACATCTTAAAAACACTTGAATCCGAATTGCAATTTTATAGTTATAAAATGTTTATAACAAATGGAAATCGTGTATAAATAAAAAAAAGTGATCTGTTCACGCATCATTTCTGAAAATATAAGTACCGGCACATTCGTTGAATGACCAGACTGACAAAATGCTTCATTTCAATAAGTGCAAAGAGGTATTTAGAGTCTCTCTTGTGGACATAATAGTATTCAAGTAAAACAAAAAAAGTGTCTAAAAGAGCCGAGAAAGCGTCAGCCTATAAACAGCTTAAGATTCTTATTTATCGTCTATCGTTACAGAATAGTTTAATGTTTGGGGGAGTACGCATATTTTGCTAAAAGTGTTTCCATTTTCTGTGAAAGTTTGTGTTACGGTATATGAATTTATGTGATAGTCGAGAGCGTTGTCAGTTGCATTGTTTTTGTTGACGGCGATGGTGTCGGCACAAATAGACTGGAAGATGCTGTCTCAGTGGTCAAGCTGCGCTCTTCGTAGACTCCGGCGCGTTCCTGTATGAAAATTGTCAAATGAAATTTATATTATTACTCATATATTAAGTGACTAACTTAGGTAGGATCTATAAATACCATTTAAATAAAACATGCAAGCCGGTCCGAAACCAAACCGGTTCAGTCCAGGTTCTTATGATACCCGAAGAAAACCGGGTACCGAATCTCGTATAAATTTGAAAGCAAAGCCCGAACCCATAGAAAAAATACTTGGCTTTACAGCCCCAAAACTCAATCTCTTTGCTTGTGTGGTTGAAATTTTCACACAAGAAAAACGGACCTACAGTTTAACGCCGAATTCGAACGGCAATGTTTGAGAAGCTTTTGCATTTCAAAGTTCTTGTCAGCTTCAGCCCAAAGCTGGTGATGTAAAATGTAAAATTGGCTCAAACAGCACCTCCAAAGTAGGGCCAGGGCCAAGCTTCTCTCAATCTCTTGGCGTTTGTGCTTATAATTTTTCGCACAAGAGAAAGGGACCTACAGTTTAACGCCGAATCCGAACGGCAATAGTTAAAGAATTTTTGCTTTTTCATGGCTAGTTACTTCACAGCTGGCGCCAGTAGCTGGTGAAGGTGATCGATCGGGTGTGTAAAAGCTTTTTTCCAAAGAAAGAAAAAACTTTTTCTATTAGATGGTCCGAGGCGGGATCAAACCCACAACCTCCCGCACCAGCTGCCACACATACTACTGGTGCGCCACACCCGGCGACTTGCATATACTTGCATATTAAAATATGCAAAAACTTATTTTTTATGAAATTACATATTTTAGATAAATTATTATCACAGTAGGCCAGGGTAATTGTGTTCTTTATCTGATTCTTTGGTCAACTTTTTCTGATTTTGTTGCAAATATGTTTCAAGCTGTAAATCAACTTCATCAATTCAACTTGTAATCGATTAAAATGCAGAATATGAGTGATAAAAAAACACGTTTGATTGACTAAAAGATTTGCCATCATAATCAGATTTGCTACGCCCCTTTAGAATTTTAAACACAAAACGTAGAAGTGCCATCTATCACATTTTCATGATAATCTAAACTCATAAAATTTGTTTTTTTTTTTTAATTTCGCGATTTTTTTGACCGTATGATCGACACCTCATACCGTCGATATTACCCGTCTTCGTGTTAATCTAAACTCATAAAAGAATTTTGCAAATGTTTAAATTTCCTTCAACCGATTGACAGATGCCTCCTATTTACCCGTCTTTAATTGCCAACTATTAAGTCTTCATGATAATCTACACACCACCTGAACCTCCTTTATTTACCCGTGTACTCTTGCAGTCTATTAAATTTTAATAATCTTAGGTTTTATGAAAAATTGAGAAATTTCCCAAAAATTTAGCCCATTTATGTAAACCTTTCATTTGCCAACGTCTGCGCTTTTTTAAATCATCAATGAAAATTTGGCAATTATGAAATCTGGCTCCTCGATACGGTCGGTAAGGTACTGGAGAAGTCAAAGACTCGACGAGGTGCAGCTGGTGGGCTTTCGCCAAACCAGATCGGTTTTAGAGTCAAAGTCAACGGTGGATGCGATTGACAAAGTGGTCACAATTGCATGCAGTGCTATTAAGGGCTCCAGTAGGAAACGAGGATCCAAGGAGTACTGTCTGGTGGTCACCCTAGCCGTGAAAAACGCGTTTAACTGCGCTGATTGGAACCGAATATTAAGAGCTTTAGGTGAATTTGGTGTTCCGCATTACCTCCAGGCAATAATAAGATCATACTTCAGTGGCAGAGTTCTTACGTATTCCACGGCTGAAGGAAATAAAAAAGTGCTTCGACGGACCGAAGAGCCAGCATCGCACGCCATTGAGCGTCCCCACCAATTGCTTAGCGTGGCGGGTCTCGAGCTAGCGGCGCAAAAGACAGAGGCGCAAAGAGAGAGGTGCTAATAAGCAGCCGTAAGAAGGAGGAATCAGAGCCATTAAAGTAATGCTGGACACAAGGCTATGTTTTCGAGAACATCTGGCGTACGTAGGAGAGAGACAGCAAAATCAAGCAGCGCTTTAGTTAGAATCATGCTGAACGCACGCGGACCAAAACAGAGGCGAAGACGACTTTTGGCGAGTGTCTCTAAGGCCACTATTCTATATGCCGCGCCAATCTGGCATCATTCCATGGCGTTCTCTAGCTACATAAAAGGCGTAAGTGGGGCGTACCGTCTGAGTGCGCTTAGGATCTCTTCTGCGTACCGTACGGTGTCAGAAGATGCTGCTTTGGTCATTGCCGGGATGATTCCACTTTGCGAGCTGGCCACAGAAGCAAACGAGAGGTACAGGCCTTCACGGTTGAGTGGCGCAATTTAACCTAACAGTTTTATACATCATCAGGAAGCGAGACAGCGGAGCATTGAGAAGTGGCAACACCGTTGGGACCTATCCACTAAGGGTCGCTAGACCCATAGCCTAATCCCGAAGTTATTGCCATGGCTGATGAACTTTCACCTAACTCAGCTTCTTAGTGGGCACGGCTGTTTTAGAAGCTACCTTTAAAAAAGAGACGGACATGATGATAGCGAAGAGTGCACATGCTGCGAAGAGGGCCCTGTGGAGGACGCCAGGCACGTCTTGTTCGAGTGTTAAAGGTTTCAGGCTGAAAGGGCGTAACTATCCAGGGTGATGAGCGTGATATAGCCGAAGATCATTTAGTGCCATACATGTTGATGTCGAAGGAAAACTGGGAGGCAACGTGCGAGTTCGCAGCTACCATTATGGCTAAGCTTCGGAGACTGGATACCTTGCGGAAGCAATGCCTTGCGGCCGTCCCGCAGGTTTAATATAATATGTTACTGTCTAACCTTTTGTATTATGTTGTTCCAAAGTGCTTGAATGTATATAGTAGTTATACCCGTTACTCGTAGAGTAAAAAGGATATACTAAAGTCGTGCAAATGAATGTAACAGGCAAAAGGAATCATTTCCGACCATATAAAGTATATATATTCTTGATCAGTATCAACGGACAGTCTGACCGTCTCTCCGTCCGTCTGTATGAACACCTAGATCTCAGAGACTAGAAGAGCTAGAGCAACCAAATTGGAAATGTAGACTCCTATTATTGCACGCAGATCAAGTTTATTTCAAATTTTTGCCACGCCCACCACCGCCCCCTCAATAGTAAATCTTGAATAACTCCCACAATTTGAAAGATATCGATCTCATATTTAAAACTTACATTTATATTCGCAATATCTATAATTCCTGTATTTTATAAAGATCGGATGATAAATAGCCGAGTTAAAAATGTTGCATACTTTTTGTCTGTCCCTCACTCAGGAACACAGGAAGGCTATTAAACATTTCTTTCCATGAGTAGCGGGTATATCTAAGTCGGTAAGAGCCGACTTTAACTTACGCACTCGCTTTTTAATATAACAAAGGAACTAAACAAACAAAACAAGTAAGAGCGTTGTAGTCGAGTTTCCCGACTACAAAATACCCTGTTCAATTGAGACACACATGCAAACACACTCTCATACACAAGCGCATGCACACATACGAGCGCACACATACACACACAAGCGCGCTCACACGCGGCCTGCGCAGGCAGCGCTGCCTGCATGAAGTGGCCGCCTCCTCCCCCCGCTCCCACAAGCTAAATTGTTTAATAACTTTTGTGTTTTTGCTCGTATCTTATTTTCCTTTGGAGAGTAGTTAGATATAAGGCCTAGGATGGTATATATTAAGCCACCAGGTTCTAACTTTAAAATTGTGGCTGTGACAGTTTTTTGCGGTTTAAGGGGGGTGGGGGTGGAATCCAAATCTGAAACAAACTTGAACTGGGTACGGTATACACCTATGTGCATGCCAAAATTTGTGTCTCTATCTCTTATGGTCTCTGAGATCGACGCGTTCATACAGACAGACGGACAGACGGACATGGCTATATCGACTCGGCTGTTGATGCTGATCAAGAATATATATACTTTATAGGGTCGGAGAAGCTTCCTTCTGGCTGTTACATACATTTGCACAACTTCATGATCCCATTTTCCCATTTTTAATGGGAACAGGGTATAAAAAGGGTATTTGAAAAATGTTCAACTTTTGCGATTTTTTGATCGTTCTGTCTACAACTTCTATTTGACCGTCTATAGTTGCCATCTATCTATTCTTTATAATAATCTATGCGAGATGAGAATTTTTGCAAATTTAGTTCAAAAATGAACTATAGTTCAAAAAATAAACTATGCTAAAAATAACTAAATTTTTATTTGTTTTTATTTCTTAGCTTTTTTATACCCTTGCAAAGGGTGTTCTAATTTTGCCCAGAAGCTTGCAACGCATAGAAATATTCATTTCCGACCCTATAAACAAAATATATTCTTGATCAGGGCGACGAGCTGAGTCGATTAAGCTTTGCCCGTCCGTCTGTCCGTCCGTCCGTCTGTCCGTCTGTCTGTCTGTTTCTACGCAAACTAGTCTCTCAGTTTTAAAGCTATCGAGCTGAAATTTTGCTCAGAGTCTTCTTTTTACTTCACGCTGCTAATATGTCGAAACCGACCGGATCGGATGACTATATGTTATAGCTGCTATAGGAACCATCGGTAAAAAAATGGGTATTGGGAGAAAAACTTTTTTGTTTTCAATGTTAGCGTCCTTAAATTCGGCGCTTGTTAATTTGATATGTTTTCAAAAAGATTCGCGAAATTCGGTCGAAATCAGATGTTTATTTGACGGAAAATGGGTTTTAGTTAGAAAAATTTTTGATTTTTTTATAAGCGTTCTTAAACTGTGACATATGCATTTGCAAGGGTATAAAAACTTCGGCACAGACGAAGTTAGCTTGGCCCTCTCGTTTTATTATTTATTGAATCTTTTCTTAATGAGACTAAAAATAATTTATCAAATCTTAATCCAGAAACTATTTTACAACCATCCCCTATTGGAGGTAGTTTATGTTCTGCGGCCCTTTAATTCAGTCGCTGGGTTGGTAGGTCTTTTCTTCGGAGGCGAGAATGCGTTGCTTGCAGGGTGAGAGATTGTGCAAGTAAATTAGGGTGGGCTAGAAGCTTTTCAGAATATTTGCGCTTTAGTTGCTGTATTTCAGTTTCGACCAATGGGATCCTCAGGTCGTTGTGAATACACTCGTTGCGAATGTACCATGGCGCTACAGTGAGTGTTCTAATAATTCTTGATTGTGATCTTTGAAGGATATCCACACTGCTCGCACAGGCATTTCCCCATAGCTGAGAGCCATAAGTCCCGACAGGCTTTATGATGCTTTTGTACAGTAAGACTTTATATTCCAGTTTTAGAGGGGAACGGGACTTAATTAGCCAGTGAAGGCTGTTGGCCTTTAGCCTTATTTGAAGTTTTCTCGAGTCTATGTGTTTGCGCCAAGTGAGCCTTCTGTCGAGGTGGACACCAAGGTAAACAGCATCGTTTGATTGTGGTATCATAGTCGCGTTTAGTGATATTTGGGGACAGGTGCTTCTGTTGAGTGTGAACGTTACGAGTTTACACTTTTGCACGTTAATTTTTATGCGCCAGTTGGCCAGCCACTCCTCCACGTGAGCTAAGTGGCTTGCCAAAAGTCTTGATGCGATAATTGGACATCGTGATCTGCTGAGAATTGCCGTATCATCCGCAAAATTGGATATTGTTAGTCGGGGGTCTGTTGGGATGTCGGCAGTTTACAATACGTGCAGAAAAGAACCGAGAACGCTACCCTGTGGCACTCCGGCTCCAATGGTAAACTCTTCCGTTGTGTACTCGTTTTGACTAACAGCAAATACTCTGTTGCTGACAAAACATTCTAAGAGTTTGTGTGTATTTGGGGAAGCAGTGTCCTAATTTTAAATATAAGCCCGTCCAACCAAATGCGGTCAAACGCTTGGGCAACATCTAGGAAAATTGCAGAGCAGTATTCGTGGTGCTCATACGCAGTCCGAATATCTGAAATTAAACGGTTGACTTGCTCAATGGTCCCGTGTTTTGCTCGGAACCCAAATTGATGTGAAGGAATTATATTTTGTGCCTGATATTTTGGGATTGAGCTCTGTTATAACATTTTTATACTATGTACCGAAGTTACATAGAGTCAGGGTTCGGAATTGCACATTGCACGCTGCTCGTAAGTGCAGCTGCTGCTCGCGGACTACCGCTCGCTGCTCAGAGCGGGAGTCAAAAAGAGTCAGTATAGGCTGCTCGCGAGCGATCAATTCCGAACCCTGCATAGAGTATATTCAGTTTGTGCAAAAGTATGTAACAGGGAGAAGGAATCGTTTCCGACCCTATAAAGTATATATATTCTTGATCAGCATTAACAGCTGAATCGATATAGCCATGTCCGTCTGTCCGTCCGTCCGTCTGTCTGTCTGTCCGTCCGTCCGTATGAACGAAGAGATCTGAGATGGTAAGAGATAGAGGTTTGACATGTATGGGACATATATTTCTTATACTTGCAGGCAGATCAAGTTTATTTTCAATTTTTGATACGCACCCTCCCGCCCCCGCAATTTGGAAAAAACGTGTATCTTCCACAGTTTTGATGATAGATGGTTCTTACCTTCTAGATATTTAGTTATCAAAATAATTTATCGATTTGCTAAAGGAATGATAAAGATCGGATGAACGATACTCAAGTTATGAGCAAAATACGGCCAGCTAACACCTACCACCCCCCCACCCATAACCACATCAACATACCATAACCGTTCAATACAGGCAATCTTAGTAAGAGAGAGAGAGAGAGAAACTTAGTGAGCGCACCACGTTGTGCGCTCTAATAGTTTCTCTCTCTCTCTCTCTCTCTCACTATTCCCTCACTGGTTATGGGTGGCGGGGGTGGGGGGTCTTAACTGGCCGTTTGACTCGTGAGCAAATGCGAGTGCAAGGCTACAGAGTATGTTATAGTCGGGCTTGACCGACTTTCTTTCTTGTTTATTTCAAGCGAATGAACTTTGATTGGGTAAGTCTGTGTGGCAGTGGGAATCAGTGGCACTGCATATATGCATTGCTTGGTGGATTCGGCTGGAAAACATTTCTTAAGTGAAATGCAGAGACATTTCTCTTTTCTTCGTCGCTGAGGGCCCATCTTCCTCTCTGATCCCTTAAAGGCGTGTCTACCTTTGCTAGTGGCTTTATGCTTGCGTGTGCTCTCCATAGGGGAAATTTGGTGCTTGTAGGCGATAGATTTTCGATGTAACGGCTATAGGCTAGCTGCTCCTCAGCTTCGAGTGCTTTGTGAAGTACGCGTTATTTATATATTTTTATATATATATATATATATATATTTTTTTTTTGTATTTGAGCCAGTTTGTCTTTTGTGATGTCAGTCTACGAGGATACTCTCAGATCTGAGGACACTCCAGAAGCGTAAAAATAATCGGAGAATGGTCTGACGACAAATCTGCGAGGGCTTCTGCAGTTACCAAATTTTGTGGAACTTTTCTTGATATAGCAAAGTCTATAAGGTCGCATATTTTCTTGGGATCTGCAGTCCAATATGTAGGCCTACCCGGAGATACATAGTCGAGTTCGTTTGATGCGCGCATAAGTGCGCTATACAGTTGCTTCCCTTTTGGATTAGTCAGTCTGGAGCCCCAGTGCGGATGTTCGAGTTATAGTCACCCGCGGCTAAAAGCGCTGACCTGTATTAAAGAAATCTAGAAATTGATTTTCTGATATTGCGAAGCGTGGCGGACAATAAACCGCCGACAAGGTGATATTGCCTATTTTAGAATCTACACATATTGATGTAGCTTGTAGGTAGTTTTCCGAAAATTCCGATATTGGGTAACGCTTAATGCGGTTTCTGACTAGGATGCCAGTTCCGCCATGGGCTTTACCATCTGGATAATTTGTGCCATAAAATGCCTACCCTGGTAATTGAAAGTTAATTTGTCTGTCAGATGAGTTTCCGCAATAAGCATTATGTCGATTTCATTGTCTTGGTTTGTATGTATGGTTTCTAAGCGACTATAGTTTGATGGTTGTTCCGCTTGTTTATTAATTGTTGGCAGAGTAGGATCAGTTCGTGTATCGTGTGAGACTGTGGCTGTGGATGTGGGTCTATCCATTCCTAGTTTCAATGCACTTGCAAAAGAAATGCCTTGGGTAGTACTCGTTGGGGCAACCGACGATCTAGCAGCTTTGGTAAAGAAAACTCCAGGAGTCGATTGCGAGGGTGTAAACTGACTAAGCTTTCCATTGGAACGTGCAAATTCAGTGCGTGTATTAATCCTGCTCTTCAGATCTTTGTAGACTGGGCAACCTCTGTAATTTGCAGTGTGGTTGCCTTCACAGTTTTAAAATGTAAAATTGGCTCAAACAGCACCTCCAAAGGAGGGCCAGGGCCAAGCTTCTCTCAATCTCTTGGCGTTTGTGCTTATAATTTTTCGCACAAGAGAAAGGGACCTACAGTTTAACGCCGAATCTGAACGACAGTAGTTAGAGAATTTTTGCTTTTTCATGGCTAGTTACTTCACAGCTGGCGCCAGTAGCTGGTGAAGGTGACCGGATGTGTAAAAGCTCTTTTCTAAAGAAAGAAAAAACTTTCTCTATTAGATGGTCCGAGGCGGGATCGAGCCCACAACCTCCCGCACCAGCAGCTACACATACTACTGGTGCGACACACCCGGCGATCTACCGGCGGCCTCCATAGTTACTGCACTTTTTAACAGGCGGGTCCTCCTTGCTTTCAGGACATGAGGCATTGTTGTGCAGCTCTCCGCATGCTACACAAACAGGTCGTAGAGTGCAGTAGGCTTTAGTGTGCCCGAATTCTTGGCAATTGGTACATTGTACTGAATTTGTACGTTTGTGGGGCTCCTCTACAGTTATTCTGCGGTGCAATAAGAACTGTAGGTTGTAAATTGGGTGTACAACATTTTTGTTGGGAGCTGTGTCTTCCGGACTTAGCTCAACTTTGAATAGTGGCTGGGGTATTTTGTTTCTGTTCATAAGGTTTATTACGGACTTGATCTTAAATCCCTTTTCTTCTAAAGCAGTGTCGACTTTCGTTGATGGCACACTTGATTCAATGCCTTTGATTACCACTTGTAGTCCTTTGCAGCTTTTTAGTTGGTAGGTGTAATAGTTATACCCGTTACTCGTAGAGTAAAAGGGTATACTAAAGTCGTGCAAATGTATGTAACAGGCAGAAGGAATCATTTCCGACCATATAAAGTATATATATTCCTGATCAGCATCAACAGCCGAGTCGATATAGCCATGTCCGTCTGTCCGTCTGTCCGTCCGTCCGTCCGTCCGTCCGTCTGTCTGTATGAACACCTAAATCTCAGAGACTAGAAGAGCTAGAGCAACCAATTTTGAAATGTAGACTCCTATTGTCTGCACGCAGATCAAGTTTATTTCAAATTTTTGCCACGCCCACCCCCGCCCCCACAATAAAAAATGTTGAATAACTCCCACAATTTTTGAGATATCGATCTCAAATTTAAAACTTACATTAATATTCGCAACATCTATAAGCCCTCCAATTTTCATCAAGATCGGATGATAAATAGCCGAGTTAAAAAATGTTGCATACTTTTCGGCAGTCCTTCGGCTGTTTCATTTGTTGTATTTGTATTCGTTGTCATTTAATTAAATTAAATTTAGTTAAAAATCAGCAAATTAGATATTATTGGACAACATAAAAACGAGTGCCTATCAATGTACATTAGCGTCTTTTGTCGCGATTGGAAGGTGTTTATTAAAATATCCGATTTGAACACTTCTAAAACGTTTTTTAACGGAGCTCAAGAAAAACACGTCTGACCTCGTCGGCGGTTCGCGTCAATTCAAAAAATTAACTAAACTTCAAAAAAATAACTATAGTTCAAAAAATGAACTATAGTTTAAAAAATTAACTATAGGCGTTGTTCATTTCTCAGCCTAGGCTTGCTGACTCTTCGTCTTCAAAGCTGAATAAATGTTAAGAAACAAAATTGCTCGAAAATTCGAGAATTTTACATATGACAAAAACTAAAGCTGCTTACACTTTTGATATATCTCTAAATAGTCGGTCCTATTTCATCAAAAAAGGCAAAATTTTCAAAATATTTAGAGATAAATGATTTACTATTACACTGACAAGTGTAAAGGCAGCTTAAAACGTTAGCCTCTCGTTCGTAGAAGTATCGATTTAAAAGAAATGACTCGAAAATTCGGTTTTAAACCATATAAAATAATTATTTTTTCAATACGCAGCTGCGTGTTTTTTCAAACAAAATCATTTGTCGCCAGCAACAAAATCGCCAATCACAACCAAATGTGATATTGCTTCCGTTTAGCCATAAGCTAAATAAAAACGAGAGCGTAAGTTAAAGTCGGCTCTAACCGACTTCGATATACCCGTTACTCATGCATAGAAATGTTTAATAGCCTTCCTGTATGCCTGAGATGGGTCAGCCGAAAAGTATGCAACATTTTTTAGCTCGGCTATTTATCATCCGATCTTGATGAAAATTGGAGGGCTTATAGATGTTGCGAATATAAACTTAAGTTTTAAATTTGAGATCGATATTGTGGAAAAATTGTGGGAGTTATTCAACATTTTTTATTGTGGGGGCGGGGGTGGGCGTGGCAAAAATTTGAAATAAACGTGATCTGCGTGCAGACAATAGGAGTCTACATTTCAAAATTGGTTGCTCTAGCTCTTCTAGTCTCTGAGATCTAGGTGTTCATACAGACAGACGGACGGACGGACAGACGGACAGACGGACAGACGGTCAGACGGACAGACGGACAGACGGACATGGCTATATCGACTCGGCTGTTGATGCTGATCAAGAATATATATACTTTATATGGTCGGAAATGATTCCTTCTGCCTGTTACATACATTTGCACGACTTTAGTATACCCTTTTACTCTACGAGTAACGGGTATAAATAGTACAAACGTTGCATTAAATGCGTTTCTTAATGTTAAAAGATTGAGCAATTCATAAAATATCATACAAAATTGTGAATGCGAGGGGTGTTCAAAAAGTTCTCGGCCTCCATAGACGGGTCTCCAAAAAAATAGTATGTCCAATGTTCGCACGATTGCGGGAGTATAAAGCATCCGAAAAAAAACAAAAACGGGGAATGAGTTAGCATAAATGCATTTATCGTGTGAACCTCCAGGAAAAAAAATTATTTTTTGTAGAAACGGCAGCCATTTGAAAATGAAATGGATCCTTGATTATTCTTTTTTTTTTTTTGAAGTCCAGTGTTGAAAAAAAATAGTAAAACGAGAGCGTAAGTTAAAGTCGGCTCTAACCGACTTCGAAATACCCGTTACTCATGGAAATAAACGTTTAATAGCCTTCCTGTGTGTCTGAGGCTAGATAGCCGAAAAGTATGCATCATTTTTTTAATCGGCTGTTTATCTTCCGATCTTAATGAAAATTTCAGGGCTAATAGATGTTGCGAATATAAATCTACGTTTTAAATTTGAGATCAATATCTCAAAAATTGTGGGAGTTAGTCAACATTTAAAATTGTGGGGGCGGGGGTGGGCGTGTCAAAAATTTGAAATAAACTTGATCTGCGTGCAGACAATAGGAGTCTACATTTCAAAATTGGTTGCTCTAGCTCTTCTAGTCTCTGAGATCTAGGTGTTCATACAGACAGACAGACAGACGAACGGACGGACAGACGGACATGGTTATATCGACTCGGCTGTTGATGCTGATCAAAAATATATATACTTTTTATGGTCGGAAAAGATTCCTTCTGCCTGTTACATACATTTGCACGACTTAAGTATACCCTTTTACTCTTCGAGTAACGGGTATAAAAATGCTTTCGGCGATGATAGAGGTTCACACGATAGTGCCGTCAATTCTGCGTCGTTTGGCCCTTATTTCATCAAAATCGGTTCAGAAAAACTTAAGTTATAGTGCGAACATGTTGGAAAAACATGGTTTCGAGAAAATCGCGTTTAAAGTTTCGACAACTGTTTTCGATAGAATAAAAATTATTTTTTAATAGATTTCAAAAATGGATTTGCTGCAATTGGGAATTAGCTTTCACTAAAAAAAAATTATTAAAATCGGTTCAACAGTTATCAAGGAATTTCGGACAAAGTGCGTCAAGACTTGGTAAAAAACGAGAGCGTAAGTTAAAGTCGGCACTAACCGACTTCGATATACCCGTTACTCATGGAAAGAAATGTTTAATAGTCTTCCGGTGTACCTGAGGTGAGACATCCGAAAAGTATGCAACATTTTTTTAACTCGGCTATTTATCATCCGATCTTGATGAATTTCAGGGCATATAGATGTTGCGAACATAAATGTAAGTTTTAAATTTGAGATCGATATCTCAAAAATTGTGGGAGTAATTCAACATTTTTTATTATTTATTTATTTTATTTTATTTATTTTTTAAATAGCCGAATTAAAAAAATGTTGCATACTTTTTGGCTGTCCCACTTCAGGCACACAGGAAGGCTATTAAACATTCGTTTCCATGAGTAACGGGTCGAAGTCGGTTAAAGCCGACTTTAACTTACGCTCTCGTTTTATGTTAGAAATATTGTTGTTCTGGCAACGCCATCTGTCTGTAGTGTTAAGTTAACATTCCATCTAGTGTTAAGTTAGCATACTCATCGATCGTTATGTATCGTGTATCGGGCGTCGATTACTGTTTGCAGCCCTTCTTTCCTGTGACCGCCACGACGAGAGGTCGTGCATATTTTTCTTCTGTTAGTAAATGACTTGGTTGTCCACAACACTCTGAACAGGTTATGGGCCCAGCGTGCCAAGATTAACTTAGTGTCCCGGTATTAGCGGAGGTTGTGCGGACTAATTTTCTAGCGCAGTAAAAAGTAAATTTGTCTCAGCGAAGCAAATTTTGGACTTCAGGCCATGTTGGCTTCGCGTGAGTGGAAGAGAAGGAGAGTGTCTAAAACACGGTAAAAAGTGAATTTGTCTCGGCGTTAAAAATTCTGTACCTAAAGCCAAGTATGGCTTCGTGTTTAAAGAACAGTGAACTAAGAAGTTAGTTGGACAAAATGAATCTGTCAATGAATTCCATCGACAAAGTCGATGATGACAATTACAGCGCGTGGGCTGTTCAGAAGAAAAGTGTATTAATATGCGCGGATCTATGGCCAGTTGCTTGCCGTAGAATTGTGAAACGCGAGAGTGACAGTGAGGAGGTGAAGTCTACGTTCCACACAAAAGATGAAAAGGCTCTGGCGAACATAATGTTGTGTATAAAGCCCTCTCAAATTAACAATGTGAAACATTGTGTAAGCTCAGCAGAATCTTGGGATAAGTTGCAGCAAATCCACAGGCCAACGGGACCTGCGCGTCGTGTGTGTTTGCTAAAACAGTTATTACGAATGAGAATGAACGAAGGCGACAGTGTTGGAGCTCATATAAATCAATTTTGTGAAGTGTCTGAAAAGTTAAACGAGATCGTGGTACAGCTACCAGATGAATGCTCGGTTATACTTTCGCTGTCAAGTTTAAGTGAAGCCTTCGAGAGTTTTGTAGTCGCGGTTGGGACACGCGCTGAAAATTAAATTGCTAGAAGAAGGCGAAAGGTGAAAATCGGACGAACATGTTGAAAACGGAGAGCACAAAATGTTCTCGGCGCATACCGAATAGCGGGCGGGCAAGAAAAGTGAAACAAAACATAAAACAACGAGAGCGTAAGTTAAAGTCGGCTCTAACCGACTTCGATATACCCGTTACTCATGGAAAGAAATGTTTAATTGCCATCCTGTGTGCCTGAGGTGAGACAGCCGATAAGTATGCACTATTTTTTAACTCGGCTATTAATCATCCGATCTTGATGAAACTTTCAGGGCTTATAGATGTTGCGTATATAAATGTAAGTTTTAAGTGTGTGATCGATATCTCAAAAATTGTGGGAGTTATTCGATATTTTTTATTGTGGGGGCGGGGGTGGGCGTGACAAAAATTTGAAATAAACTTGATCTGCGTGCAGACAATAGGAGTCTACATTTCAAAATTGGTTGCTCTAGCTCTTCTAGTCTTTGAGATCTAGGTGTTCATACAGACAGACGGACGGACGGACGGACAGACGGACATGGCTATATCGACTCGGCTGTTAATGCTGATCAAAACTATATATACTTCATATGGTCGGAAATGATTCCTTCTGCCTGTTACATACATTTGCACGACTTTAGTATACTCTTTTACTCTACGAAAAACGGGTATAATTACTCTACGAGTAACGGGTATAAAAATACGAAAATAAATAGTTTGATAAGAACGAGAAGGAGCTTAAGCGCTCAAATACGGTATTCTCGGTGGGAACGCGAAAATTCGGTGAACGCGGGAAAGACATTTGGTGTCTGGACAGTGGCATTCGTGTTGCGATCGGGCGAGTTTTATCAAATTCAAAGAGCACAAAGAAAAATCATTTTGGCGGGCAACAACAGCATTGTGGCAGAGGGTTGCGGGACTGTGCGTTTACACTGGCAGAAAAGTACAATTGATCTTGAGGATGTACTGTTTTTAAAAGACTTGCAGTGTAATTTTGTGTCTATATCCAGAGCCCTTGATAGGGGACTCAGTGTCGACTTTGCGAAAAATACTGCACGTGTTAAAAATAAAAAAGGTGAAATTGTGCTGATTGCTAATAAGCAAAACAATTTATTCTTGTTCGATAACGAGAAAAGTGCATGTTTCGTTGCACAGGTGAATGATTCGGTCATTAAAATTTTGGAAGCCTGAACTAGATGATAAAGAACAATATGGTGCATGGATTGAAAGCGAAGCAATGTGACATGCGGGATCATGTGTGTGAAACGTGTGCCAGATGTAAAATAACAGTGAAACCGTTTCCGAGAATTGCAGAAAATCGCGCGAAAAATGTGTTACATCGTGTACACACGGACATATGTGGTCCAATGAGTAAAACCTCAAAGGGAGGTGGACAAACAAAGTGGTAAAATGGTAAAATCTCTTCGAAGCGACAATGGGCTCGAATATTTAAGCGGTGCGTTCGAGAGTTTTTTGGTAAGCAATGGCATCAAGAGAGAGCTTACAGTGCCGCATACTCCTCAACAAAATGGAGTGGCGTAGCGCGCAAATAGAACCCTTGTGGAGATGGCACGGAGTATGTTGCAGTATGCTGGTCTGGATGAGGCATTTTATCTGCGACAGCATATCTGCGAAATCGATCGGAGTCATCGTCGTTGCCGAATATGACCCCGTAAGAGGCTTGCTTCGGAAAGAAACCAGGTGTATCTCAACTCAGAATTTTTGGTACAAGGGCTATTGCATTGGCCAAGACACATCACACAAAATTCTTGCCAAAAGCACTTTTTCATTCAATCTGCCCGCTACTGGAATAACCTGCCTCATAACATTAAAACTATTGGGAACGCAACGCATTTTAAGTCTCAGTTAACCTTACAGTTAACTTACATTAATATTCGCAACATCTATAAGCCCTCCAATTTTCATCAAGATCGGATGATAAATAGCCGAGTTAAAAAATGTTGCATACTTTTCGGCTGTCCTGCCTCAGACACACAGGAAGGCTATTAAACGTTTCTTTCCATGAGTAACGGGTATTTCGAAGTCGGTTAGAGCCGACTTTAACTTACGCTCTCGTTTTTGTTTTCAGTTCTTAAGTATTTGTCGACAGTGCGATAGTTTTCCTCGATGTTGACTTGGAGCTTCGTTTCGCGTATTTTGCCTTTGCTGACTGATGTCACATAAAAGTTGTTGTTGCCTATTAGTGGGATAAGCTTTGTAACTAGGGTCGCGCAGTTGTTATCTCTTATGTAGATTGGTGGAGGCCTTGGTTTTGCGGCATTTTGAGCCTTTTCATCGCATTCTGCGTCAAGCTGTTTGCCAATAATTTTGAACCTATTTCCAGTGAGCGGATCTTTGTCCACAGGTAAATCACTTGTTTTGTTAATTTTTGAGGGGAGAGCATTGGGCACTCCATTTCGGAGCGGTTGAAAAAGAGCTTACGTTCACATTAATTGTGGTTTTAGCGTGCTGGTGGGGTTAGGTGCAAAGTAAGCATTGTTGCGCTGTATAGAAAGCCGGCGATCGCTTTGCTGTTGCTTCTAAAACGTTTTTTAACGGAGCTCAAGAAAAACACGTCTGACCTCGTCGGCGGTTCGCGTCAATTCAAAAAATTAACTAAACTTCAAAAAATTAACTATAGTTCAAAAAATAAACTATAGGCGTTGTTCATTTCTCAGCCTAGGCTTGCTGACTCTTCGTCTTCAAAGCTGAATAAATGTTAAGAAACAAAATTGCTCGAAAATTCGAGAATTTTACATATGACAAAAACTAAAGCTGCTTACACTTTTGATATATCTCTAAATAGTCGGTCCTATTTCATCAAAGAAAGCAAAATTTTCAAAATATTTAGAGATAAATGATTTACTATTACACTGACAAGTGTAAAGGCAGCTTAAAACGTTAGCCTCTCGTTCGTAGAAGTATCGATTTCCAAGAAATGACTCGAAAATTCGGTTTTAAACCATATAAAATAATTATTTTTTCAATACGCAGCTGCGTGTTTTTTCAAACAAAATCATTTGTCGCCAGCAACAAAATCGCCAATCACAACCAAATGTGATATTGCTTCCGTTTAGCCATAAGCTAAATAAAAACGAGAGCGTAAGTTAAAGTCGGCTCTAACCGACTTCGATATACCCGTTACTCATGCATAGAAATGTTTAATAGCCTTCCTGTATGCCTGAGATGGGTCAGCCGAAAAGTATGCAACATTTTTTTAGCTCGGTTATTTATGATCCGATCTTGATGAAAATTGGAGGGCTTATAGATGTTGCGAATATAAACTTAAGTTTTAAATTTGAGATCGATATTGTGTAAAAATTGTGGGAGTTATTCAACATTTTTTATTGTGGGGGCGGGGGTGGGCGTGGCAAAAATTTGAAATAAACGTGATCTGCGTGCAGACAATAGGAGTCTACATTTCAAAATTGGTTGCTCTAGCTCTTCTAGTCTCTGAGATCTAGGTGTTCATACAGACAGACGGACGGACGGACAGACGGACAGACGGTCAGACGGACAGACGGACAGACGGACATGGCTATATCGACTCGGCTGTTGATGCTGATCAAGAATATATATACTTTTATATGGTCGGAAATGATTCCTTCTGCCTGTTACATACATTTGCACGACTTTAGTATACCCTTTTACTCTACGAGTAACGGGTATAAATAGTACAAACGTTGCATTAAATGCGTTTCTTAATGTTAAAAGATTGAGCAATTCATAAAATATCATACAAAATTGTGAATGCGAGGGGTGTTCAAAAAGTTCTCGGCCTCCATAGACGGGTCTCCAAAAAAATAGTATGTCCAATGTTCGCACGATTGCGGGAGTATAAAGCATCCGAAAAAAAACAAAAACGGGGAATGAGTTAGCATAAATGCATTTATCGTGTGAACCTCCAGGAAAAAAAATTATTTTTTGTAGAAACGGCAGCCATTTGAAAATGAAATGGATCCTTGATTATTCTTTTTTTTTTTTGAAGTCCAGTGTTGAAAAAAAATAGTAAAACGAGAGCGTAAGTTAAAGTCGGCTCTAACCGACTTCGAAATACCCGTTACTCATGGAAATAAACGTTTAATAGCCTTCCTGTGTGTCTGAGGCTAGATAGCCGAAAAGTATGCATCATTTTTTTAACTCAGCTATTTATCATCCGATCTTGATGAAAATTGGAGGGCTTATAGATGTTGCGAATATAAATGGAAGTTTTAAATTTGAGATCAATATCTCAAAAATTGTGGGAGTTAGTCAACATTTAAAATTGTGGGGGCGGGGGTGGGCGTGTCAAAAATTTGAAATAAACTTGATCTGCGTGCAGACAATAGGAGTCTACATTTCAAAATTGGTTGCTCTAGCTCTTCTAGTCTCTGAGATCTAGGTGTTCATACAGACAGACAGACAGACGAACGGACGGACAGACGGACATGGTTATATCGACTCGGCTGTTGATGCTGATCAAAAATATATATACTTTTTATGGTCGGAAAAGATTCCTTCTGCCTGTTACATACATTTGCACGACTTAAGTATACCCTTTTACTCTTCGAGTAACGGGTATAAAAATGCTTTCGGCGATGATAGAGGTTCACACGATAGTGCCGTCAATTCTGCGTCGTTTGGCCCTTATTTCATCAAAATCGGTTCAGAAAAACTTAAGTTATAGTGCGAACATGTTGGAAAAACATGGTTTCGAGAAAATCGCGTTTAAAGTTTCGACAACTGTTTTCGATAGAATAAAAATTATTTTTTAATAGATTTCAAAAATGGATTTGCTGCAATTGGGAATTAGCTTTCACTAAAAAAAAATTATTAAAATCGGTTCAACAGTTATCAAGGAATTTCGGACAAAGTGCGTCAAGACTTGGTAAAAAACGAGAGCGTAAGTTAAAGTCGGCACTAACCGACTTCGATATACCCGTTACTCATGGAAAGAAATGTTTAATAGTCTTCCGGTGTACCTGAGGTGAGACATCCGAAAAGTATGCAACATTTTTTTAACTCGGCTATTTATCATCCGATCTTGATGAATTTCAGGGCATATAGATGTTGCGAACATAAATGTAAGTTTTAAATTTGAGATCGATATCTCAAAAATTGTGGGAGTAATTCAACATTTTTTATTATTTATTTATTTTATTTTATTTATTTTTTAAATAGCCGAATTAAAAAAATGTTGCATACTTTTTGGCTGTCCCACTTCAGGCACACAGGAAGGCTATTAAACATTCGTTTCCATGAGTAACGGGTCGAAGTCGGTTAAAGCCGACTTTAACTTACGCTCTCGTTTTATGTTAGAAATATTGTTGTTCTGGCAACGCCATCTGTCTGTAGTGTTAAGTTAACATTCCATCTAGTGTTAAGTTAGCATACTCATCGATCGTTATGTATCGTGTATCGGGCGTCGATTACTGTTTGCAGCCCTTCTTTCCTGTGACCGCCACGACGAGAGGTCGTGCATATTTTTCTTCTGTTAGTAAATGACTTGGTTGTCCACAACACTCTGAACAGGTTATGGGCCCAGCGTGCCAAGATTAACTTAGTGTCCCGGTATTAGCGGAGGTTGTGCGGACTAATTTTCTAGCGCAGTAAAAAGTAAATTTGTCTCAGCGAAGCAAATTTTGGACTTCAGGCCATGTTGGCTTCGCGTGAGTGGAAGAGAAGGAGAGTGTCTAAAACACGGTAAAAAGTGAATTTGTCTCGGCGTTAAAAATTCTGTACCTAAAGCCAAGTATGGCTTCGTGTTTAAAGAACAGTGAACTAAGAAGTTAGTTGGACAAAATGAATCTGTCAATGAATTCCATCGACAAAGTCGATGATGACAATTACAGCGCGTGGGCTGTTCAGAAGAAAAGTGTATTAATATGCGCGGATCTATGGCCAGTTGCTTGCCGTAGAATTGTGAAACGCGAGAGTGACAGTGAGGAGGTGAAGTCTACGTTCCACACAAAAGATGAAAAGGCTCTGGCGAACATAATGTTGTGTATAAAGCCCTCTCAAATTAACAATGTGAAACATTGTGTAAGCTCAGCAGAATCTTGGGATAAGTTGCAGCAAATCCACAGGCCAACGGGACCTGCGCGTCGTGTGTGTTTGCTAAAACAGTTATTACGAATGAGAATGAACGAAGGCGACAGTGTTGGAGCTCATATAAATCAATTTTGTGAAGTGTCTGAAAAGTTAAACGAGATCGTGGTACAGCTACCAGATGAATGCTCGGTTATACTTTCGCTGTCAAGTTTAAGTGAAGCCTTCGAGAGTTTTGTAGTCGCGGTTGGGACACGCGCTGAAAATTAAATTGCTAGAAGAAGGCGAAAGGTGAAAATCGGACGAACATGTTGAAAACGGAGAGCACAAAATGTTCTCGGCGCATACCGAATAGCGGGCGGGCAAGAAAAGTGAAACAAAACATAAAACAACGAGAGCGTAAGTTAAAGTCGGCTCTAACCGACTTCGATATACCCGTTACTCATGGAAAGAAATGTTTAATTGCCATCCTGTGTGCCTGAGGTGAGACAGCCGATAAGTATGCACTATTTTTTAACTCGGCTATTAATCATCCGATCTTGATGAAACTTTCAGGGCTTATAGATGTTGCGTATATAAATGTAAGTTTTAAGTGTGTGATCGATATCTCAAAAATTGTGGGAGTTATTCGATATTTTTTATTGTGGGGGCGGGGGTGGGCGTGACAAAAATTTTAAATAAACTTGATCTGCGTGCAGACAATAGGAGTCTACATTTCAAAATTGGTTGCTCTAGCTCTTCTAGTCTTTGAGATCTAGGTGTTCATACAGACAGACGGACGGACGGACGGACAGACGGACATGGCTATATCGACTCGGCTGTTAATGCTGATCAAAACTATATATACTTCATATGGTCGGAAATGATTCCTTCTGCCTGTTACATACATTTGCACGACTTTAGTATACTCTTTTACTCTACGAAAAACGGGTATAATTACTCTACGAGTAACGGGTATAAAAATACGAAAATAAATAGTTTGATAAGAACGAGAAGGAGCTTAAGCGCTCAAATACGGTATTCTCGGTGGGAACGCGAAAATTCGGTGAACGCGGGAAAGACATTTGGTGTCTGGACAGTGGCATTCGTGTTGCGATCGGGCGAGTTTTATCAAATTCAAAGAGCACAAAGAAAAATCATTTTGGCGGGCAACAACAGCATTGTGGCAGAGGGTTGCGGGACTGTGCGTTTACACTGGCAGAAAAGTACAATTGATCTTGAGGATGTACTGTTTTTAAAAGACTTGCAGTGTAATTTTGTGTCTATATCCAGAGCCCTTGATAGGGGACTCAGTGTCGACTTTGCGAAAAATACTGCACGTGTTAAAAATAAAAAAGGTGAAATTGTGCTGATTGCTAATAAGCAAAACAATTTATTCTTGTTCGATAACGAGAAAAGTGCATGTTTCGTTGCACAGGTGAATGATTCGGTCATTAAAATTTTGGAAGCCTGAACTAGATGATAAAGAACAATATGGTGCATGGATTGAAAGCGAAGCAATGTGACATGCGGGATCATGTGTGTGAAACGTGTGCCAGATGTAAAATAACAGTGAAACCGTTTCCGAGAATTGCAGAAAATCGCGCGAAAAATGTGTTACATCGTGTACACACGGACATATGTGGTCCAATGAGTAAAACCTCAAAGGGAGGTGGACAAACAAAGTGGTAAAATGGTAAAATCTCTTCGAAGCGACAATGGGCTCGAATATTTAAGCGGTGCGTTCGAGAGTTTTTTGGTAAGCAATGGCATCAAGAGAGAGCTTACAGTGCCGCATACTCCTCAACAAAATGGAGTGGCGTAGCGCGCAAATAGAACCCTTGTGGAGATGGCACGGAGTATGTTGCAGTATGCTGGTCTGGATGAGGCATTTTATCTGCGACAGCATATCTGCGAAATCGATCGGAGTCATCGTCGTTGCCGAATATGACCCCGTAAGAGGCTTGCTTCGGAAAGAAACCAGGTGTATCTCAACTCAGAATTTTTGGTACAAGGGCTATTGCATTGGACAAGACACATCACACAAAATTCTTGCCAAAAGCACTTTTTCATTCAATCTGCCCGCTACTGGAATAACCTGCCTCATAACATTAAAACTATTGGGAACGCAACGCATTTTAAGTCTCAGTTAACCAATCATCTCAAAAGACAAACATAGATTTTTTAAAGGATTTAGAAAAGTTTAGTATTGCATTAGTTTTGTTAGGATTATATTTTAAGTATTTTAAATTTCATTCTTTTTTTTATATATTTTGTATTTTTATTATCTATTGTGATCTCTCTGTTTTTGTGACCGATGCACTAATTTATAATACTTATGTACCTGTAGTATTGGGATAATACCGAAATAAAAATTAAAAAGGGAGAGAGTACGTCTTAGTCGGCTACTCTGAGACAGCTGCGGCCTATCGTTTATACAACCAAAGCAGTGGCAAGGTAATTGAATCTCGTGACGTAATATTTTTAGAGTATTCTCAGGTACAGGGGATTACTGATGTTCAGCTGGTCACAGAAAATGCTGCCGCAAGAAGATCTGCCTGTTGAGGTTGTAACTGCTGGAGGCAAACAACCTGAAGAAGTTACAGTTGCTGAGGAGCTGAATCTAGATGCAGAGTAAGATGCAAATGAAGAGCAGCAGAGCGGTGTGAGAAAAGGTCCTCGGCGTCCTAAGATAGTGCGCACTGGTTTGCCAGGACGACCTCAAAAAGAGTACCAACTCTTAAATGCGGTGATCACTGGGGACATTGGCGTTCCACAGAGTGTCAGTGAGACACTGAACTCGGATCACGCAGGGGATTGGAGAGATTCTATGCAGAAGGAGATCGAGAGTCTGCAATCAAGTAAAACTTGGTCACTTGTTGAATTACCTCATGGTGATAAGGCCATAGGATGCAAGTGGGTCAGCGATATGGCGCTAATTACACGGAGACATTTTTGCCAGTCGCAAGATACTCATCGATTAGGATGGTCATTGCTTTGGCCGTCAAGCATGGTATGTATAAGCATCAGCTTGATGTATCTTCTGCATATCTCAACAGTGAATCGCATGACGTTGTCTACATGCGTCAACATAAGGTATTCGTCGACAAGAATTACCCTGGAAGAGTGCTTAAATTGCACAAATCGCTGTACGGCCTGAAGCAAAGTGGTCGTGAGTGGAACAACAAGCTGACCGAAGTCATCTTGAAGATGGGGTTTTCACAATGCCCTAGTGTATGTTGATGACCTGATCGTGGCAAGCGCTGCAAAAGCGGACTTGATTGATATCAAGAATCTCATATCGAAAAACTTCGATGTAGTGGATGGCGGCACCTTGAAGCATTTCCTAGGGATGGAAATTGATCTTGATGGCGAAAATGGTAATGTACGAGTTGGGCATAAGCAGTACATTGAAGAGCTTCTGGCTGACTAAGGCATGCAGAACTGTAAGGCAAACGCTATACCGCTCGAGGCTGGCTGTCAGGTACGCTGTGACAAGGAAGATTGTCTTGGGGCAAATCAGGTCGAGTTTCAGTCCCTGATAGGCTCACTCATGTATTTGGCCATAACTACAAGGCCAGATATCCTACATTCCGTGGCGAAGCTTGTGCAGCGGAATTCAGAACCACATCAGGAGCATATGATGGATGCAAAGCGAGTATTGGGGTATTTGCAAGGCACTTAGGAGTTCCAGTTGTCCTATAAGCGGACTGGTCAGCCTATCTACTGCTATGTGGATGCCGATTGGGCTGGAGAACACTCAGCATAACCGAAGCTGAGTATGTGGCGCTCTCATCTGCGGCTAAGGAGGTTGCTTACATCCGAAAACGAGAGCGTAAGTTAAAGTCGGCTCTAACCGACTTCGATATACCCGTTACTCATGGAAACAAATGTTTAATAGCCTTCCTGTGAGCCTGAGGTGGGACAGCCGAATCTTGATGAAAATTTCAGGGCTTATAGATGTTGCGAATATAAATGTACGATTTAAATTTCAGATCGATATCTTAAAAATTGTGGGAGTTATTCAACATTTTTTATTGTGGGGGCGGGGGTGGGCGTGGCAAAAATTTGAAATAAACTTGATCTGCGTGCAGACAACAGGAAAACAGATCATATCATTAAAAAATGTCTTTAGTGGACCTCAAATAAATCTTACAGTGTTATGCTAATTTTCCTTGATCTGAAGCATTCAAAGACTATTTCACTTAAATAGATCTCTGATTTCGGTAATAAGAACCTATTCAGTTTGAGTAAATCGAATGGAGATGAGTAACTGAAGCCGTTGATTAATAAAATGCCATGATTGCTGGAAGACATTTTATCGTTTCTTAGCAGTTTTAACTCAATAACATTTCGTTTTATGGCAAACAGAGTTGGCTGTCTCACAATTTTCATCTTGGTTCAAACAAGCAACCATTTTCGAAGCACTTGATAAATTTAGGAGCGTTATTTTCCCGTCATTACCTCTGATATCACCTCTGATTTCCCTAATCACTTGCTTTGATCGTTTTCGGATTGTCTCCTGTGGGAACTTCTGCAAATGGTGAAGACATTTAAGAGCTCGCTCACACTTGCGGCTGAAAGATAGATTTTTTTTTAGTGTAGATTTTTTTATTATTAGTATCGAAGTTGAAGCACTTGCACGCTTTTCTGCAACGCTCCTGCAAAACAATTGCGTTCAGTCAACAAATAGCCTTAATAAACGTGCAACAAAGTTTGTCAGTGTACATAAACTGTCCCTTGTGGAAATTTCGGTGCCAGTGCCATCAATATATTAATCAAAACACCACAATTAACAATTTCCTGTGCTCTAGATACTTCAAAAACAAGTAAGAGCGCTGTAGTCGAGTACCCAGTACAATTGAGACACACACAAACGAGAACGCGCGAGTTACGTCTCCGATTTGAGGTAGACCGTCTCCGATTTGAGGTAGACCGTCTCCGATTTGAGGTAGACCAATTTAGTTTTACGAACAATAATTTTTATTTACGTCCGGAGACTTCAGCTTCAGCTTGACGACTGAAGCGACAGAGAGAGGTCCACAATGAGAGTGAGAAAGAGAGTAACGAAGTATAAAGGGGGAACCAGAGTGGAACCTAGAACTAGTTCGTAACTTCTCCCCCGCCAAATTGTGGATCACTCCAAGTCGAAACAATCATATACAAAGGTTTACAATAATGGAGTTCAGAATAATAGAATAAAATACATTCGTTTGGACTTATAGTTCTACAAATTATTACGTATAAAATCGAATTTCGTTTTCTTTCAATTAATTTTTTTTTTGGATTCATTTTTCTCTTATTTTTTAAAATATTCTTTTAGAATGTGGAACGAAAGAAAAGAAAATTGGACTACTCTCTTTTTTTCTTTATGTTTCATTAGCAAACTTAGGCTTTCTCTTAACGTTAGCGATGGCGATATCCTTCAAAGGACTTAGCTTAAACTTAGGTTCATTCTTGTGTCTTAGTGACTTGTAGTTTTTTATATAACCACGTTCTCGATTTTCAATGTAATTTTCTCTGTTTTTGTTTCTTTTGGCGATACATTTTTCTTTACTTCGTAAGAGGTTCTGATATATTTTGACTTTGTCGCATCTGCCAAATTCAACATCTATTGGCTTTTGTTTTAAAATCGAGTGAACGGAGCTATTATAGTACTCAATGGCTTTACTCATTTTATCCTTAATACCAAGGCTTGACTGTTCGACATTCAGGGATCTTATTTTCTCGGTAATACTGCTGTGAAAGCGTTCAATATCGGCGTTTCCAGTATGGTTATTTGGCTTTACCAAATGAAGACTGACACCTTCTTCCTCGAGGTAATTTTTTATATTGGAGCTTTTGAACTTATTGACGACTGAGTCAATAATCCCAATATGGTTTTGTAGATCTTCCCTAGCCGAGTGTGTCGTTTCCCGATCATCGTTGTTATAAAGCGAATCAACTGAGGCGCTTAAGGCATATATTTCTCCGGATTCGGCATTGACTCTACTTAAAAAGTCGGCGACCTGATTTTCCTTGCCTTTAATGTAATTTACGTTGAGATTGAAGTCGCTGAGCTTTATAATCCACCTATAAAGCCTAGGATTTAATTCTTTGCCCTGAGACTTGACGAATAACCACTTGAGAGGTTCATGGTCAGAGAGTATATCGAATTTGACTCCATATAAGTACGGCCTGAAATAGTTTGTCGACCAGACGATAGCGAGTAGCTCTTTCTCAGTGGCGGAATACCGTTTTTCGGTATCGCTGAGCGTTCTACTGGCAAAGGCAATAGGATGCGAGTTTTGTTGTAGTACAGCACCTATCGCTACGTCACTAGCGTCTGTGACCAATTGAAAGGTCTTTTCAAACTCGGGATATTTCAGAACAGGTGGCTCAGTGATAATAGCTTTTAGTTTGTTAAACGAGTTAATAAAGTTTGGATCGTTCAGGTTTAATCGAGCTCCCTTTTTTAGGTATTTAACCATTGGGTACGTGACTTGTGCGTAATCACGGATGAATTTTCGATAATATCCAGTGATACTAAGAAAAGACTTCACTTGTCTGATAGTTCTCGGAAGGACTATCTTAAGTATGCTCTCTATTTTTTCCGGGTTTGGCTTAACACCTGATGATGTCAACAAATGTCCTAGATAGAGAGTTTCCTTTGCGAAGAACTTGCATTTCGTTATTTGTAGTCGTAAGTTAGCTTTTCGCAATGCGGACAGTACTTGGTTTATGCTAGAGACATGCTCTAAAAGGCTGGTAGAAAATATAAGTATGTCATCCAGATAGACGACACAAACTTTATTTATTAGACTTTTCAGGACCTTATTTATGAGGCGCTGGAATGTGGCAGGCGCATTCTTTAGACCGAATGGCATGCGAACGTACTCATAGTTGGCCATGAGGTGTCGAAAAAGCTGTTTTCTGCCGATCGTTCTCTTGGACAAGAATCTGGTGGAATCCTTTGGCCAGGTCGAGGGTTGTAAAGTATTGCGCTCTACCTAATTTATCGAGTATGCTGGCAATATTTGGGATTGGGAATTTGTCGTCTATCGTATTCTCATTAAGCTTACGATAGTCAACGACTATTCTCCATTCTGTCTCGAGGGTAACGGATTTTTTAGGGACCACCCAAACGGGACTATTGTAAGGCGAATTGCTTTCTTTGATAATTCCCTGACTCAGCATATCGGCTATTTGCCTGGAAATCTCTCGCTCATGCACCTGAGGATAGCGGTATATTTTTGCATATATTGGTCTTTCATTTTTGGTTTTAATTTCATGTTCAACAAGATCTGTATGAGAAAGAATATCTCCTTCATAAAATATAAGATCTTTAAATGATTTCAGAATTTGGTCGAGAGCGGTTTTTTCCTCACGGTTTAAGTCAATATACAGATGTTCGAGCTTTTCCGGTTTGCTCACAGCTTCGAGTAGGTGTATCTCCTCATTAAAATAGGGAAAAGTGGGCAAAAAAGGAATCTCCAAACCATTTATAATAAGCATTTCCTTATCCATATCGACTTTTGCCTTTAGGGGTCTCAAAATATTCTGCCCTATAATAGCATCAAACTGCTTGTCTATAAAATCTGTGAGTTTCCAGGACATGGTTGCTTGTTCGCCAAATTCTTGTGGTAGGTCAGTTATAATCTCGTCTCTTATGTATACATTATTATTCAAAGATGAGACGCGGATTGGTTCTCGTAAAGGGCGTCGTAAATACTGTGGAAGTTTGGTTTTATTTAAAACAGAAGTTGTGGATCCAGTGTCTATAAGTGCGGTAAGTCTGTCCCTTCCTATTGTAATTGATACTATGGGTAATGCCTTTCGGAGGCAGTCATATGAAAATTTATCTCCTCGTTAAAGTTCTGGTCTGGTATGTCCGAAGGTTCGGAACTATTGCTTTCGTCTATGGATTCCGGATTGTTTATGAAGAGATCTTCTTCTACCTGAATATGGTCTATTTCCATTGCTCGAGAGTTGGTGCTATTTCTATTTGGATTTCTGGGCAAAGTCGATTGAACTGTCGGGTTATTATTGGTTGAAATGTACTGTTGGTTAGATCGAGGAACAAAGTGTTGTTGATTAGTGTGAGGTATGTAGTTATTGGTGTTTGATCTCTGTGTATAGTTATTGTTTTGCCTGGCATTGACATGGCTTTGAACAGTATTACGGTTTGGTTGTTCATAAGAACCTGGAATATCTTGTCTTAAGTATGGCTGTTTGTTCGAAGAGATTTGGTGAGTATTATTTACATTCTGATTTCGATTAATATTAGTAATGCCTCGTCTGACTGTTTTTGCGTCATTTCTTATTAATCCCTCATTTTCGAGTGTATAAAAAGCTTCTCTCAAGGTAGAGGCGTTCTTGTTTACGATAATTGTCGCCAGATTAAACAGGAATGTTATTTTGAAATGTTTTTAAAATTACTTTCTCTATGTTAGAAGGGCTAAATTCAACTGGCTTCTCGTTGTCATACTCGTATTTTTCGTTCATCTTACATAATAGATCGAGTAGGTCGCCAAAATAGGCTCGAATGTCGCCATCCGCTGGTCTTAGCTGGAAAATCTGGGCATACAGATCGTAATAGCTTTCCTTGATGCCGAAGTTCTTGACAAGTGCGGCCTGCACCTCCTGCCAAGATGGAGAATCACCCAGAGTTCTAAGCACATGTAGAGCGTCGCCTTGCAGCTTGTTGAGGATCACACGGTGAAAGACGTAGGTTGTTGCATCTCGATTGTCGGCTAGCATGGCGAAAATCATGTTGACTTCCCTGAGGAAAGAGGTCAGAGCATATGACCCATCCCCTCGAAACTCGTGGATCCGCTGTGCATCCTTGATGATATCGTTTACCGTCAGCATTGGTGGGGTTGTCATTTTGTGGTTTTGTTTTGTGTTTTATATTTTTAATGTTTTGTTTTCTGCTATGCAGGTTTAGTGTGCTTGCAAATTTGGTATTTATTAGCACATTTCAATTTGTAATCGATAGATGAGTTTTGTTGGTTATCGAATACAGTTTTTTTTTTCTTTTGTTCTTCACGTTCTTCTCCTTTAATGTATGTATGTATTAGCGAGTTGTTCTCTGTGATTGTCGGCGTCGCTTTTTTTTTTTTTTTTTTTTTCGCCTTCCGTCTTTAGCACATGTGGATATGTATGTATGCACTGGAGATGCTTCGAGAATAACGGAGATCAAACACAAGTTCGGTGGATTTCACAATAATTAACTTAAGTTAACTATTAATGCAGTTGAGTTTGTGGTGTAGCTTTGAGCAAGAATCAACTTCAGTTCATTAGTTTTGGTTAGATCTTCACACTGTAGATTTTTTTTTCCCAGCACTTGTCAAACCACGTTTTGCTCTTATTACTTTATTTTACTTAAGTAAATATAAAGATTTATTGGCTACTACCGACTGCGCCAGTTACGTCTCCGATTTGAGGTAGACCGTCTCCGATTTGAGGTAGACCGTCTCCGATTTGAGGTAGACCAATTTAGTTTTACGAACAATAATTTTTATTTACGTCCGGAGACTTCAGCTTCAGCTTGACGACTGAAGCGACAGAGAGAGGTCCACAATGAGAGTGAGAAAGAGAGTAACGAAGTATAAAGGGGGAACCAGAGTGGAACCTAGAACTAGTTCGTAACTCGCGCGCTCACTCACGCAGATTTTTGTTCCTGCCAAACTTGGAAATTTTTCTATGAGGACAGCCGACACTGCACGGACACAAGTTTTTCTGTGATAAGCCTCCTTCAGGGGATTGCAGCATCGAGATGTAAATTCCATAATTTTTCAGTATAGACTGAATTCACTGTGTATATACTTATACCCTTGTTCCACTGGCGACCATTCAATCACATTCTCGAAAAGTGAATTTTCCTTGTTCCAATGACGAATGTTGTTCACGACAACAAAGAACAGCTGATTGAATTGCTATGTCTGCAATTGTAAATCAAAGATCGCCATCCACATGTCAAGCAGCATGCTCTCCAGGTAGTCCCAGCACGATAAAGGTAGTTTTGCGGGACTCATACATAAGAAATATTACTGCATTTTAACATTCTAAAATAGTGTTGGGTTGTTCATGAGTGAGTGAACAAAATTGATTTGGTTTTTTAAACTGAACAAGTGAACATGTTCCTCTTCAATTGTTCAGTTTTGTTCAGCGACTCTTGTCATAGAAGAACTAACATAGAAGCACAATCTGCTACGTCGACAACTTTTCACTCAGATATTTGTCAGCTGTTCGCTGTCATTTTGGTTCTGAGTTATTTTTTGACTCTGAGTTTTTTTTTAACTATGTCCGTCTCCCTCTAACCGCCGTGTTTTCCTACGTCGACAGTAATTTTGAGTAACAGATTTTGTTGTCTCTATGAAGTATTTACTTGTCACAATGGGGTTAACATCACCCAAAAAAGAGAGGCGTTTCAAAGTGTGCTTCTATGTAAAATTTTCTTTGGTCTGGTTCAGTCTATCTTGTTCTGAATTGTTCTTGCTCTGAGTTGTTCTTAGAGCTGCTCGGTCTCTTTTGCTCAGAAAGTTGTCTCGCTGTGAGAGTATGCTCTGTCTTGCTCTAAGTGTTGTTCTTGTGTTCTTTGTTCTGTTCGGTCTCTTATGCTCAGAGATTTATTTTGCTTGTCTCGCTCTGAGAGTATGCTCTGTCTTGCTCTAATTGTTGTTCTCTGTTCTTTGCTCTGTTCTTCTTCTTCTGTGGGCTGTACAGCTGATGTGTATTCAGTATCAAGTTCAATAACTATTTCAGAGTGACCTGACTGTTCACTTAGTTCACTGTTTGTGGGTAATTTATGGCAGAATATCTTTCAACAGAAAGCACAGCGATATTTGGAACCATTTCACCGCATTGGAAAATAAAAAGGCGAAATATTGCAGCATCATTTTAAGTTGCAACTCACAAAGCAATCTAAATCGTCACCTCAAATGCAAACACCTGGCAGTAGTGGAACCAGTAGTCCGACAGAACGACAACAACGAGAACTCTGCCCTTGATGAAAATGTCGAGCAAGTCGGTCTTAAAGGCTAACAAAGAATTACAAGTTTTGTGTATAAGCCAGCACCTGCATGTCGGAGCCAGCAAATCGATCGTCAATTGGCACAAATGATCGCTAAAGGACACCACGCCTTGAGGATAGTGCACGAGCCAGATTTTAGCAAGCTGACAGGAGCAACAGTGGTTGCCAAAAATACGCGACGAGCAGATGGCTAATATGGCGAGAAAATTAAGCTTGGCAACTGCAGTATGTTTGACAACAGACGGCTGGACTTCCCTCACAAATGAAAATTACTTGGCTGTAACTGTACATTTTATTGAAAAGGAGTCATCGGGGCTCACATCCTACATGCTTGCATGCGCGGCGTTTGACGAGAAGCACACAGCCATTAATCTTTGTAATTTTTTGAAAAAAACCATCGCCGATTTGAAGATCGAAAACAAAGTGATAGCAATAGCTTCAGACAACGCGTCCAATATAGTGGCTGCCATTAAGCTGGGAAATTGGCCCCATATTAAGTGCTTTGCGCATACGTTGAACCTTCAAAGAGGTTTGGAGCAGATTAACTATGTGCGCTTTAAAGCCAAAGCGATTGTGGAGTACTTTAATCGAAGTACTGTTGCCCTTAAAAAACTTAAGAGTAAGTTCAGCTGAACCTACCAGATTTAAAGTTGTGCTAGGATGTGACTACTCGTTGGAACTCAACGTATAAAATGATTGACCGACTGGTCGTTTTAAAGGAAGCAGTTATGGTAGCTGTGTCAATCCTACGTCCCGATTTGGCGTTAACAAGCGACGAATGGGAAGTCATTGAGGGCTTACTACCAGCACTGAAACCATTTTAACAAATTACCAGCGAGTTCTGCTCTGAAAAAACGTAACTTTATCTAAAGATATTGTGTTGGCAGACGTTCTCCAAAAACGGATGGAAAGAATTTAACTGGAACTTACAAACGAGTCTTTGGCGAAACTCGTAAATGTTCTAATTAAAGAGATGGATACCCGTTTGGCACAACTGGAAACAAACGTTATATATGCAGAGAACACAATTCTTGATCCTAGATTTAAAGGCTGTGTATTTGAGTCGGAGGACTCGTTTAAAAGATCAGTTGCTTGTATTAAAGAAAATATTATGTCGATGCATCCTGCGAACGATATGTCTGAAGCAACTGATCCTAATCCATCCATTTCAAATAAAGACGACGTTTGGACTGACTTCTACCAACGATTTAATATAGTCATGAAGCTCACTGACAACTCTCTTGCAGCTTCAAAAGAAATTGATCAATATCTTTCAGAAGAGTTCAACGGCCATAAGGATGATCCTTTAAAATGGTGGGAGCAGCGCAAACTACAGTATCCTTTTCTGTACATGTACATGCTTCAGCGACTTTGTCAAGAGGCTACGTCTGTACCATGCTAGCACATTTTTTCAAGTGCTGACGAAACTGTTCGCAAAAGACGAACACTTTTAAAACCTGGCACAGTGGAAAATCTTATGTATTTACATAACAATTTATAAACATATTCAGAAAGGTATTTCTCAATTACTTTTCAAAGCTTGCTTTATAATAATATTTCAATTTTTTCTTGTTCAATTTCATTTAAGCTCCGATGTTAGTAGTGATTGTGTCCAAACGTCTAGTTGCAACACCATCCTACCTCCCAATGAATAAAGATACAAATTTTGTACCTGATTTGTTATAAACATGATAAAAGATTAAATTCAGTATATAAGTATGTCTTTCATTTCAATTCAAATCGACTCATAAACAAATGAACATCTAAACAATTGAAGAACTGAACAAGAACAAGTGAACAAGAACAAGTGAACAAGTACAACTGAACAAGAACAAGTGAACAAGAACAACTGAACAAGAACAAGTGAGCAATTTGAGTGAGTTGACTCACTTAAAAACAAGTGAAAAAGTCGGTCACGCCCGACTATAACATACTCTGTACCAGTTCATTTAATCCCGACTATATTATTATAATACATCCAAGGAGTCACGCGGTTATCGTGCAATGTTTTTATTATACGCTCATCTCTAAGTTTCTCTCTCTCTCTCTCTCTCCCCCAAAAATTGAGTTTGTTTGAATACAACGGTGGTTGGAGGGAATGGCGAGGGGGGTGCCGTTTAACTTCTTTTTGCCCATAACTTGTGTATCGTTCATCCGATCTTTATCATTTCTTCAGCAAATCACTTCAGATAGGGAGGCGCCGGGCTCTGTTTTAGAATAGTGTTGGGTAAAGGTTGTTCTTTTCACTGAACATGTTCACTTGTTCTTTTTTATACTCTGTTCCGAAGGTACACAGAGTATATTAAGTTTGTGCAAAAGTATGTAACAGGGAGAAGGAATCGTTTCCGACCCTATAAAGTATATATATTCTTGATCAGCATCAACAGCCGAGTCGATATAGCCATGTCCGTCTGTCCGTCAGTCAGTCTGTCCGTCCGTCCGTATGAACGAAGAGATCTCAGAGATGGTAAGAGATAGAGGTTTGACATGTATGGGACATATATTTCATATACTTGCAGGCAGATCAGGTAGGTAGGTAGGTAGTTCCGGCTGGCCCTTTGTAGGGACCACACATAGACCTTACGGTCCTTAGTGAGGCCGGGTGGTTTTTTCTGGGTACCATTAGAAATCCAAGAGGATGTTTGACGTTTTGGCAAATGCCAATAGTTGTTTGGGAGACTTCCTTGCCGCCTCTTCAAGAGAGGTGAGACTTGGGGAGTGCAGATGTCCTAATTTCGTCTTAGCGATCGCTGGGCAGCTGCAGATGAGGTGTTCCAGAGTTTCGACGACTCCAGGTTCCTTACATTTCCTGCAGGTGTCCGTTGTCGTGATTCCTAGCTTTTTCGCGTGAGCAGCTGCTAGGCAGTGACCAGTTAGTATGCCTATAAGCAGTCTACAGTCTCTTCTTTGGAGCTGTAGCATAAAGTGCGTGAGTTTTTTGTCTCTTGTCTTGCACATGATTTTTGAGATTCTGCAGCCGGTTGTGTTCTTCCACTTTCCGCTATCTCCTCCATCTTGCTTTGTAGCATCTGTACGGAGATAGATATGTTTAGGGCCGTTTTCTCATGTTCATGTTTTTGCTCAAATCGAAATCCATCTAGATTTTGCAACTAGATGGCTTTTGTGCAATTGGTTGTCTCATGTAGGTTGATTATAAATTCGGGCATTTGCGCCACGGTCACACCGGGAGGGCTGAAGTGGTATAACACTAGGTTGGCAGCACCTCTGCAATCGGCTGAATTTTGTCTTTTTTAATGCGCGCCAATTTTAAAAACTAAAGCAAGAATTTTACAGAGGAGGAGAAGGTTTTTCTTTTGGAACGTCTTGTTACTATGATGGGATATTAAGCAGTAGGTCGAAAGCCATGTTCACACAGGCAAATAATTTGGAAAAATTTTCATGAAAATTGGGCTATATATGCCAAATTGTGTAACTTTCCGGCCATATTTGATCAAATTATTTGCGTATGGAACCACAGTTTAAGTTTTTAATCCTGTAAAATCTTTAATCATGGCTATTTTTATCAAAATTTAGCCAAATTATTTGGAGGTGTAAACTTAGCTTAAGCAATGAACTAGGGGAATCAGAATGTGCATCTGTAATTTCAGCAATGTCTGCAGGTGTTATTGTATATTAAAAGCACATCCAATATTTTCCATTTTTGGAAAAAACAATTCAGACTTTACTGTTTTTAGCAGCAGTTGTTTTTTGTTTTCAAATAGTTTCCAGTGTGACCATATGCGCGGATACACAAAAATACTTAATTTGCATAAGAATGTACATGGATTTGAAATCAATGAGGTTGAAGTAGATTGCTACGAAATTCATCTAGATGGTTAGCATTGAACATGAGCAAAGCAAATGCAGCAAATCCACCTAGATTTGCAAAAACACCAACGTGAGAAAACGGCCCTTAGTGTTGCTTCTTGGCTTAGTGCGGTTCCGGCTTTTGCAAGACTGTCAGCCATTTCGTTTCCATCAATGCCCCGGTGGCTGGGAGTCCAGTAGACTTGCACCTTTCTAGAGATGCTGAGGGAATCTATTGCCTCCCTGCTTGCCAGAACATTTTTGGAGTTAATGGTGTGTCTCTGCATTGCTTTGATTGCCGCTTGGCTGTCAACGTATATGTTTATTTGGTTGCAGGCAGATCAAGTTTATTTTCAATTTTTGACACGCACCCTCCCGCCCGCGCAATTTGCAAAAAACGTGTATCTTTCACAGTTTTTATGATAGGGGCTCGTACCTTCTAGAGATATCTAGTAATCAAAATTATTTATCGATTTGCTGAAGGAATGATAAAGATCGGATGAGCGATACTCAAGTTATGAGCAAAAAACGGCCAGTTAACTCCCCTCACCCCACCCACCCATATCCACTGCGTTCTGTTGAACGGCAATCTTAGTGAGAAAGGGAGAGAGAGAGAGAGAGAGACTTAGAGAGCGCACCGCGTTGTGCGTTGTGTGTTAACTGGCCGTTTGACTCTTGAGCAAATGCGAGTGTAAGGGTACAGAGTATGTTATAGTAGGGCTTGACCGACTTTCTTTCTTGTTTTGTTATAAGAACTCTATAAATATTAACAATCGTTTATATTTATTTAATTTTTTTCCTTGTCCATCCGACCCATCGGGCAAAATTTTAAAACTTACTTAAAATATTGAATGGATATTTTTAAAATTTTTTCAAATATATTAAAACGGTCGATTTCCCGCTAGTCAATATTATATATGCTCAGTGTAAAAGCATGTTTAATATAAAATGTTTATTTCATTCTTTGCAAGTGAATTTCGCGGAAAAATATGGCTGTCCCATCAGAAAACATTTTTGAGAGTACTAAGAATATCCAAAGAATTACTCCCAATTTGTATTAAAAAATCTCAAAATGTCCGTTTTTCCCAAAAACTGCGAATTAATTTTTTTTCTTAAGTTTCGGCGGATTCTTCCTCCAGTTAAACCATCACATATATTTTTATCACAAAGTGAAAGAAAAACAATATTTTTTGAAATTTTTTTTATTATTAGACCCATCAAATATTTTGCCTTAAGCAACTTTAACAAAAAAAAAATAATCGCTATATCTTTGCATCCCACAATGGTAAAATTCTAAAAAAAATAAAAAAAATCGTGGAAAACTGCGGTTATAGCCTGACAAAAAAATTCAAACGTTCGAGGACTATGAAAAAAAATAGATGCCCACTTCAGAAATTATTACCCATATACTTTATGTTGTCGGAAATGATTCCTTCTGTGCAAAATTATTATACACTTTTCAAGTGCTTAAAAATATTTTGCTAGATTAAATGAACTATTTTCGCTGTATTAAATCCAAAATAGCTGTATTAAAATTTTAAAAGCGATTTGCACAAAATCGTTTATTTTCAGTTATGACAATCTTCAAGTAAGTGAGCGATATATACAAGTGGTCTTGTTGGTTCAAAAATTATCGGTTTTCGAAGCCGGGTTTCAATAAATTCAACGTATTGGTATCGGTTCTAAATTATACAATTTTGTTTTTTGTATGCGGTCGCTGGATGGGTTCCGTCTTAATTCCGTGGTTAGAGCTAAGAACTTGTTTGAACCCAGTTTAAAATAGTTTTGCTTCTAAAAACCAAACCTTGACCCCTTTTGAGTCTTAGGAAAACTTACATTCGATTTATCGTATTTAAACCGTTTCCAGATGTTCGTCTTTGGTTCCATGGGTGTACCATCTACATTGTAGTTGGGATTGGAGAAAGTTAGTACTGAACGGCTGGAACCGCGCGAGTGACGCTTTGATTTCTTGCGATTTGTGTTGAAGGCGAGCACTAGAAAAAAAATATGGTTAGCCGCATGAAACGAATATCTTTTTAGTTGTCATTACTGAAGATAACAAGCATGATTATGATGACCATGACAATGACGACACCCAGTGCAACGAGAACAAAGAATTCCCGTTCGCTGTCCGATTTACGCTTGCGCTCATCGCCGTCCAAGTCATTGAGGTCATCCTCCTGATCAGGCGGCGTGGAATCATCGGTGAACTCGTCTGAGTAATCAGGTGGTTGATCGCTTTCCAATCGTGCTTGCACCATTTCCTTGGGTTTGGTCGAACATGGGCGATCGTGGGGGTCGAGTTGGTCTGGGCAGGCGCAGATATAGTCAACCGCACGAAAAAAGCACAGATGTGAGCAGCCCCCATTCTCCTGGGCGCAGTGATTCCAGCTCTTGGCCTGACGGTTTAGCGAGACAGCCCTTATATCTAAAGCACCGCTCAACGCGTCGCGCACCTCAAACGGATTGCTGTAGCCCATTCGGGGGACACGTTGTGAGCGGTAAACGGACTTGTTGTACCAGTCGGTCCAATAAATGTTGCTTTCAAACTGAGAAAAGAATCATTCAATTATTAAGCGTAGTATACACCTCAAAAAAGTAACTGGCAAAACAAAAAACTCCATATAAAAAAAAGCACTACGTTTTTGGCACCAAAGGCCAGTCCACACTTCGCACAAAGGTCTCAATTAAATACCGCAAAAATACTGGATCCGTATTTTCTGCGTAGCTCCCCAAATAATGAATTTTAATGATCAGCGTATCCATGGCATTATATTCGCTATTATGCATGTCCACATCTTTCAATGTGACCATATTATATGCATAGATCTTTCAAGCTGGTAACACTGTCCCAAAATAAAAGAATTTTCATATATGGTATTTTTGTTTTGGCAGTTCCTTTGTAGAGTTTTGTTGTATACTAAGATTTAAGGAGGAAACTTGTACAATATTGCTTACCATTGTTAGTCCAAATGGATGTGGTGCATATGGGACAATCGTCTGTCGACGCTTACCATTGAAGTCAACCTGTCCAATGTTGTCCTCCAGTGCATCAGCCCAAAGTAAGCGGCGGTTGCTGTGCGAAGGAGAACACATTACTGTGAGATTATTGATAGCTTTAATTTAGCCTTGGCACTCACCTGAAATCAATTGTTAAGCCAGTTGGAAAACCAACGCCAGAGGTCACAATTGCTGTACGATTGGAGCCGTCTAAGTAGCTTCGCTCGATTTTGGAAGGAGAGTCCCAGTCCGACCAAAATAGATATCTGCGAAAACCAACACGAATGTATACAGTAATCCAATGGCAACAGCTTATGGTGTTACATACGCCTTTTTAGGATGTACAATAATAGAGCGTGGATCGCCAAGGTCATCGTCGATGAGCTTCTTACGATAGCTGCCATCAAGGCGTGCCACCTCGATTACTTTGCGATCAGTGTCGGACCAGTACAGATTTTCGGATATCCAGTCAACAGCAATGCCATTTGGGGTCAGCAAATCTGTGCTCACAATCACCTTATTGTCGGTGAAATTTAGTAAATTGACTCTTCGGATAACGTCAAGGTTGACGTCAGCAAAGAATAGCCAGTTTTTACGGTAGTGGTAATCAAGAACCACAGCTCCGTGCACACCGCTTATGGGCAACACCACGTCCATGTAGTCACCACTATTCAGTGATATCATGCCAATGCCAGATCGCAAGGCAATGAGCAGGTAGTCCTAAATGGAAGAAGGACGTTGGTAAATAAATTTTAATCTAATAAAGCATAGATCCAAATTGAATTCTTACATCTGGCAGATTTTGGCACTGCGTTGTGCTATTTTCACGCAACCGCAAGCCAATGGGGCACTGGCAAGTAAAGCCCGATGGATTACGTAGGCACAGATGAGAGCAGCCGCCGTTATTGCGTCCACATACACTTTCTGCCATTGGTTGGTGCTTTGTTATGACTTTTATGTCCATGAGTCCGTCAATGTTAGTCATTACGTCACGCTTAGCGCTTATGTTGCGACGCTCAGCCATGTGCAAAGCCTTCGACTTCCAATCTGTCCAATAAATATAGTCTTCAGTGAGTGCCAGCGCATAGGGATGATGCAGTGACGACATAATCAGCTTGCGCTGGTTGCCAGTGTAGTCGCAAGAGTCAATGGTCTTAAGACGTGCATCTACCCAGTAGATGCGCTTGCTTTTTAAATCAAGCGACAGTCCATTTGGCCACCCAAGATTCGCGGTAACTATGCGAGATCGGTCATTGCCATCTAGATGAGAACGCTCGATCTTGCGATAGTGTCCCCAGTCTGTCCAAAAGAGCAAACCAGCCTCATAGTCGAGGGCCAGTCCTCGTGGAGACTCCAGGTCCTTGTAGGCAATTACATGTCGATTGCTCCCATCTAGATTGGCCACCTCAATGGTGTGCCGACCGGCATCTGCCCAATAAATTGTTCGACCAACTGAATCCACCACCAGACCATCCGGGTTCTCTAGGCTTTCGCCAATGACTTTGTGCACTTGCAGGCCATCGGGACTGGAGCTCATTATGACATTCTCGATAGTATCCGACCAGAAGATGGAGCCAGTTACCTTGTCTACGTCTAGAGCAACCGCATTTGAGATTGGCGGCAATGGCAGAACCACGTCAATCAGATGATCGAAGTCCAATGAAATTTGTCGGATATCAATGCGATGGGCGAACAGTATGTATTTGGTGGGACCTTCGGAACATGTGCGCTTATCCTCCTTTAGCTGAACTCCAACTGCACAAGCACATGTGTAGCTAGTTGGATTCAGTAGACAGAGGTGGGAGCAACCGCCGTTCTGTTTGTCACAGGCGTTGAAAACGCGCCTTCGCGTTCGATGGAACACACGGATGTCCATGAGGTCGCTGCTGTTGGCGATAACTGTGCTGATTCCTTTGCCGGTTAATTTGTCGGCGCTCATTGCCGACTTTGTGTCCCAGTCGGTCCAGTAAACACGACCCTCACTAACGTCCAATCCGAATGGATGTCCGAGGCCGCCTATGAAAAGGGTTGAAACTAAGTTTTCTCTAAAACAGTCACAGCTGATTAAAACTTACTTATGATAATCTTGCGTCCGCTTCCATCAAAATTCATGTTTTCCAAGGTTTTAGTGCCACCGTCGACGAAGTAGAGTTTATTTTTGTCATAGTCGATGGCCAGTCCGTTGGGCCATATGAGTTTTTTCGACGAGATAATGACACGATTATGACCATCCATATCGGCACGCTCAATCATTGCCTCCTCCCCCCAGTCAGACCAGAACATAAGACCATCTGTGTGGTTAAAAGATACTATTAGTAAAAGCTAGCCATGTTAGTCACTGCCTTTTAATTTGCTGCAAAATTGCTAAAAGTCTCAAACATTTCGGCGGGAGTTAGATTCAGAAGTAAACCCTAAAAAATTTAACATCCGGGGCTCGGAACAGGGTTTATATTGTACATGTATGTGTCGGGTTTACTTCTTATTGATATATCTTCGGAATTTCGTCATCTTGATTCATCTCGACGGGATAATAATATTAGCTAGCGTTACAGTTTTTAACGAGTTCCCGAGGTCTTCACAGTTCGACAATCAATTTTATTCTAAATTAATCTGACTTCTATCACCTTATATAGATGCACACACTTTGACACACACTGACACTCGGGACCATAATGCAATAAGTATAAGGTGGTCCCGTCGTGTGAGCGGCTCTCTCGTTTAGTATTTTATTGTCAGTGCTCAGCTGGCTGTCAACATAGTGGGTTCGCGCCGTATACTAATTTCATCATGCTCGGGACCAAAATGCTTTTCACCTTACCTTACCTAGGTATATTTTTTGACATTTACCTTGTACCTTACCTAGGTAAGAAAATTGAACACTTTTCCAATCACTGATCCTGAGTTCTACCATTCCTTTGGATTCTGCGATGTATCTCACTTTTTCTTAACTTATAAGTCTTAGCCAGATTTTCCAGAAGTTCGTTGGAATTCAATTTTGTAATTATGTGAACTATCTCAGAATCTTGTCGCAGTTCAGCCAAAAACCAATCGCTCGAAATTTCTTTTAAATTTACTCGATTTTTAGGAACTTTGCATACTGTTAAACTCGATTCGAATGGAAAGGGATTCCTTGACAAAAAGTCTACACGAGCCATTAGCTTTTCTTTTCTATATTCAATATCAAAATTAAAACATTGTAAATACGCCCACTAACGGTGTGCTCTTGGAGTCAAATCTATTTGAGTGCGCGAAGCTTTCAATGAATTACAACCAGTGTAAACAATCAGTGTAAAATCGCGGCCAAGTAGATAATGGCGAAAATGCATCACGAGCTCGACAACAGCCAAAGTCTCCAGTTCATATGAATTGTACCTTGACTCAGCAGGGGAGGTTGATTTGCTAAAATATTCCACTACATGAGGTTTGCTGTCAATTTTGTGCAAAAGCATCGAACCATATCCACTGGCACTGGCATCCGTGTGACTCTATAGGATTGGGATTTGGTGAAATCTTAAACATGAAAAAGATTTCACCCCACAAAACTACTTTTTTGAATCGATCACTGGATACTCTTTTCTGTCCTAGGCGGTGAAAATTGCGATCACCCAAGTCGGTCCAACTTTTCCGGACGCGACTGTAAAAAAAAGCTGTTTACAAGCCAAATCATTGATCTGGCAGTCAACTGTATGGTATTTATACCCGTTACTCGTAGAGTAAAAGGGTATACTAAAGTCGTGCAAATGTATGTAACAGGCAGAAGGAATCATTTCCGACCATATAAAGTATATATATTCTTGATCAGCATCAACAGCCGATTCGATATAGCCATGTCCGTCTGTCCGTCTGTCCGTCCGTCCGTCTGTCTGTATGAACACCTAGATCTCAGAGACTAGAAGAGCTAGAGCAACCAATTTTGAAATGTAGACTCCTATTGTCTGCACGCAGATCAAGTTTATTTCAAATTTTTGCCACGCCCACCCCCGCCCCCACCATAAAAAATGTTGAATATCTCACACAATTTTTGAGATATCGATCTCAAATTTAAAATGTACATTTATATTCGCAAAATCTATAAGCCCTGAAATTTTCATCAAGATCGGATGATAAATAGCCGAGTTAAAAAAATGTTGCATACTTTTCGGCTGACCCACCTCAGGCATACAGGAAGGCTATTAAACATTTGTTTCCATGAGTAACGGGTTTATCGAAGTCGGTTAGAGCCGACTTTAACTTACGCTCTCGTTTTCTCCTATTGAAATGCGTTCCAGGGTTCGGAATTGCACATTGCTCGCTGCTCGTAAGTGCAACTGCTGCTCGCTGCTCGCGAGCAGATAGCAGCTGCTCGCGAGCAGGGACCCTCTGCTCGTGAGCAGGGATGTGTTGCTCGCGAGCAGGGACCCGTTGCTCGCGAGCCGGTAGCCGCTGCTCGCTGCGTAAAAGGGGTTGTTGTTGTTCATATTTGCATATGCAACAAAGGTTGAAAAGAAATTATTACGTTAAACATTTACGTCTGCGTAATTGAATGAGACTTGTCTTATTGCAGGTACTGATTGTATTTTGGTTAATCCAAGGGTAAATTGTCTACAAATACGTAAATCATTTTTATGACAAAGGCTGATTGCCGAAGGCTGTAACTTAACAGATAAAATTGTAGTATGTTATGTTAGCTGTAAGGGGGTGGAAAGTGGTCCAAAATGGGCTGAATTTTTTATTACGGTACGGGACATTGTTCGGATTTTCCAACATCTGTGTAGGCAGTTTTTTAAGCAGGTATCCGCTGCTCAGGAGCAGGTAGCGGCTGCTCGCGTGCAGGTGCCCGCTGCTCGCTGCGTAAAGGAGTTGTTGTTGTTCATATTTGCATATGCAAAAAAATTTGTAGAGAATTTATGACAATAAAACGTTTACGTCTGCGTAATTGAATGACACTTGGCTTATTGCAGGTTTAGTGCATTATCAACAATAATTACAAACCATAGATGTAACTTGTCTAAGAAAACCATTAAAGATTTGCTAATTGCAAAGTTAATTATGACATTATAAAACAATCCAAATGTTGAATAAAAACATTTCAAAAATAAATTTTATTTGTTGGATATATCAATAATCTCAATTGCCTCTGCTGCGAAAAATGTGCTGCTAGCAATACTCGGTTCCTTAAAAAACTGCCCATACAGGAGTCGGGATATCCGAACAAAGACCGGTACCGTAATAAAACATACAGCCCATTTTGGACCACTTTCCACCCAGTTACAGCTTATGTAACATATTAAAATTATACCTGTGTTAAGTTACAGGTTTCGGCAATCAGCCTTTGTCATAAAAATGATTTACCTAGACAATTTACCCTTGGATTAACCAAAATACAATCAGTACCTGCAATAAGACAAGTCTCATTCAATTACGCAGACGTAAATGTTTAACGTCATAAATTCTCTTCAACCTTTTTTGCATATGCAAATATGAACAACAACAACCCCTTTTACGCAGCGAGCAGCGTGCAGCTGCTCACGAGCAGCCGTACCCTGCTCACGAGCAGCGGCTACCTGCTCGCGAGCAACGGGTCCCTGCTCGCGAGCAGTGTGCAGCTGCTACGAGCAGCGAGCAAGTGCTGCTCGCTGCTCAGAGCGGGATTCAAAAAGAGTCAGTGCAGGCTGCTCGCGAGCGAGCAATTCCGAACCCTGATGCGTTCACACTAGCCAGCTTCCATGTTGTATTTCCTGTGCCGGACCTCGTTCCATTTATCTAAAACAATTAATTGAGTGCAGTAGCATTCTACGGTAAATTTTTGGCAAACAACGTGACTCCAATTTTATTGTGCAATAACCTATTCGTAAAGTGCCTATTGCCATCGACATTGGGATCAAGGTGTATTGTCAAATCCACCTAGTCAATCAGCGCCGTGTTCGGGATCATTTTCTGACGAAATTAGAGTTGGTTCAAAACTAGCATCACCCAGGGTGTGAATTCGATTTGATCTGTGCTGAAAGTGAATCATTTCAAGATGTCTGTGCGATCGGTGGTGTGTGCCACCCCCTGCCTGTTTGAACCAGAAACGCATTACGCAAGAGCGCGGCGTTCTTGACGTCATCAGGCTTCGGCTTAGCTCAGGCTTGGGCAAGAGGCTGCGCTAGAAACCATCCAAATCCCACACCATAGCCAGACGCGTCAGAAGTCTCGAATCTGCAATTGTTGCCAACGTGTGTTCCTGTTCAGAAGAGCATAGATGAAATAGCTGGTAGTCCCCAACCCATCGTGTGTTGTTCGACATAACACCCTTTTTTGGACGTGCGCGCGAGCTCTGAAAAATTTATTGCTGATATAAAAAATCTTAAACTATAACAGGTTGTATTCCTTTATCTCCTCTAGTTTACCACATTTTTAGTTTTTCGATATCATCTCGCATTTAAAAATAATAGATCAAAAATTACAAATATTAACGACAATTTATTTAATTTTTTAAATAATATTAACCAGTAAAATGTATTTAAATCAAACTAAACTCACACAATCAAACATTGTGTGTGCGGAGCTTCGAAACACGAAGTAAACGTTACAACAAACAAACGCCTCGTGAAGTAAACCAAAAAGCCGAACGCGCGCATCGTAAAGGAGCAATCCGCCGAGAGTGCTATTTATAGAATACACGTATTCTCTCTCTCTATACGTGTGTCGGCTGCGACGCCGGCAAGATTATAAGTTCCTATCCCACGGGATAGGCTTTTGGCATTTTTGACACCTCTGATTTTAATCAACAAAAATCAATGTAAAACAATTTTTTAATGTCCACTAGCTTGCTTCACAATAGCGACTTTGTTATTTTCAAACTATAAGAAATTTTAATGGTAAATAATATGCAAAAAAATAGAGGAAAGCTAACTTTGGCTCGACCGAAGTTTTTATACCCTTGTAGCTTGTATGATTTATATAAATTAGTAGACTCAAATATGTTCATTCGGCCAAATGTACACATTTTTGACAAGGGCTCCTATATACATTTTCTACACCCAATTTCTATGCCAGCTATACTATATATTTGTCCTATTAAACTTGGTGGAATTATGTGAAAGCATAGAAAACTGATAAATAAGAGGTTTGTGAACGTTTGCGTTGAAGACAAAAAAGTTTTTATCACTAAAACAACATTTTCGGCCGATGGTTCCTATGGCAGCTATATGCTATAGTCATCCGATCTGGCCGGCTCCGACAAATGTGCAGCGTATTTGTACCAAAAGACTTGGAGCAAAGTTGGGTTAAGATAGCTTTAAAACTGACGGAGGAGATAGCATAGAAACAGACGGACAGACGGACATGGCTATATCAACTCAGCTCATCATGCTGATCAAGAATATATATACTTTATGTGGTCGGAGATGCTTTCTTCCATGCGTTACAAACATCACGACAATTTTAATATACCCTCTACAAGGGTATAAAAATCGAAAAACGAGTAGAGTAAAAGGGTATACTTAAGTCGTGCAAATGTATGTAACAGGCAGAAGAATTCATTTCCGACCATATAAAGTATATATATTCTTGATCAGCATCAACAGCCGAGTCTATACAGCCATGTCCGTCTGTCCGTCCGTCTGTCTGTATGAACACCTAGATCTCAGAGACTAGAAGAGCTAGAGCATTCAATTTTGAAATGTAGACTCCTATTGTCTGCACGCAGATCAAGTTTATTTCAAATTTTTAACACGCCCACCCACGCCCCCACAATAAAAAATGTTGAATAACGCAACCTCAATTTTTGAGATATCGATCTCAAATTTAAAACGTAGATTTATATTCGCAACATCTATTAGCCCTGAAATTTTCATTAAGATCGGAAGATAAACAGCCGATTAAAAAAATGTTGCATACTTTTCGGCTGACCCACCTCATGCAAGTTATGTATTCGAAGTTCCACTGTACTCCTCAGCGCAGCCGCAGCAGCCTGCACAAGTCGAAAACAAATATGAAGATCAAAACAAACCAAATGCAACTAAACGGTTTGTTTGCACACAGCCCCAAGAATTGATTTTGCGCTTTGCTTAAAACTGAGCTATTGCTAGAGATAAGACAAGACATTGTAAGTTAGTTCATAATCGACACTCATGGGAGAAAAGACATAATAAAATTTAAACCCAAAATACTTAATTGGCGCAGTCGGTAGGATCCTTATTAAACTTGATGGTGAAGATCCTTGGGTACTCAGAAAGCTGCAGTAATCCTTAAATTACACTCAGTTGTACTCAAGCCTGAATGAAAATCAGGAAAAACATTTAAATCATCGCTATAAGAGATCCGCAAAAAGTACCACGTGCATTTTTAAGACGAAGTCGCTGCATACGATTACGTCACAAAGCTTAAGCCACGGTACGACAAATTAAATTCGCAAATACAACAAAAGTCGCCCTGCTTGGAATCGAGTAAAAGTTGAAACTGCGAACTATAACAACAAGACACCAGGATGGCTGAAGTAGTCCTTTCGGATCTAGCATTATCGCAATGTTTAACACAGATTCGGCAAATTCCTGTTTTTGATGGAGATACCCTCTACCTGGCCTTGTTTATCAAGAGGGTCGAGCTTCAACTCGGGTTGTACCCAACAACCAGGCCGGTTCAGATCAACATGATTTACGGAACCGTAGAGAACCTCATCGTTGGACCAGCCCAAATGTTGCTCATGAGGTCTACCCCACAGACCTGGATGGAGTTGAGAGCCCTACTTATTGGAGAATACAATACGCAAACACCAATTCATCAGTTATTGTTAGATGTGCATAAGACTAAATATTATGGCAATCTTCGTAAGTTTATTGATATCTTAGATGAAAAATCCAGCATTATTTGTAACAAGTTAAGCTTAGATGGAAAAATCAACAATCAAATCATTTATAAAGAAGTTCTGAACACAGCCATTAATGAAGTCATTCTCAAAGAATTGCCAGACAGGATCTTTATGTCAGTTTGTAGATATGATGTAAGTAATCCAACTAAATTGAGGCGAGTCGCGCAAGAATTGGGGTTGTATGAAAATAATAATCCAAAAATTTATCAAAATCAAAATTCTTCAAAAAAAACGTACCCCGATTCTACAACTAACCCTCAATATCACACTCAGTATTACTCTCAACCACTATTTAGACCTCCCAATAACTATAACAACCAAGAAAGAATTCAATCTCACCAAAACCAACATGAAGTAGTGAATAACCAAAATCAGAATAAAGTTCAAGAATCTAGCCAACAATCTCGCCATCAAGATTATAGGCAAACTCAAAATAGGCAACTTAGAAATCAGAGATTTGACAATAATAGATTCCAGTCAAACTATGATATTCAGCCGAGTAGCTCCCAACAGCAACAACAAAATAGCTTGACAAATTATATACCTAATGCGGATGGGCCATCGAAACGACCACGTGAATCAATCTCGGGACACCAAAGATGTGGCGAGGCGATGGACACGTCCGAAAATTTTCCAATAGTAGCCTCGGAAAACCAACAGTAACAAACTCCACGATTATATTAAATATTGGTAGCCAAGAGTATTGTTGTCTTATAGATACGGGTTCGAGCATTAGTTTGATCAAACCAGATATTTTGAAGAATCGGCCCATACAAGAAACAAGTCCTAGAACGATTAAGACAATGTTAGGTGAAACCACCTTAAGCCATGTGAGATTGATAGAAGCGAACCCCATAACAGGTAAATCAGGCGAAATTCCATTATTTATTTATGATTTTTCTAACAATTACGATATTTTGCTAGGAAGAGATTTGCTGAGTCTTGCCAAAGCTTTCATAAATTTCGTTGATTAATATGTACAGTTATATGGCCAAAAACATTTTTTCACGTCCAAATTTATAGCATGTAAGAAAGAAAGAGATACACAGGAAGAAAAAGTAAGGTATGATAACTTGTTATCCACCAAAGATGTGGAAAATCTAAAAAGGGAATCGAATGACAAAGAATTTAACTATGTTATTGCCGAAGAAATGAATTTTGACAATAGCATCAGAGATGACCATTTAAATGAGGAGGAGAAAAAGGCACTGAGAAGCGTAATAAGTAAATTTAAAGATATACAGTTTCGGAAGGGTGACAAATTGACTTTTACGCATACTATCAAACACAAAATTATAACTAAAGATGAAGATCCGGTATATCAAAAGCCGTACAGATACCCATATGTTTATAGGGAAGAGGTCAACAGGCAGATAGAAGAAATGATAGACCAAGGAATTATTAGGAAATCATCTTCTCCATATTGTAGCCCAATATGGATTGTTCCTAAGAAAGATGACTTATTAGGCCAAGAACAATTCCGAGTCGTTCAAGACTATCGTCACCTAAATAGTAAAACCATTGATGACAAATTTCCAATTCCCAATATTGACGAAATATTGGACAAATTGGGAAAATGCCAGTATTTTACAACCCTTGACCTGGCAAAGGGATTTTTTCAAATAGAGATGGATGCTGATTCCATTCAAAAAACAGCATTCTCTACACAAAACGGGCATTATGAATATACTCGCATGCCATTTGGCCTAAAAAACGCGCCAGCAACTTTTCAGCGTTGCATGAACGAAATTCTTAAAGACTTAATAGGCTCTCATTGCTTAGTATATCTCGACGATATCGTCATATTTTCTACGTCTCTTCAGGAGCATATACAATCACTTACAAAAGTTTTTGAGAAACTAAGACAAGCCAATTTAAAACTGCAAATGAACAAATGCGAATATTTAAAAAGGGAAACGGAATTTTTGGGCCACATAATCTCACCCAATGGTATTAAGCCTAACCCATGTAAAATAAAAGCAATTACAGAGTTCCCAATTCCAAAAACAGAAAAACAAATTAAGTCATTTTTGGGACTATGCGGATTTTATAGAAAGTTCATAAAAGACTTTGCTAAAATCGCCAAGCCCATGACGAACTATTTAAAAAAGGATCAAACTATCGATATTGACAACAAGGAATATAAAAACTCTTTCGAAAAATTAAAATTTTTAATAACAAGCGATCCCATACTCATTTATCCTGATTATAGCAAAACATTTACCTTGACTGCAGATGCAAGCAACTTTGCATTAGGCGCCGTTTTATCTCAGGATAAAAATCCAATTTGCTTTGCCAGCCGGACGCTTAATGACTCCGAGTGTAAATATTCTGCTATAGAGAAGGAGCTATTGGCAATAGTGTGGGCGACGAAATATTTCAGGCCTTACATATACGGTAGAAAATTTAAAGTGAATTCAGATCATAGACCTTTGGCTTGGCTTCATAATTTAAAAGAACCGAACATGAAGTTGCAACGGTGGAAAATCAGACTCAATGAGTATGATTTTGATGTTCATTACATCAAGGGAAAAGAAAATTACGTTGCAGACGCACTTTCAAGGGTCAAAATAAAAGACGATTGCGATCATGAACACCTTAAAAGCGAGGAAACTAAACACACTAATTACATGAACGATGATGATACAGAATCACTAGTGACGATGATTAGTGTAGTAGAAAATCAGAGTTCATTGGTACCAACAATCCATAGTGCTCAAGAGGATAACTTAGCAGCAATACCAATAACAGAACGACCACTCAACATTTATAAGAGACAATCAATTTTCATAAAAGGCCAAGAAGAAAAAATTGAAACAGAAAAATTTTTTAATCATACCGTAATAAAAATTTTCTATACTGTTATGACAAACGAGAAGGCTAAAGAAATTATTCTGAAATTGATCTGTGGACAAACTAACACCATACTATTTGATCAAACAGAAGACTTCTTGCTTTTCCAAAAAGAATATATGAATCTTATACGTCCTAATACTGGAACTCGAGTTTGTAGGGCAACGAAAAATCTTATAAATATAAAAAGTTATTCAGATTTAAAGGAATTGATTATTAAATTACACGAAGAAAAAATTCATCAAGGAATTCAAAAAGTTATAATTGATTTCAGGCAGAAGTATTTTTATCCAGATTATATAAAATTAATACAAAATATTGTGAATGAATGTGGAACCTGCAACTTAAGTTAACACGAAAACAGACGAACGGATTTACCATACGAGACAACTCCAAGTCCAATTAATATAAGAGATAAATACGTTATTGACTATTTCTTCACAAATTATAGAACATTTCTAACATGTATTGACCTGAAATCGAAATTCTTATCGGCTATTGAAACCACGACTACAGACTGGATTGAAACGAAAAAGGCTCTGTTGAAAGTGTTTAATTATATAGGCAAACCGAAAGTTTTGAAAATGGATCAAGACCCAGGAATGACAAGTAGGGCCCTACGTTTATGGTTAGAAAGCGAAAACATACATGTCGAAATTACAAGCAGTAAAAATGGAATAGCAGATATAGAACGTTGTCATAGAACAATTAATGAGAAAATGCGAATAATAAAGACAGAAAATAAATTCGAAATTATTGCTTTGGATATGCAGGAAATACTTTACAATTATAACCACAAAACAATTCACATCTCCACAGGTAAAACCCCAGCATCAATATTTCTATTTAATGAGAAACCTAGGGAAGACACACAAAAGAGTAAAGAAGATAAAATTAAACAATTAAACAAAGAAAGAAAGGAACATGAGATTGATACGGCTTTTGCTAAAGTAGATATGAACTTGAAAAGAAAACTAAAGATTGATAATCCGTTTAGAAAGACTGGGCAATTGACTAAACTTGACGACACTCATTACAAAGAATTTATTAATCATAGAAATATTAGGAGACACAGGTCTAAATTTAAGCGAAAGAAATTAGTTCGGAAGTGATCAAGTGATCACCCTATAGAAAATAATGATGGCAATAGTAAGGCCCAGGAGCAAACAATAGAAGATGAACAGTAAATCGAAATAAAGAAAACCAAAAATTTAAGTTGAATTCGAAAAATACTTGGTTTTTATATATATTGAAGTAAAACTATATTTAATGAATTTTGTTATTATATTGTATACAAAAATTGTTATTAAGAGATAAATATGAAACATGTAAAATAGACAAAAATCATTGTAAAAACATCAAGCTCACAATAGTGCTTAAGAAATAGTATAAAAGCCGTCAGAACAAACGTCGGACCATTATAGTTAACGAGGACGTTAACATTCTTGATGAAGGGAGAAGTTATGTATTCGAAGTTCCACTGTACTCCTCAGCGCAGCCGCAGCAGCCTGCACAAGTCGAAAACAAATATGAAGATCAAAACAAACCAAATGCAACTAAACGGTTTGTTTGCACACAGCCCCAAGAATTGATTTTGCGCTTTGCTTAAAACTGAGCTTTTGCTAGAGATAAGACAAGACATTGTAAGTTAGTTCATAAACGACACTCATGGGAGAAAAGACATAATAAAATTTAAACCCAAAATACTTAATTTGCATACAGGAAGGCTATTAAACATTTGTTTCCATGAGTAACGGGTATATCGAAGTCGGTTAGAGCCGACTTTAACTTACGCTCTCGTTTTTGGGCTATAACTTTTGAAATCGCTATGATATCGAAAAACTGCATTTTTTTATTAGATTAGATTAGATTTATTAAAATAGAGAAGACAAAGGACTATCAACTAGTAATTTTTGAAAATTTTTTTTTTTATTATTAGAACATTTTTCAGAGTACTTTAAACTTAGAAAAAATACCGATGTTATCAAAAAATTACCATATTTTCCATATTTAAATCCAACGATTTGTATCTTATGAACAAAATCAAAACTTCGCGTTTGGTTTTTCTGTAACGACATTCAATTCTGCTTATACTTAAATAAATTTGGTTGGAAACGGTTACTTTATGTGGCCACAGGACCTACAAATGTAAGCAAACCTCGCTCAACACACGTTTATGCAAATATCTCGTAAGCCTGACGTGCAGGGGGTAAACGGACAATTGATTTGAACTCAGCGGCCTAAAATACATACGGAAAGTTAATTATCTCTTCTGGTGCAAAAGCTTGTAAACCTGTGTTATTAAAACGCAAATTCCAATTTTACAACAAATTAAATAATTTTTCTATCTATCCACAAAAATAATGTTGTTTACGTTTCCAAAATTAATTTGGCTCTAGGAGACGTGAGAGGTTTTAAAACCAACCAACAGATATTTATGTGGCACCTAAGAATTGGAATTCAGTTCGAATTTGGTTAAAAGAGGCCAACAGAATGCCACAGAAACCCCCGATATTCTTCTCTCACATTTATTCACTAAACTAGTTAGAAAAAAGGCGTTTTTTAACATTTGGCAACTTTGCGTTAAGGGTAAGCTGGGCTACCTATTGCAACTTGCCTACAACATGGGAGGTATCGATATTAACTGTTAAACTTACAATTAGAAACAATTAAATCTTGTACAGGGTAGTTGAGCGATATTCATTAATGACTCAATTTTGTTTACAACGAAGCTACTGGGATGTTATGTAAGTTTTCAATCCATTTATTTAGAAAAGTATTTGAACTATAATTTTTGTTTATTGCCAACTATTTTAATTTCAGCAGAAAAGCTTGCTAGGCACTTACCAATCGGATTGACAACAATATCGCGGGGCTTGTCCAGTTTTTCCCACACAAGCAGAGTGCGCATTTTCCCATTAGTAGTAGCAACTTCTATACGATTTGTCGACGGGTCTGTCCAATACAATTTATCAGTAATCCAATCTAAGGCCAAACCCACTGGCGATACTAGATTTGAGTGCACAACTCGCTGTTGGTAGCTACCATTTAGATGTGCCTTATTAATCGAACTGCGCTCAACGTCAGTCCAGTAGATAAAATCTGTGTCACTGCACCAGTCCAACGCCACTGCATGCTTTAGGTTATCGAGCGGCACGATCATGTCAACCTCATTTGGCTCGGCTGGCTTACTGTTCAATTGTCTCAGACGTATGTCCTTGCGGCGAGCCACCAAGACCAACTTGTCTGCAGTGCTTTTACAGGTTTTGCCATCTTCCTTGAGCGATAGCCCTATTGGACAGCCGCAGCGCCGCGACATTTTGTTCGGCAGACACAGATGGGAACAGCCGCCGCGCAGGCCACGTCGATCCTTTTGGCAACGGTCTGAGTACTCAGGCTGACGCGCAGGATGATACGCATGAATATCCATTGGGAAATGGAAGTTCTCGTGCACCGATCTAAAGCCTTTGCCAGTGATCTTATTGGCAGCAGAGACGGTTTTTGTATTCCAGTCTGTCCAGTACATGGTGTCCTCAAAGATGGTAAGCGCGAACGGATGTGGCAAATGGGTACTGAGTATCTTAATGCGGCCACTGCCATCCAGGTTAGAGAACTCAATGGCATGCTGCTTAGCGTCCGCCCAGTAGATCTTTCTATTTGGATAATCGATGGCCAGACCATTGGGCCAGGTAACGCCCTTCGAAATAATGACCTGCCGCTGTGATCCGTCCATGTGAGCACGCTCAATTTTTGGATTGGGACCCCAGTCGCTCCAGAAGGCCAATGCTTCGCCGGGATGAATGACAATTGCTCGCGGTTTATCCAGGTCGTTGGAGGCGATGACAGTGCGTAGATTGCCTTGAAAATTAGACACCTCAACCCGGCGTGTGCCTGAATCGGTCCAAAATAGCAAATCATGTACCCAGTCTACCGCTATGCCACCTGGCGACTCCAACCCCCACTTGATGACATCACGCACACGAGTTCCGTTCATATATACCATTTTTATGACATCCGTAGAGACATCAGACCAAAACAACAGACCCTTTCGGTAGTGAAAGTCCAAGGCGATGGCATTGTGCAAACCCTTGACAATGGCTGTGTATCTGTTATTGCTTAATGTAACACGTCGTATATCCCAGCGATTAGCCACAAGAAGAGTCATAGCTCCGCCCAGTGCTTTACAAGTGCGCAGATCAGGACGCAGTATATAGCCCATTTCACATGAGCATTTAAAAGAGCCATAAGTGTTGTAACACTTCTGCGAGCAGACGGGACTAGTCAGGTACTGGCACTCATCTATATCGGTGCAGCTACTCCAAAAATAAGGTTAGGTGTTTGCAAAACATTGATTAAAGATAATACATACTTGACTCTATTTTCGTCCATGAGGTATCCCAATCGACAAGCACACTCATCACGCCCTCCCGCCGATTTTATGCACAATTGCTCACACTGCTTAGGCTCCGCACAATTTTGTTGTACCGGGCAGTTAAACTCGTCTTCGCCAAGTGGGCAGTCGTTCTGTCCATCGCAGACATGTTTCTGGTGTACACAGATTCTGCAAAAAGAATTAGCGTGAAAAATTTAAATAAACACGGAAGCCCACTGACTTTAGGTTGGTGATATTTTTCTTCGCCGGGCAGAGAAATTGCCCTGCGTCGCACTGAAGGTGACAGTCAACCTCGTCTTCGGCTGAGGAGCAGTCCGGATAGCCATCGCAGAGCCATGTGCGCTGAAAATTGGGAAAAATAAAATTAGTGTGTATCTTCTGTTATGGTGTGTGTTGCGAATGGATATTATACCAATATGCAGCGTCCATTGTGACAAGTGAACTCGTCAGGACCGCAGGTTAGAGGATGCTCCGAACTCATGTTTCCACAGTCGTTTTCGTCCTCGCCCCCATCACAGTCCTGTTCCTTATCACATTTCCATCGCTTTGGTATACACGTGCCATCCGCGCACTTGTACTCATTGGACGTGCATTGCGATGGCTTTTGAGGGCAGTTCTCCTCATCACTCCAATCCCCGCAGTCGTTATCACCATCGCAACGAAAACGATTCAGGATGCACTGTCCACTGGGGCCTCCAGCACCTCCCAATCCACCGCGGCACTTAAACTCCCCCTCTGGGCAGCTGTTTATCACCGCTGCACACTTGTATTCGTCGGAGTTGTCATCGCAATCACGCTCTCCATCGCAGCGAAACGCCAACGAAATACAATAGCCGTCATTGCAGGCATAATGCTCTTCGGTACAGCTAGTCCGATTGCAGTGCGCCTCATCGGAGAAGTCCTTGCAGTCGTTTTCACCATCACAAAGCCAGGGTCGGGGAATGCAAAATCCATTCTGGCACTCAAACTGGTCCTCCGTGCAATTTGTACGCGCTCCACAGTGGGTCTCGTCCGAGTAGTCACCGCAATCGTCATCGCCGTCGCAAAGCCATTCCTTATTGATGCACCGATACGTCTTGGGGCACATCACATGCAGCCCCGTCTGTTCGCATTCTTTTTGCAGCTTGGGCATCATATCACCGATGTTGTCGCAGTTAAACTCATCCGAGCTGTCAGTACATTGCACTTCGCGGTTACATCTTCCACTTAGCTCGATGCATTGACAGTTACTGCACTGCCATTGCTGCTCTCCACAAGGATTGTGGCAGTCTGAGGGCGGAGCACTGTAACTCTCACCTGGCTGAGCCAATTGGCTGGGATCGTCGTGCACCACCCTGGGAATTACAAATTGTCGAAAGATCTTCTGTTTCCCATTGACGCCGCCGACAAAACCATCGCGCCCGCGCGTGTTACTCTGCCTATCCGATTCCCGGACCCCATACAGATCGCCACGTCCTCCTTGGGCACCAATATTTCGGAATTTGGGAGTGTCACCTGTGCTGGTAGTAACTCCGTTTCCGCCAGGCTTTATGGGCACGTTTGGCTCCATGGTAAACACTTGACCATAAAACCCATCGCCGTCCTCTTCTTGGCTCTCCATATCCGCACTTTCATGCTTATGTGGAGGAGGGTTCTCAGAAACGGCGTTGTGTTCGTGCTCCTCTCCACTATGGGACCATTCATCAGCCAGATCAGCATCGTGCGGCTTGGTACCGCTCCGTAGATGCGTCTTAGGGGGGACCCCCGAACGCAATTGAGCGTGTTGATACCAGTTCTGATTTTCCACTGACCTTTTTGTCAGCCGCACTGCATCGTCTCCGCCATCACCGCCTTTATTGCTTACACCGCCTTCATAATGCTCACCGGTAGCGCGATTTGAATCGCCAAGTACCAAACCTGTGAGAATAAGTAATGGCTGTTTTAGTGTCTGCAGTATGTAGTGAACAGTAAATGCTTGAAACATAAAATGTTATTAATATTAATTCTAAGGACATTAAAGTTAGCTACACATACTTGTACTCTTTGTAACTCATAGTTAAGAAACTTTCAGGCGTAGTATTATCCATTTTAATACTCAGAGTATGCATATTAAGTTTGTGCAAAAGTATGTAACAGATAGAACGAACCATTACCGACCCTATAAAGTATATATATTCTTGATCAGCGTCAACAGCCGATTCGGTATAGCCAGTGTTTGGAAGTACCTAGGTACAAATACCTAGCTACATACCTAGATACATATTTTGTGTACCTTTTACCTTACCTCGATATTTTCAAATTCGAGTACCTTTTACCTTACCTAGGTCTTAATTTTCATTTACCTTGTCAATATGTAAGATACTAGGTACTTTTCGTACTTGATTTTTTTGCTCCGATTACATTATAGCAGAGATGCTGCCGCGCTCCGCCATATTGAAAAGAAAAGTATCAGGGAGATGTTTCTGTCCTTAACTGGAAGTCCGGTAAACATTCCGTGCTCGAAAACTATACGAACCATGCTAGATTAGAGGAAGGCGGACTATCAGCCGTGCTCCCATTTTCACTTCCGCAAACATTTTGCGATATTTGGACAAATTTTGTACTGTAAATCGGTTTTAAGTCGCAAAATTTTATATTACACAAGTGAAAATGGGAGCACGGCTGTATAAAAAAATATCGTCGGTTTGTTTCAAAATACTTATTTTATATGTACGACTGCCGATATTACTGTGCAACACTAAAAACTTGATCGAGTCGAGTCCAAAAATTCTGTCAAAAATAAATCATTTTTGTATTACACTATTTCCAGAACGAACGAAAATAAATTTTTATGTTGAACTTCAAATAAAAAATCCAGCTTCGAACAGCTGATGAGCGATTTATTTAGTCTCATTTATTTTGTTGAATTCCAGAAGAGAAACTAAATAATCATAGCGTTACCACATCGATAGCTTGTGTGGATTGCAAGCACAGCCGGTTTGCTGAACTAAATTGAAAATAAATAACTTACAGCACATTTTTTCGGACAACATCGAACAAATTGGAGGCAAAAGCGAGGCGCAACCATAATGTACAAAAAATAATAAACATATTAGCACATAAATTAGCACTGTTTTTCATTAATTGTTCATATTTTTTAATTTTAAAACTTTCTTTAATTTTTTAAAACTTTCTATACTAAAGATCGCGAAGTCGCGCACACTTGTGGAAGTACATCATGTGATTTTGAAAGCTGTGAGGTAATTTTGAAATTAATTTAATAAAACTTTTTGAATTCCAGCGGCTGACCAATCAGTGTGACCCTGCCATTTGGCTGCCACAGCATGCCGTTTTGGGTGTTTTTTTTTAGTGTTTTTTAAGACTTTGTCGTCCCACTATAGCTTACAATCCACGTGACATAAATTTTTATTTGTTCTGGAAATAGGCCTATACTGAGCAAAATGTTGCACGTTTAAGCAGCGGAAATCCCCAAAATTATGTTTTGATAAAAGTTAATCAAAATCACTGAAAAGCCCTGCAAATGGTAGTGACCAGCATAGTTCCTAATTGCTGAACTGCAAACACAGTTGGTACGTTTCGTAGTGGAAATAATACAGGTGATTTAAACCTAAAACCAGTAGTTTTAGTATATCACTCAGAAAATCCAAGGAGTTTTAAAGGGCTTTATAAGAAAGAATTGCCCGATTCTTTTCGTGGACTGTTTTAAAAACTACTTTTGCCCAGAAGTAAAAATAAAATATAAAAAAAAAAACTTGAGCAAAAAGTCATTACTCTTTTGGATAACTTAACATAGGGAGACTGAGTAGCTTTTTAATAATACAACAGCTCTGATTCAACCAATGGATTAGGGAGCAATAGCAACTTTCAAGGCTTATTATTTCTGCAGAATATTCGTGAACTTTTTCTGCACAGCGATGGTTAATCTTCGATACAACAATTTTTGAATAACTACAACATCAGAGATACATTAGCGAATCATGGAAGCAATTAAAATCAACCACAATGAACAATGTTTTGATACAAATATGGCCAAAATGCATCAAATCTAATGATTAGTTAATTCTCTTCCTGAAGTTCGACAAAATATATTTAGCTTAGCAAACGATGTTAGTTTTGGTTAGTTTTCGCTTTACGGTCAACTTTTTGGGAACGTATCTATGCCGTTAAGCGAGGTATTGCTGTCTATAAAAGTGAAAGTATGTATGTGTGCTTGTATGTATGTTTGTTGCTTATTGGCGTCTAAGTCGCTGAACCGATCGTAGGCTATATCTCAAGTCTGCGAACCGGTTCGAAAGCGGTTAAAAACGGTTAAAAATGGTTCAGAGCCATATTTCAGAAGTCAGTCAAGCTATGAACTTGAAATCTGGTCTGTAGATTGGTAATATGGAGTTTGACATTTTAATGGATCAGGACCACTATCGAACCGCTTAAAAAGTGTTTCAGAGTCATACCTCAGAAAGCAGTAAAGCTATGAACATGAAATCTGGTCTGTAGGTTGGTAATATGAAGTTGGATTTTTACTGAATCAAGACCGTTATCGAACCGGTTTCGAACCGGTTAAAAAGTGTATCAGAGCCATATCTCAGAAGTTATTTTATTTAATTACCTTAGAAAGCAGTAAAGCTATGAACATGAAATCTGGTCTGTAGGTTGGTAATATGAAGTTGGATTTTTACTGAATCACGACCGTTATCGAACCGGTTTCGAACCGGTTAAAAAGTGTATCAGAGCCATATCTCAGAAGTTATTTAATGTATGATCTTGAAATCCGGTCTGTTAGGTAGGTAATAAGAAGTTGTATATTTGACTGAATCAGGACACGAATCGAACCGGTTAAGAAATGGTTCAGAGCCACACTTAACAAGTAAGTTAACCTGTGAACTTGAAATCATGTCTGTAGGTTGGCAGTAAATAGTTGTATATTTTACTGAATCAGGATCGGAATCGAACCGGTGTCGAACCGGTTTAAAAATAGTTCAGGTAAATAGGTATGTGGGTCTATATTGTGAGTATAAGGCTTTAAACGTATCTCAAAACTAATTTAAGCTATGAACTGGAAATTTTATTATTGAGAACGTTCCCAATTTAAAACTGATTTTGAACAAGTTTGAACAAGCTCGAATGTTAATATAAGCTAATATACAGCTATGTTACGGTTTTTACTAAAGTGAATTCAAATTTTTTACATGTTCTCTTTTCATGTATATGGGGTTTAGTGACCTGTTTTTGATTTTACTCAAAGTTACATCTGGCTATTTCGAGGTCTATGGTTGAGTATAAATCTTTATAACCGACATTCGTTTTTCGTTCGTTAATTAATTAATTACAACAAATTGGTAAACAAACACCTTCAAACAAAAAACCATAGCCATAACAAAATTCGGGCTGCGAATTTACAACATTGGAATTCCTATGTATTTATTCGCCGCCTGCAGTTGTTTAAATACTAACTGGATGTTTGTTTGAAGTGTGAACAGCAAAACAAGTCTGCTGATGAGAGAGTTTGGTTATATTAGAAACAGCGATCGTTGTACGGACATACCCAATTGCTATTCCAAAATGTTGTAATTAATATCTGTTGATTTGTGTTGGTTATAAAGATTTATACTGTTCTCTTTTCTATTTAACAATCAAGGTAAACCGTATCAAACCTTTAGTTTCTACTTACTCTCTACTCGACGAATTCAAATTATAATTTTTTAATCTGATTAACCCTATCAATTTGATACAACAGCATTTTTAACAAATTCGAATTCGACGATTTTTGTCGAAAGTGAAAACCGGAACAGGCCTGATAAGCTTTCAGCCAGTTAAAAATTGAATGTAAACGCTCTCATAAAAAACATATCCACAGATTGCAAAGGACCCGGGCGATGCCGAGTATTCAGCTAGTAATTGATATATAATTACACAGTGCTACAGCCAAAATATACTTTCGAAATAAACTAGCATACGCTGTAGAGCAGATCGAGTATAGCATTTCCTCATACTTGGTTTTTCCCTAACGCTCCAAAATCTGAAGTTATGGGCCAATAACCGCTTTTTGCTTTTCTACCTCAATTAAATTGATATAACTCGCGCATGGACCGTCTGATTGTTTATAGCTTTGTCAATTCCGAAAGCGATGAGAGGAATTGAATACATTATAATTAAGGGCTTTACTGATTTAACGCGATGGCTGAGAAATGTGGCTTACAGATTTGACATTTTTAACTTTTTTTTCGAAATTTCTACCACCACTGGTTTAACTATTTTATTCTATGCGATTTTGCCTTAAAGTTTATTATGAGAGCAAATTGAATTCTCCGTTGAACAAATGTTGTCCCAATGCCCCTATAAGAATGCTCTGTTTTGTTTGGCGCCAGATTCAAATAATCTTTTTTATAGAATTTGAGTATTGCCGGCTCTAGGTCAAGTAAAAACACACAAATATGTATGATGCTTTCCAATATATTACGGTTGCTTCTCGGCAACCATTTTCAGGGACACAAAATAATTTACCAATTAGTAGTGTCCCTGAAGATGGTTTTATTTTAAGGCTTAAATCATTCTCACGATCCAGAGGATTGGCGACTATTTATTGGTGGTTTTAAACCATATTTTTACTTTGCATAACAAGCGAATGTTTTGCATTAATCTGGATATTTGCAGCTCCAGGCAGCTCATTGTTTGGAATCTGGTCATTCTAAACGGCTTCGATCACACATTTTTATGGCTCTCACAAAGAGTTTGTGCCTATCCACCCACGTTTGTGACACACTTGGCCCTGCGGCCCGCTACCGTCGACCGTCTCCCGAACACACCAATAAAAATGATATGAAAAAAAACGAGAAGGCCAAGCTAACTTCGTCTGTGCCGAAGTTTTTATACCCTTACAAATGCTGTATTTAAAATGACAGAGTTTAAGAACGATTACATAAAATATAAAAATGTTTGTAACTAAAATCCATTTTCCGACAGATAAACATCGGATTTCAAACATATCAAATTAACAATCGCCGAGCTTAAGAACGATAAAATTGAAAACAAAACAGTTTTTCCTCACTAAGACTGATTTTCCGACCGATCGGTTCTATGGTAGCCTTAAGATATAGTCATCCGATTTCGACCACATTTTGCGAATCTATTTGAAAACATAAAAAAAGTAATCAGCGAGTCTAAGGACACTAACATTAAAACAAAAAAATGTTCTTACTAAGAACCATTTTCGACCGATCGGTCCTATGAGATATAGAGATATACCAGGAGATATAGTCACCCGATGTCGATCAACTTTTTCAAATTAGTTTAAAAGCGTTTAATATTAATAATTACCGATCGGACCTATGAGATATAGAGATATACCAGGAGATATAGTCACCCGATGTCGATCAACTTTTTCAAATTAGTTTAAAAGCGTTTAATATTAATAATTACCGACCTTAAGATCGATTTACTTAAAAACAAAAAAGTTTTTTTTTTCACTAAGACCTATTTTCCGACCGATCGGTCCTATGGCAGCTATATGATTTAGTCATCCGATTTTGACCAAAATTTGCAAATTTGTTTGAAAGCATATAATATTAATAATGGTCGAGTTTGAGAACGCTAACATTGAAAACAAAACAGTTTTTCCTCACTAAGACTGATTTTCCGACCGATCGGTTCTATGGTAGCCTTAAGATATTGTCATCCGATTTCGACCAAATTTTGCGAATCTATTTGAAAACATATAAAAAGAGAAGGCCAAGCTAACTTCGTCTGTGCCGAAGTTTTTATACCCTTGCAGAAGGAATCCCAGCCAAGAAAAATCTCTGAATTTCGGCTAGAGAAGTCTCAGCGGGAAGCGAAATAAAGAAACACCCACACATAAGACAGCGCAAATAGTGCGCTGCTATAAAATTTCGGAAACAAAGTTCTGCACAAAGGCGCCCCCTTCAGTTCATGTTTCCATCCTTACTGTAAAATTGTGGTGCATACTTTTAGGCCGCAAAATTCATAGTGAGGTGTATTTTGTTCATAGTGAGGTGTATTTTGTTCATAGTGAGGTGTATCTTGATCGAGTTCCATTCAATTGCTTTCAATTGAAACCAAATTGACCATAGTGAGGTGTATCTTGATCGAGTTACTCTCAAACTGTAAGTTTCTTTCCATGTTTTAAACCATGTTTCTTTCCATGTTTTTAACCATGTTTCTTTCCAATGCAAAATCGGAAGCTTGATAAAACATCACCCGATGTGCCTGTTGGTGCAATGTCGATTTGCGACTTGGCACGAATCTCCTCGACGAAAAAATGGAAGATCTTCCTACAAAATCTGATATCGAAAGCATTTCCGAAGGAATTAAATAGGAAATGGGTGCTATGGCCACACAAATAAAGCAACTGGGAGACGAAAACGAGCAGTTGAGACAGAAAGTCTCTACTCTGCGAATGGACATAGAGTCAGACAAGAAAACTATCAATAACTTGCTTGAGCAGCAGAAAAAGATAAACGTTGTGATTAGGGGAACGAGACGGAAAAATGGCCGTAATAACTGAATGCGAGACACAAGCAGCCGCAGAACAAGTCTCAAAGCTGCGCGGTACTCGTCTTTATATCGAAAAAGATCTGACTGTGGTCAGACAATAAAATAAAGTGGCCCTTCTTGAACTAAGGAATCGTCTTAATTCCATTAGCAGTACCAAGAAAATCTTTGTGCAAAACGACAATATAATCATTGGTGGGGTTTGGATGGCTTTCAACTTTAGTAGGGTCTTAATGTGCCAAGGAAAGCCAGCAAAAGACAAATTAATGGAGCTGTATGGCGAAAAAATTAATGTATCCTGCATGTCCTTTGAAGGATTGAAGGAAAAAACGAACACAAAAAACTAAGTACATATAGGAACAAAAATTTAGAATATAAGCAAATGAAAAATAATTCTCAAAATAAAATAGCCTTAATCGCTCATACGCAATACCTTAATGCTCAACGGACCACTATGTTCTTCCCGCTTACATTAACTGCAATAGGTGGGATGCAGACATATCCAAATTGTATGACGTTCTAAATAATGAGGAATGCAAGGATAACCTGATGATTATTGGTGACTGTAATGCGAGGATCGGTGAAATGCAAATATGTGGATCTAATCCTCAGGTTGTATAAAGTCTTAGACTCTAATGCCCGCAAGTTTATTGACGTGGCAGAAAATTATAGCTTCACTTTGGCTAATGGAAGATCTACTAGCGATGCCATAGGAGATTACACTTTTATAAGAGGCACTGCTCGATCCACAATAGACTATTGTCTGGTGAGAGGCTCGTGGATAGAGATGCTAGAAGATCTCAAAATAAAAGAAATGAATTTCTCGGATCATATGCCTCTAGAAGCCTCCCTTTGCATTGACCAACCAACTTGCACTGAACAACTCAGACTACTGCCAAAACTAAGATGGTCATATAAACATGCAGATGAGTAGAGAAGAAATATAGACAGCAACATCGGCTCTGTAACAGGCAACCAAGCGAACTCCAATATTGAAGCAATAAGTCGTCTCACAAACTGATTAAAAGTGTTGGATTATCCCACAAAGAGGAGTGGTACAACAAAAGATGTAAATTAGCGCGGGACAAATCGTTTAAACTGCTTAGAATCGCCAAGAGTGAAAACTCGGAAGAATCTATGATTCGATATCAGCAAGCAAACAAAACATACAAGCACATTTGTCAAGAAGCCAAAATACAGTTCTATGTAAAGCTAGCCGCATCTCTAGAAGATATCCGTGACAGCAAGTCGTACTGGAGCACCATCAGAAGATTAAATGGAATCTATTTTGTAAAAGGCATAGAAGTGGACGCCGGTTAGCAGAACCTTTGTAAAAAAGATGGTGAGGCAAATTTTATAAACTCAGCGTACAACAATATATTGCAAACCGGAAAAGACCCCAACAGTTTTCAGAAAGCCATAATATTCCCAATTTTCAAGAAAGGCGATCCAGAAGTAACCAGCAACTACAGAGGAATAACTTTTCAGAATGCGATAGCTAAAGTTTTCTCTGCCGTTCTCCTTGAACGTCTAAGTAAGTGGCTCAACACTGTCGACGTTCTAACACACTTTCAGTCGGGATTTCGAAAAGGATACTCCACAGTAGATAATATCTTCTGTCTGAATACCATTGCGCGAACCTATTTAGACAACGACAAAAAACTCTATGGAGTCTGGAGTTAAGCAAGGATGCTTGCTAAGACCTGTTCTCTTATCGATATTCCTAAATGATATAGTGAAATTCATAATACTCATAATAAACGGAAATAAAAACCTCATTATACGCAGATGATATAAAGGTCTTCGCAGAAACACCCAAGGCTATGCAAGACAATATCAATGCTTGAGAGAAGTATTGCAAAGAGTGGGGGCTTACAATTAACTGCGAAAAATCAAAGGTGCTAGTTTTTAAAAAACACTGGAGAAAGCTTGCGTTTGCGGAAAAATGGCAACTGGGCGACATTGATTTGGAGGTGGTAAAATCATACAAATACCTAGGAGTCTGGATTTATCACAATGCCCAATTTAACTTTCACCTGGAAGAAAAACTAAAAGATGCTAAAGTAGCTTGGAAAACGATACTAGGCAAAAAAGAGGTTCCTACCAGCACAAAGCTGTTTAATATAATGTGTTATGGAACACAAGTACGGGCGATACAACGATACGAAGAAGTGGAAAGTCTTCAAAGATACTTTCTCAAGAAAATTTTTCGTCTACCACAATACACACCGAACAGAATGTTATATCTGGAGACCGGACTATCGTTACTTCATTTATATACAGTTAATCTGCACTTCGATTATATGCAAAAAGCCTTAACCCTGGAAGAAAGAAGGGTACCTTGGATCTTGGCAGAATATATATTAAAAGAACGTCTGCAATGTTTCTGAGAGTGGGGCTGTCTAGCCGCGGAACATGGAGTTCGACTGAATCTTGAAGCTAACGCGACATGGAAAACTTGGGCTAAGAACATCACAATTAAAATGGATGCAGCATATAGGATGAAATTTGTTGAAGAATCCGCAGCTGCACTACGATCTGGGAGAGAATAATTATTTCTCCGATGAGTTCTCCATTGAAGGAATAAGAAGTGTTTTTATGGTCAGAGGTGAGATATTAAACTTGAAGGAGGGAGCTAGAAAATGTCATCCATTACATTGAAGGTTGCCCGATTCTTCGGGAACTCCGGCTCTTAATTTTCGGAAAATGTACCCTGTTTCCGCACAAAATATTAAACATCCTCAACGGCGCGGACTGGTCAAAGCTGCAGAGTTATGTGATTAAAGCCTTAGCACATAGAAATAGAATCATAACGGGATTATTTTAAAAGGAAATGATGTTTTATTTAATGTGTTACTTATTTATAATATTTGTAAATCATGCTAGCACTAATCCTCAAACCCAAAGCGCATGGCTGAACGATCTGGTATCTGGGGAAGACCCGGGAAGCCAGGTGTATTAGGCTACATGTAGAGGGTGCGAGGTGGTGAGCGACAGACGGTTCTTTAACCAAGTCGCCTAGAAACTAAACTTTTAATTTTTTAATTTTTCTTGTGTACCATACGATACATTTCTATAAATTTAATTCATTCTGTTTACAAAAAATAAAAAACTACTACTACTAAAAAAACTACTTAAAAACAAGTAAGAGCGCTGCAGTCGAGTTTCCCGACTACAAAATACCCTGTTCAATTGAGACACATATACAAAGACACTCACATACACAAACGCATACACACATACGAGCGTACACAAACACACACAAGCTCACACGCGGCCTGCGCAGGCAGCGCTGCGTGCATGAAGTGGCTGACACCCAACGGACATGGCTATATCGACTCGGCTGTTGATGCTGATCAAGAATATATATACTTTATAGGGTCGGAGAAGCTTCCTTCTGGCTGTTACATACATTTGCACAACTTCATGATCCCCTTTTCCCATTTTTAATGGGAACAGGGTATAACAAAAAAAATGTATTACTAAGAACTATTTTCGAGCGATCGGTCCTATGGCAACCATAAGATATGGTCACCCGATGTCGATAAACTTTTTCAAATTAGTTTGAAAGCGTGTAATAGTATGAATCATCAACCTTAAGAACGATTTACTTGAAAACAAAAAAGGTTATTTTCCCTAAGACCCATTTTCCGACCGATCGGTCCTAAGGCCGATTTTGACCAAAGTTTGCAAATCTGTTTGAAAGCATATAATATTATTAATGGACGAGTTTAGGGACACTTACATTGAAAACAAATAAGTTTTTCTCAGTATGACCCATTTTCCGACCGATGGTTCCTATGACAGCTATAAGATATAAACATCCGATCTTGACCAAAATTTGCAAATAATAAATAATAATAATAATAATAATAAACTATATATATTCTTGATCAGGACGACGAGCTGAGTCGATTGAGCTTTGTCCGTCCGTCTGTCTTTCCGTCTGTCTGTCCGCTTGTCTGTCCGTCTGTTTCTACGCAAACTAGTCTCTTAGTTTTAAAGCTATCGAGCTCAAATTTTGCACAGAGTCTTCTATAAGGTTGTCAAAAAAGTCTTGCGGCATTTTTATTGAATTTTCAATTGTTCATAAAATTGGTTATAATAATGCGATTTAAGTCAAATATGCGCCGTTTTGTTCGATGACGAGTTCCCAACGAGATGCCAACTTCATAATGCCCCTCTTATAGAAGCTCGCTTCCCTATTGGCAAAAAACTCGGAGAGCCAATTTTCACAGGACTCTCTTGTGGCCAACTTCCGACTACCAAGCTCGTTCGCCATGGACAGAAATAGGTGGTAATCACTTGGTGCGAGATCCGGACTATACGGTGGATGCAAAAGAACCTCCCATCCGAGCTCCCGGAGCTTCTGGCGCGTCACCAAAGATGTGTGTGGCCTGGCGTTGTCCTGATGGAAGACAATTCGGCCTCTGTTGATCAAAGATGGCCTCTTCTGCATGAGTGCTGCATTCAAGCGGTCCAGTTGTTGGCAGTACAGGTCCGAATTGAGCGTTTGGCCATAGGCGAGCAGCTCATAGTAGATGATTCCCTGCCAATCCCACCAAACACACAGAAGAACCTTCCTGGCCGTCAATCCAGGCTTGGCCACCGTCTGGGCAGCTTCACCGCTTTTCGACCACGACCGTTTGCGCTTCACGTTGTCGTAAGTGACCCACTTTTCATCGCCAGTCACCATCCGCTTCAAAAACGGGTCGATTTTGTTGCGATTCAGAAGCGATTCGCATGCATCCATACGGGCAAAAATGTTTCTTTGCGTCAAGTCGTGTGGCACCCATACATCGAGCTTCTTTTTGAATCCAAGCTTCTTCAAATGGTTTATAACGGTTTGATGACTCATGCCCAGCTCTTGGCCGATGCTACGGCTGCTACTATGCCGGTCTCTTTCGATCAATTCAGCGATTTTATCGCAATTTTCGATGACAGGCCTTCCGGACCGTGGCGCATCTTCGATCACCTCTGCACCAGAACGAAAACGTCGAAACCATCGTTGTGCGGTGGAAATGGAAACTGTATCGGGTCCATAAACTGCACAAATTTTATTGGCAGCATGAGATGCATTTTTGCCTTTATCGTAGTAGTACTGTAAAATATGCCGTATTTTCTCTTTATTTTGCTCCATGTTTGCGACGCTATAACTCACGAACGACTAAAAACAAACAACAATAAATCAAACACGTGTTAGCGCGTGAAAAGAGCTTTCCAAAAAGCTCTAGCGTGAACCGATGCGACGAATACAACTAGAACTACGCGCTTGCAAAGACAAGCTTGCGGAAATACCGGAAGACTTTTTTGACAACCTTATATTTACTGCACGCTGCTAATACGTCGGAACCGACCGGATCGGATGACTATATCTTATAGCTGCCTTAGGAACCATCGGTCAAAAAATGGGTCTTAAAGAGAAAAACTTGTTTGTTTTCAATGTAAGTATCCCTTAACTTGTCTATTAATAATATTATATGCTTTCAAACAGATTGGCAAACTTTGGTCAAGATCGGATGACTATATCTTAAAGCTGTCATAGGAACCATCGGTGGGAAAATGGGTCTTAGTGAGAAAAACTTATTTGTTTTCAATGTAAGTGTCCCTAAACTCGTTCATTAACAATATTATATGCTTTCAAACAGATTGGCAAACTTTGGTCCAAATCGGATGACTATATTTTATAGCTGTCTTAGGACCGATCGGTCGGAAAATGGGTCTTAGTGAAAAATTTTCTTGTTTTCAAATAAATCGTTCTTAAGGTCGGTGATTCTTAATATTACACTCTTTCAAACTAATTTGAAAAAGTTGATCGATATCGGGTGACTATATCTTATGGTTGCCATAGGACCGATCGGTCGAAAATAGTTCTTAGTAAGAAATTTTTTATGTTTTTAATATTAGCGTCTTTAAACTCACCGATTACTAATTCTGTATGCTTTCAAATATATTCGCAAAATTTGGTCGAAATCGGATGACTATATCTTATAGCTGCCATAGGACCGATCGCACAGTGGGCCAGCTTGTATGGAGACTGCGGCCAAAAATACTTTCCGTAGATATATCGACTTGAAACTTTCTTTGCGGCTTTATAAAACCGTTAGATATGAGATTTATTTAAATGGGAGTGGCTAAACTCTCACACTCCCACCCCTACCATACAATTTTACCAAGTTTAAGAAAAAAGTTATATTAAAATTTTTTATTTATTTGGTTTTGTTTTGTTAGTTTTTGTATTAAAAGCCTTCACTTAACATAAAAAACTTAATAAATTAAATTGATCCTCAAAAAATCAAATTCATAATAAAACATACTAAATATCGCTGCAATCTCAGCTTTTGAAGTAAATCCGGTAAATAAAATATAGATTTTAGTCGAATTGACTTGTTCTTTAATGGAACACTCAAAAAAGAATCAAACACTAAAAACAACAGAGACCAGGAATGTAACAGTTGCACCGCAGTAACAAATAGCAAAAAAAAACAAGCACACTAGGCTTTGGGATATAACACAACTTCCGGCACTTTCCGGCAGCTAAACTTTGTAGTTTTAGAATCTTAGAAGGTTGACCAATTTTATCAAACAAGTCCAATTGGGGGAATCAGGGGGGATCATCACTATTACTTTAGCTGAATTTATATCACATGGACAATGGCACACACAAAAATAGTACTGACAAAACATACATTTTTATACCCGTTACTCGTAGAGTAAAAGGGTATACTAAAGTCGTGCAAATGTATGTAACAGGCAGAAGGAATCATTTCCGACCATATAAAGTATATATATTCTTGATCAGCATCAACAGCCGAGTCGATATAGCCATGTCCGTCTGTCCGTCCGTCCGTCTGTCTGTATGAACACCTAGATCTCAGAGACTAAAAGAGCTAGAGCAACCAATTTTGAAATGTAGACTCCTATTGTCTGCACGCAGATCAAGTTTATTTCAAATTTTTGCCACGCCCACCCCCGCCCCCACAATAAAAAATGTTGAATAGCTCCCACAATTTTTGAGATATCGATCTCAAATTTAAAACTGAAGTTTATATTCGCAACATCTATAAGTTAAAATCATCTATGAGTTAAAAAAATGTTGCATACTTTTCGGCTGTCTCACCTCAGGCACACAGGATGGCTATTAAACATTTCTATGCATGAGTAACGGGTATATCGAAGTCGGTTAGAGCCGACTTTAACTTACGCTCTCGTTATAAAAGAACTCAACAAACTAAAAACATTAAGCTTATTAAAAAATAAAGCTAGCACCTTTCTTTTGACGATTCAGTTTAAGTTTCTTTAATATTAGTTTGATTTAATATTGTTTTAAATTTCATTTAAATCTCAAAAAGCTCTCACAGTATGTGTCCTTCAGTCCAGGTTTCTGCGCAGACTATCGGGAGTACTCTGGTATATGTGCGCAAGACATTTGGAGAGTGACCTCAGTGTGCCCAAGATTGATGACGTAATCAATATACAGGCAGGTGATTACGTGGAGATACTCAGAATTCACCCCAACACACTAGCCGGAAGACTCTTGCGCAGACGAAAGAAAGCAGGAAGTAGAGTAATAGCCTATTTCCACTGGCTTCATTTCTTATCATTTTCATTTCTAAAAATGATGCTGTTTCCATTGACAAATCTTCATCATTTTGATATTCGCAATGCCACGTTGACAAAAACAGCTGAATGGTTTGATTTAAACAACAGGCGCCACTTTCAAACTCACGGGGAATTTTTGCAATATTTACCCAAAAAAAGACATACCCGGAAAGAAAGCAATTACCCTGGGCGAACGCATTGTTAACGCCCTGAATAATCAGCAGAAAGCTAAATACACAACTTATTTTGACTAAATTATATTATAAACAAAATTGCGCCTTATTTTTAAATTCAAATCAATAGTTTATTGGTGATGACACTTTCTATTTCCTGAGAGTAACGAGTAGTGCCAGAGAGTAGCGAGTACTTTTTAAAAAAATACCAAATTCCTTCGTGGGGAATGCCATCATTTTTGAGAAATGAAGGAAATGAAGGGCAAAATGCAACAACAATTTGTATGGAAGAAATGATATCATTTTCTTCATTTCTTGTCATTTCAAGAAATGAAGCTTCATTTCTTTGGTGGAAATAGGCTATAAGTTCATTAACATCTATATTTTCTAGCTTTTCAGGTCGTTGTTTTCCCACCCCAAAACTGCGTAGGTATTTCCAGAATTGACTTGATGATATTGGGTTGCTGAATTTTTCAAAAAAGAATGCCCGCTTAGACAACTTGCATAGTCGGTTGGCTTCCACTCTAAATTTTTTGAAAACTTATGCGAGACGATTCATTTGATGCAAAAATGAGTGAACTTGAAAAAAGAGCATGGATTTCATTCAAGTCCCTATGTCAAAATTTTTTAGGAAACTACACTCTGAGAAAAAATAGAGAATTTCGCTCTTGAATCAAGAGCATTCGTTCTCAAAAGTACGGTGAGAGTGAAAATTCTTGATCCAAGAGCGAAATTCTTGATTCAAGAGTGATTTTTTATCCCGACATTCCTGATTCAAGAGTTTCAGCTCTTGATCCAAGTATGAATAATTATTGATTCAAGAGTTTCAGTACTTGATCCAAGAACGAATAATTCTCAAAATAAAAAAATTAAAAAGAATATTTGGGGTGGATGGGGGGTGGGAGAGACACGACCGACCCGACCCGACCGACGTGGTTGGTCCGTCTCGTCTACCTCCCCCGTCCCACTCACCATTATCAACCACACCAAGCCCAACACCACCAACCCCAACACCACCACCCCACCCACCAAACTTTGTTTTAAGTTGTGATTGATTTTGAGATAACCACATAGATATTTTTTTTTTTTACTTACTTTTCTGGGACTTGAACTCGGTACCTCGAAAGACTGAAACACACACAGGCGACGGGCAGCTTAACGAGCTCAGCTAAACTTCGTAAGGTAAAAGACGCGACGAAATGACACTTATAAGTAAACGCAGTTGCCTTTCGTACGCATCGCACAACAACAAACTGCGCATGCGCTATTCTCTCAACGACCAACTGCGTATGCGCTCTCTTTCTCTACGAGAGCGAGTCCAACGCAATTCTCTCAACGACAAATTGCGCATGCGCCCTCGCTCTCTGAGAGAGCGACTCCAACGCTGTTCTCTCAAAGTTAAGTTGCCCTCACCCCCCTTGCCTATAAAAAACCAAATTGAGAACGTTTAGAGCGAAATTCTTGAAAATTCAAGAACGTCTAATTTTTTTTTTCAAGAGCGCTCGTACTCAAATTATTCGTTCTAGTTTTTTCTTAGTGTATAGAAGACCTGATTACGACAAGGTGGTTAAAGAATTTACAGAGGCTTATGCTGAAATGGGATGTAGAAAGTCTATAAAAGTAAATTTTGTACATTCCCACTTGGATTTTTCACAAGTAACCTAGGTCAATTTGGTGACGAACAAGGTAAACGGTTTCATCAAGAAATAGCTGCAATGGAAAAGCGATTTAGTAACAAAGATCCAGTTAGAGTTCTTTCCACCTATTGCTGGTCTCTAATGCGAGAGAGTGATGATACCACACTAAAACGTTAAAGGTCATCTGCACATTTCCAATGCAGCCAAGCTAAAAGCCACTTAGTCCACCAATAAAAGCATAACCTGGAATTTTCCCATTTTCTTAAGCGCATCTATTTATTTTTGTATTGTCCCTTACTTGAAGGGGTTAATGTAGACTTGCGGAGTTGCATCATGGAAGATTTGAAACTGGCGGCTTGGTTCTGATCCATAACAAACTTGATATTTTTGCGCATATAGGTACAAGGAGACTAAATACATAAATAGGTATTGCCGTGTAGTACATCTTTGGAGTATATTAGGGTGTCCCAAAATAATTTTCTTTTCATTTTTACGGGTGCTCAGGCATTTTCTGAAAGCTTATAGGTGTAAGTATTTTTGAGGGTTTTTCAGATTTTTCGGAAAACGCTTAGAGACAAAAATCGAGTTTTCCGTACTGATTTTGAATTTTACTTATAACTTTGTTAATAACCACGATTTTCTTAGTTATCACATCAGCATTTTTAAAGAAATATGTCAAAATTTTACTTTTATGAGCATAAACGATCAGTTTTGGCTATGCTTTTGCTCATTTACATTGGTACCATATATCACATTTTTTCGTAAATTTTATAAATAACGCATTATAACTCTTCAAATTTTGTATGAAAATCAAAAAAACTCATGATGCAGTTTAAAAGATGGGTAAATTTTAAAATTAATGAAAGAACAAAATTTTAATTTGCCTTCACCGTTCCAGAGTTATACTCTTTTAAAGCTTTGTACCCCTTGCACGAAACTATTAATATCATCATTAATTACAATTTCATATTTATTGCTATCTTAACCAAACTTTGCACGAAGCCTTTTAGTAGAAATACGCTGCACATTTGTCGGAACCTGCCGGATCGGATGACTATAGCATATAGCTGCCATAGGAACCATCGGTCAAAAAAGTAGTTTTAGTAGTTTGTCTACAACGCAAACGTCCCCAAACCTCGTATTTCTAAGTTTTGTATGCTTTTACATAATTCCACCAAGTTGTATGAAAATCGGCCAACTATAAAGTATAGCTGCCATACAAGAGATATGTCTGAATAAAAGTCTTAGTGGGAAAAACTTTTTTGTTTTCAATGCTATCTCTCCCAAACTTTTTAATGATCAATATTATTTGCTACTTCACAATTCAACCAAGTTTGATCCAAATCGGATGACTATAGCATATAGCTGCCATATGAACGATCGGTCGAAACAGTAGTTCTAGTGAGAAAAACTTTTTTGTTTTCAATGGTAGCGTCTTTATACCTCCCAGTTGTGAATATTATCAGTTTCCACACAATTTTGGGGAGTTCGGTCAAAATCGGATGAATATATCGCATAGCTGCCACATAACAAACTGGCAAGCAAATGCTCAAAGTAGTGGCGCCTTTAAGCTACAATAAACTTCAGTTGAGCTGAAGTTAGCTTTCCTCTATTGTTGATATTTGATTTCTTGAGCGGAAAAACAAACAGTAATCGCGAAATATCTCATAGTTCAAAGCTTGAAGACAATCCGATGCTAAACTGGCAAACAGCTTATAACATTATTCGTTTCATGCAATGGGTGCAAAGCTTTAAAAGAGTATAACACTTGAACGGTGAGGGCAAATTAAAATGTTTTTCTATACCCTTGCAAAGGGTATTATAATTTTGCCCAGAAGTTTTCAACGCATAGAAATATTCATTTCCGACCCCAGAAACTATATATATTCTTGATCAGTCGATTGAGCTTTGTCCGTCAGTCTGTCTGTCTGTTCTACGCAAACTAGTCTCTCAGTTTTAATACTATCGAGCTGAAATTTTGCACAGTCTTCTTTTTACTGCGCGACCACAGGAACTAACGGTCGAGAAATGGGTCTTAGTGAGAAAAACTTTTTTGTTTTCAATGTTAGCGTTCTCAAACTCGACCATTATTAATATTATATGCTTTCAAACAGATTTGCAAACTTTGGTCAAGATCGGATGACTATATCTTATAGCTGCCGTAGGAACCATCGGTCGGAAAATGGGTCTTAGTGAGAAAAACTTCTTTGTTTTTAAGTAAATCGTTCTTAAGGTCGGTTATTTTTAATATTAAAGGCTTTCGAACTAATTTTAAAAAGTTGATCAACATCGGGTAACTATATCTTAAGGCTACCATAGAACCGATCGGTCGGGAAATCAGTCTTAGTGTGAAAATCTTTTTTGTTTGCAAGGGTATAAAAACTTCGGCACAGACGAAGTAAGCTTGGCCTTCTCGTTTTTAATTAATTTTAAAATTTACCCATCTTTTAAACTGCATCATTAGTTTTTTTGATTTTCATATAACGTTTAAGAGTTATAATGCGTTATTTACAAAATTTATGCAAAATTTACGAAAAAATTTAATATATGGTACCCAAATGAGCAAAAGCATAGTCAAAACTTATCGTCTATGCTTATAAAAGTAAAATTTTGACATTTTTCTTTAAAAATGCCGATGTGATAACTAAGAAAATCGTGATTATTGACAAAGTTATAAGTAAAATTCAAAAACAGGACGGAAAACCCGATTATTGGGGAAAATTCGACGTGCGCGACCTATAACCGTTTTCAAAAAAATTTGAAAAAAAAACCTCAAAAATACTTACCCCTATAAGCTTTCAGAAAATGCCTGAGCAAAAACAAAAAATTTTTTTGGGACACCCTACAGTACATGTCGCTAATGTGTCCCATAAATTGTTATATATGGTAGGAAAATTTTAAATGAAACTTGATTTTGAACGTTAAATGGATTCTCCATCAAAATTTGGTCGCTATGGCACTTATCATATCTGAGTTCCGCCAATATAGGTCCTTTGGTACAGGGTATACGCATTGAAAATAGAACTTCAATAAAAAAGCGCCTTCTCTCAAGCGGACACGACAACAAATGATTTGGCTATGATATGCGGAATTTGAAATCGTATGCTTGGAACATACGCTGAATAATAAAATAAATAAGAAAGTCGGTTCAGCCCGACTATAATACTTTCAGCCAAGCCCTATAGGGTAACAGCACTCGAACAGGAATAATCTTAGTCCAAAATTGTCAAACAAATATGTAAGCATTAATGTGATTATATGATAAACTATATTTAAATTTCCCACCAAACTTGAGCAAAGTATACTTTTCGGGGCATTAATGTTAAATCAATCGATTTTCTGTTAACACACTAAAAAAAATACTAGATTGTCGAAGTGTGCTTAGATATCGGCGAATATCTTCGTCATCAGGTAACCAAATTTATCGAGAGAACATTTGTTCAAATGGGCTCTTATAATAAACTTTAAGGAAAAATCGCATAGTAAAAATAGTTAAACCAGTGGTGGCCGAAGTAGGAATTTATAAAAAAAAGTTGAAAATACCAGATCTGTAACCTGCGTTTCTCAGCCATCGCGTTAAATCTCTAAAGCCATTGAATATAATATAAAAGAATCTTCTCGTAGCTATCAGAATTAGCAAAGTTACATAAAATCAGATGGTCCATTCGCGAGTTATTTCAAGTTAAGTAAGCAAAATGAGCAATTATCGGTTTTTGGGCCATAACTTCAGATTTTGGGGGTCCCCGAGGAAAACCAAGTATGAGGAAGTGCTATACGCGACCTGCTCCACAGCGTACGCTATGTCAATACCCAGGTTATTAAAATTTATTAAATTTGTAGCACTGTGTGATTTAACTCTATATTAGAAAATTTTTCTTTATTTTTTTAATTTCAAAATAAATATGATTCGATACGTGACATTGCAAACGCGACACTTTTTTCCATCATTATATTTATGTGGTTTCTGTTATAATGCTAAGCAAACAATTACGGATAATTGAAATCACATAGTTTCTCATTCTTTTATAACCCTTTGTACCCTCAAAAAGATTTTAGATAGCAAGTATGTGCAATCTATAGGCTCTTTTATAAAAAAAAATAGAGAAAAGCTAACTTCGGTTCGACCAAAGTTTTTATTCCCTTGTAGCTTGTTGATTTATATAAATTAGTAGCCTGACTCCACTGACACAAATATGTAAATTCGGCCAAATGTACACATTTTTAACAAGGCCTCCTATATACATTTTCTACACCCAATTTCTATGGCTGCTATACGGTATAGTAGTCCTATCAAACTTGGTGGAATTATGTGAAAGCATAGAAAACTTATAAATACGAGGCTTGGCGACGTTTGCGTTGAAGACAAAAAAGTTTTTCTCACTAAAACAATATTTTCGACCGATGGTTTCTATGGCAGCTGTATGCTATAGTCATCCGATCTGGCCGGTTCCGACAAATGTGCAGCGTATTTGTACCAAAAGACTTCGTGCAAAGTTTGGTTAAGATAGCTTTAAAACTGATGGAGGAGACAGCATAGAAACAGACGGACGGACAGACGGACATGGCTATATGAACTCGATCGGTCGAAAAAGTAGTTTTAGTGATAAAAACATTTTTGTCTTCAAAGCAAACGTCCCCAAACCTTGTCTTTATGTCTTTCTATGTTAACTATATAGTATAGCTGCCATACAAAAGATATGTCGGAAAAAATGTCATAGTATGAAAAGCTATTTTGTTTTTAATGCTATCGCTCCCTTACTTGTTACTGATCAATAATATATGCTACCACACAATTTGCCAAGTATGATCCAAATCGAATGACTAGAGCATATAGCTGCCATAGGAACTTACGGTCGAAAAGTAGTTCTAGTGACAAAAACTTTTTTGTTTTCAATGGTAGCGTCTTTATACATTTCACTTGTGAATATTATCAGTTTCCACTTAATTTTGGGTAATTTGGTCAAAATTGGATGAATATATCGCATAGCTGCCATATAACAGACTGGCAAACAAATGCTCAAAGTAGAAGCGCCATCTTATTGCTGAGTTTGGGAAATAACTCAGCTAAGAATGCTCGACGAAAATCATTTAATTCCTTAATGTATATAAATTATACAAGCTACAAGGGTATATAAGCTTCGGTGGAGCCGAAGTTAGCTTTCCTCTATTTTTTATTTGACAATGGCATTTTGCCGGCAGTCATATTTACAAAATAATGAAAGTTACTCATTAAGAATAGCTTATATATGTAATTTATTCTTTTTTGAAAATGCTAATTAATTGCAATTATTTGAATTACCCTACAGTTATTTTAAAATATTTCTAGCATGATTTGATTCCTATATTTTAATGCTTCATGTATATGTCCTGCGAGCGTGTTCCAGTTTCGCCCATTCAAAATGTCTATGATTTGGGATTGGGATAGGGTGGACTTTTGCCAGTAAAGAATTCTTAATTCTCTTAGAATTGGGCATTCGGCCAAAAAGTGGAAAGTATCCTCCTTTGCATGCCTATTGCAAAGCGAGCACTCGTTTTCAATTGAGGTATGGGATTTGTAGGTTCTTGAAAACATTGCCCTTCCTTTGAGAGCAGTACTTTTGTTATTTTGTGTACCAATCTTGTTTCCGGCTTGTCCATCACTTTTCTCATGTATTGGAAATGCATGCCTAGAGTAAAGCAGTTCTGGAAGCCCAGTGTCAAGGTGAATTGCATAGGTGCTCCTATTTCGAGGCAGTTTGAACAGTTTCTTGATGAAAAACCGTAGCAACATCTCTACTCCATTATGTGTAGATTTTCCCCATACCTGTGATGCTTAACACATAATAGATTGAGCTGTTGCCTCAAACATTTTGTATTTTACGCTATGTAGCACATTTTGTTTACTCATCAGACTGCCCCAGGAATTGTTTAGCGCCATTAGAGATTCACTCAGCTTTAGTTTATGATGTGTTTTAAATTTTCCGTTTGCACTAAGTGTAACTTTAAGGTACTTGTAGGACGAAACTTTCAATCTCTGCACCGTTTAAACTCCACGATTCATCTTGAGCTTTGCGGCCTCTGCCATCCCTAAGGACCAGTGCTTTTGATTTTTCAATGTGGATCTGCAGGTTCGAAGTATTGCAATAGTCGTTTAAGTGACTCAGTGTCAAACGCCGTTTTAAAGTCTATAAAGCAGACAAAAAGTTTTTTTGTGGACTGCAAATAAGTGACCGCGATCGATGACAAAATAAAGATACAATTTACTTTCGAAAAATTCTTCCTAAAGCCAAACTGGCTTTCGCTAAACAAATCTCTAAGCGCTTTAAGAGTATTGAAGAGAACAGCTTCATGACCGAGCTTAGAAAGGATATACCTCTGTAGTTGGTTGCCTCTGTTGGGTTTCCTTTTTTGTATAATGGAAATATTACACTCTTTTTGAAGCAATCAGGTATTGCTCCGGCGGTGAGAATGCTGTCAAAGGTACGCGCAAGTTCTTTCACAAATTCTGGGTTGCATGTTTGAAGAATTCTGCAGGTATACGGTCTTCGCCCGGTGCCTTATTCGTTGTAGCTTTAGTGATCGCCGCCTCAATTTCCGGTATGCTAACTTGCATGTCCAGGTCGTCGTCTGATGTATATGGAAGTCCGAATTGAAATTGTACTCCACTTTGTTGCACGAAAAGGAGATATTTAAAGTAGGACGCGAGCTGCTCATTTTCCGCTTTAATTGTATTAAAACTAGCAGTGTTATTAAGTCTTCTTACCATACTTCAGAACGATTTGCAATCCTTTATTTGCACTATTTCTCTCTCGATGCGCCGGTTATATTCTTGCTCCTTTTGCTTACAAAGGCCTTTAAAGTGAAGGTTTGCATTCTGGTACTCGCTTTTCGTAGACGAAGAGTTCTCTGCTATTGCACGCTTTAGAACAGCTGTTCCCAGCCGTATGCTCTTTGGGTACGTTTCGTTATTGTAATAGCACCAAACATAGGAAATCAATGATCGTATACATGCAGGGGGCGAGGCATACAAAACGACACACACGCTAACGATTTCGTGTGTATGCGACGTGATCGACTGTGCTTAAGTTTTTAGTTGATGATTAATTGAAACGGTAAAAGAGAATTTTTTTATTTGGTGGAGCCAGGGCTTAATCCCGAAACGAATTTCGGTTCCGGTACCGGTTCCGATACGTACCGAAATGGATGTTTCGGTGAAAGGTTCTATTTCGGTTTTCAATTAATTTCGGTTTTCGGTTTCAATACGGTACCCGCATTTTTAATTCGGTATACCGGTACGTACCGGTATAAGTACTAATATTGGAAAAATACAATTCTGAGATAAATCTAAAGTATTTTATTCCTGTGTAATAAAACGAATCAGAATTCAACACAAAATGAATGATTTCACATTTAAAGTAAAATTATATAGACTATTTCATATTTCGTATTTTTTTACGTAATTAACAAATAAGAACTTATGATTACATTATATACTCGTATATATTATATTAAATATTATTTGTTTTCGAATTTAACTTTGAATTTTATACGTTCAGCATTCTTGGGATTTGCTCGCAGTAACATAATTGCATTTAATGTGGTTGAGTCCATACTACTTCTTAGCGGATTCATTATAAATTACGCCAGAGAATAGGCGTTCCACGCTTACCTTTGTAACTGGAACAGAAAGCACGACTTTTGAAATCTCATTCAATTCTAGGAACTTTTTGGAGGGTTTTGACCACCAGTTAAGAATATTTTCATGGTTTCGAACACGTTTAAGTGCGAGAAAAGTCTTAATGGAATCCACAACACATAATTGAAGTGTTTTTATCACCAAGTTTCTTTTCCTGCAATATCATATATGCTTTAACTTTGTCGGCGCTTTCAGATGAACTAGTATTAGAACTGCATTCATCATTAAGCAGTGATTGATCAGCAACCGACGAAAATTGTGCATAAATATTTTGTAAAAGATTGATACAAGTATTTTTTTGCTCAGTACTTAGCGTTACGTTATATCTAGGGCCAAAAATATGCCAAATAAAAAAGCACTGTTTTCAAAAAAGGATTTCCCTCGTTTTACTATGAACAAACTTTTTCGTTAGAGAGAACGAATTTTTGGATATTTCCAATTTGCTGTGTATCCAAATGGAATTAAAATCTTCCAAAACTAGATTTTCGGCTTGGAGTTTAGTTGTGGCCACCTCCGCTGGTTCTAGAATGCGTACAATTTGGCGGACTGAGTCCCACACATTCCGGTGCAGAAGAATGTCGTTCTCTGCAGCCGGAAAACTGGAGCAAATGTTGAAGATTCTTCCGCTAGAAAATATTTTAACATCCTGTAGGTTGATCTCCAACGCGTGACCAAAACTACGATGCGCTGTGGAAAGGCGAAAAAAAACCGAAACTGTACCGGTACCAACGTTTCGGTTTCGTTGCAGTTCTATCGGTTCCATTAATAACGATAAACGGTTTTCGGTTCTCGAAAAAATATTTTTATGGGTTCCGGTTCCTGTTCCGGTACGTGATTTGAATCGGTTTATTTCGGTTAAAGGTTCCGGTACCGGTTCCGGTATTAAGCCCTGGGTGGAGCCAAACGGTAAAGCTCGTTTGCTTTGTCTTTGCAACGATTCCATTCCAATGCATTCAAATTACGTATTTACGTTTGGTTGTCGCTGGTGAATTTAATATCCTTTCTATATCCTGGTCTACATATTATAATTCAAACGAACTTTATCCTTCTGTCCAACATGAGTTCATTGATCTGATGGCCGAGCTTTCTCTTGGCCAGAAAAATTTTGTCTGATATAATATGCAGAGACTACTTGATCTTGTTTTTGTTTGTGATATTCCCATTACTTTTGTATCAAGGGTACCACCGCTATCTATTCCAGAGGATGTATATCATCCTACATTACAGGTTGACTTAGAGTTAGAGACTTCGAGCAACCCTATTCTTCTTGAAACGAACAAAAAATTGTTTTGCTTTCGTAAGGCGGATATCTCTTCCCTTAATTAGGCGCTGCATGGTTGCGATTGATCCTCCCTTAGTTCATCTTTAAACATAGAGAATGCTACTGAAGCTTTTTATACTCTGTACCGAAGGTACATAGAGTATATTAAGTTTGTGCAAAAGTATGTAACAGGGAGAAGGAATCGTTTCCGACCCTATAAAGTATATATATTCTTGATCAGCATCAACAGCCGAGTCGATATAGCCATGTCCGTCCGTCCGTCCGTCCGTCCGTCCGTCCGTATGAACGAAGAGATCTCAGAGATGGTAAGAGATAGAGGTTTGACATGTATGGGACATATATTTCTTATACTTGCAGGCAGATCAAGTTTATTTTCAATTTTTGCCACGCCCCCTCCCGCCCCCGCAATTTGGAAAAAACTTCATATCTCCTACAGTTTTGGAGATAGATCGTTCGTTCCTTCAAGAGATACCTTGTAAACAAAATTATTTATCGATTTGCTGAAGGAATGATAAAGATCGGATGAACGATACTCAAGTTATGGGCAAAAAACGGCCAGTTAACACCACCCACCCCCCCCACCAACAACCACAGCAACATACCCTAACCGTTCAACACAGGCAATCTTAGTGCGAAAGAGAAAGAGAGAGAGAGAGAGAAACTTAGAGAGCGCACCGCGTTGTGCGCGGGGTGTTAACTGGCCGTTTGACTCCTGAGCAAATGCGAGTGTAAGGGTACAGAGTATGTTATAGTCGGACTTGACCGACTTTCTTTCTTGTTAGGATGTCTTGTTGCCTGTTTTAAAAATACTGTCCCACTCCACACTCCATTCTCTTCTTTGAGGGAACCTAATTGTTTTACTAGACACCTTTCACATTTAAAGAATATAAATAGTCTCAAATAGATCTCAAATTGATTTATCGAAAAACAAAGTTGCTCGTTCAAGATTCGTTGTTCACAATTCCGAATGCTACAAAGATTACTTGGTTAGATGCAAGTTCAGTTTTCAGCGTAGCCCAAAAAAGTTTTATGACTTTGTACACTCAAAGCGTAAATAATCTCGGTTTCCACCTTCTCTCTCTTTTTATAAAGTGACTGCCACTCCAGTAAACATGGGGTTTGTTAACAAGTGACAAACTGACGTAGTCTATACGGATTTCAGCTAGGCATTCGAGTCTGTTAACCATAAACTTGGCTTTCCTCCGGTACTATTTTTTGATTGATCGGAAACAGCGTGTCAGTTTAAATTCGAAGCTTTCCAACTCCATTCGTGTACTCTCTGGAGTTCCCAAGGGTAGCCATTTAGGACCATTGCTTTTCAATTTATTTACCTATATTAATGATATTCTTCATGCGTTGTCCTACTCTCATGTGCGAATATATGCAGATGATCTTAAACAATGTCTGTCGTACGACGATAATAAATGGTGCTTGCTTTACAATCTTCCTCTTAATAAAGAGAAATGTAAATACACGACTATTCATCGTATTATCTTTTTGAATACGGGCATTTTCACAGAAGTATAGAAAACAAACAGACATTATATTTTTATATGAAAAATTCACTCGACACCCTGGTGGACGGAAGAAATTTCTTGGGCGAGCGAGCGCGAATTTTTTAAATAATACACAAAAGCCTTTAAGAAATTGGCCTGGCAAAGCGTGGCTGCATCCGGCTATAATGTAATCGGAGCGCAAAAAATCAAGTACGAAAGTACCTTGTACCTTACCTATTAACAAGGTAAATGAAAATTAAGACCTAGGTAAGGTAAAAGGTACTCGAATTTCAAAATACCGAGGTAAGGTAAAAGGTACACAAAATATGTATCTAGGCATGTACCTAGGTACTTGTACCTGTGTACTTCCAAACACTGATTATGGGAGACTTCAACGCAAGAATCGGCCAGAAACAGCCTCCAAATGAATCACAAGTGAGCAGATATGCTAATATAGCCAGAAAATTAAGAGATCTTAAGCTCGACAAAAGGGGGCAGCGCTTCATAAATATGTGAGAATGCCTAGGCCTAACGATTCTAAACGGAAGAACAAATAGTGACTGTGATGGTAACTTCACTTTCATCAGAGGAGAGGCCTGCACTAGTTTACAAAAAAAAAAAATTAAATGACCCATTTCTACTGAAAATATTTTTAAGTGTAGTTTGGATTGGTGATCTCAAAAATCAATTTCAAACATTTTTTCATGGCAACGTTTTTTAAATATGAATTTTTTTATTTTTTCGTTAGGTGCACTTACATCTTATGCTATATCTCAATTCAAAATCATCAGATGGTGTCAAACAAGATATAAATCGAAAGGTAATTAAATAGCGTAGAGCATTGTTTTCAAATCTGTTTAGAAGTTTGAATACAATGACCAAAAATATTTCAAAAAAATAGATTTTTTGCTCGATAATACAAGAAATTTCCTTTTGAATTTCCTTGCAAAAATATAAAAAAATCCAACAAAATTATTTTTATTCTTTCGACTTAAGAATCGTACTTCTCTCTCTCTCTCTCACTAAGATTGCGTCTCTTGAACGGAATGTTGTGGTTATGGGTGGGGGGTGTTCACAGGCCGTTTTTTGCTCATAACTTTAGTATCGTTCATCCGATCTTTATCATTCTTTCAGCAAATCGATAAATAATTTTGATTACTAGAAATCTCTAGAAGGTATGAATCATCTATCATCAAAACTGTGGAAGATACACGTTTTTTCCAAATTGCGGGGGCGTGAGGATGCGTGTCAAAAATTGAAAATAAACTTGATCTGCCTGCAAGTATAAGAAATATATGTCCCATACATGGCAAACCTCTATCTCTTACCATCTCTGAGATCTCTTCGTTCATACGGACGGACGGACAGACAGACAGACGGACATGGCTATATCGACTCGGCTGTTGATGCTGATCAAGAGTAAATATACTTTATAAGGTCGGAGACGATTCCTTCTTGCTGTTACATACATTTGCACAAACTTAATATACTCTGTGTACCTTCGGTACAGAGTAAAAAAATAGACGGTAGTGCAATGCGTCGCTTGTCAAACGAAAAATTTCAATGTGACGTCACAGACTCACAATTTTGTATTTGTTAACCAGTGTTGCCATCTTTTGCCAAGCAAAAAAATCCGTTTACGGCGGGACGGAGAGGAAAAAAAGATGTATTTTTCGACAAAAAAGTCTGGAAAAAAGCGTATGTCTTTTCTTATTATTTATACAATTATATATTTGATATATCATCAGAGTGATGAAGTTCCTCGTTCTCATTCTTACCGTAGGCCACAGTTTTGCCTATTAGCTTAAGGTAACTAGGAAGGACCTTATAATCGACGCAGCATTTCGCATGTCGACGTAACCCGTATCTACCTAGTACTTTCAATTGTTTTGGTACACGGTTTCTTTGGTCATAAAGTGAAAACGAATAAATATTTTTCAAAACTTTTTTCTGCTTTTTATTAGGTAACTTAATGGCTACAAATCGTAGAACAACTTATTCGAAAAGGCCGTGTTGTGCCTTCCAACAACGCCGAAGTCTCTCTGGCCACTCATCGCCAGCCTGACAACATCTGAATCGCAAACCAGGCTAACTCAAAAAGACTTTCATTACCTCCAGCGTCCTTGGCAGCGATAACTTAACTCCAAAACTTTACTTTCATCGTAGTTTTTTAATATCTTCTACGAAAAATACTTCCATAATGATAACAATGATTTATTTTTTTTTTATACTCTGTACCGAAGGTACATAGAGTATATTAAGTTTGTGCAAAAGTATGTAACAGGGAGAAGGAATCGTTTCCGACCCTATAAAGTATATATATTCTTGAACAGCATTAACAGCCGAGTCGATATAGCTATGTCCGTCTGTCCGTCCGTCCATCTGTCCGTCCGTCCGTCTGTCTGTCTGTCCGTCCGTCCGTATGAACGAAGAGATCTCAGAGATGGTAAGAGATAGAGGTTTGACATGTATGGGACATATATTTCTTATACTTGCAGGCAGATCAAGTTTATTTTCAATTTTTGATCCGCACCCTCCCGCCCCCGCAATTTCGGAAAAAAACGTGCATCTTTCACAGTTTTGATGATAGATGGTTCGTACCTTCTAGAGATATCTAGTAATCAAAAGTATTGATCGATTTGCTGAAGGAATGATAAAGATCGGATGAACGATACTAAAGTTATGAGCTAAAAACGGCCAGTTAACACCTCCCACCCATAACCACAGCAACATACAGGCAATCTTAGTAAGAGAGAGAGAGAGAGAGAGAGAAACTTAGTGAGTGCACCGCGTTGTGCGCTCTAATAGTTTCTCTCTCTCTCTCTCACTAAGATTGCCTGTATGTTGCTGTGACGTATGTTCTCTTGAACTGAACGTTGTGGGTATGGGTGGCGGGGGTGGGGGGTGTTCACTGGCCGTTTGACTCGTGAGCAAATGCGAGTGTAAGGGTACAGAGTATGTTATAGTCGGGCTTGACCGACTTTCTTTCTTGTTTTGGTAGTATGTTGTGCATTTGCAACAACTGCAGAGGTATCTCAAGAGGTATCAGATTCATTGTTTCGGAGTCAAGCCTTAAACTCCGGGCTCTGCAGCCAGTCTTTACGACTTTTTTGTTTGACAACTTGTGGGATTTTTGTCAAACGATCTGTAAACTTGGCTAGCACTTTGAGATGACTGTTTCCTGAACGTTAGAGGTGGCAATTAGGGTCGATAAATGACTGACAGAGGTGAAAACTATATATTTGCCTATAAGTTTTGCAAATGACTTCAAAATAAAAATAAAGCTGAAAAAAAGCCGAAATCATTTTTAAAAACTCCAGAATTTCCGCTTCCCGCTGATTCCAAATTATTCCCGCAATACGGGTTTAAAAAAAGCTAGAAAGGACGGGAAAAAAGCTGATTTGGCAACACTGTTGTTAACATTTTATGAAACGTGTGCTTCGGTAACCAAAATGAAAATTAATTAAAATGATTTCAACAATTAAAATAATTTAAAACTAAAAAATTCAAATTCCAAACCTAAGACTTACTTGTCACAGACTCAAAGTTATGCGCATGTGAAATGGAGCACCTGTAGCCAAGTAGCGTAATGTGACTTGTATCAAAGACACTACATAAATATATAGATACCGCATCTCATACAAACTTTTTTTTTTCTTTCTTGGGATCCAATATCAGCTCCCAAAAACATTCGTTTTTTGTTTTCCATGCGTCATCTATAATATCTATAAATCTTTGTTTGTATTCATTGTATCATGCATATAAGGTATATAGAATCATGCTTCTAAGGTATATAGATTCTTGTTCAGTCAGTCCTGTCCGTCCGTCCGGCTATATGAACACATAGATCTCAGAGACTAAAAGAGCTAGAGCAACCACATTTAATATGTGGACTCCTATTGTCTGCACGCAGATGAAGTTTGTTTCAAACCCACTCTCGCCCCCACAATAAAAAATGTTGAAAAATTCCCAAAATTTGTAAGATAGCTGGCCTATCGATAGCGTTTGTGGATTGAAAGAATATAAATTATATATCACGACATAAAGATCGTGCTTGGCGACTTTAACGCTAAAATTGGGAGAGAAGGAGTCTTTGGCTCGACAGTCGGCCGATTTAGCCTTCATGAAACAACCTCCGGTAACCGAGAGAGGCTAAAAGATTTTGCCGCGGGCAGGAACATGGTCATAAGTAGTACCAGGTTTAAACATCGCGACATCCATAAGGCGACCTGGAAGTCCCCTGATCAACTAACGCGAAATCAGATTGATCATGTTGTGATCGACGGAAGGCACTCATCGAGTGTTCTAGACGTGCGTGCGATTCGAGGGGCCAACATAGACTCGGATCACCACCTTGTTGCAGCCAAAGTGCGCACGCGGCTCAGTGTGGCACATGCCTCACGTACTAGTACACGTCGAAAGCTAAATGTCGATAAGCTGCAATCACAACGGACCTCTGAAGCCTACACAGCTAAACTTACCAAACTGCTCAGGGAAAACTCACCATTCCCTTCTGGTGTAAGCGAACAGTGGAATCATATATCACACTCCATGAGTACGGTTGCCAAGGAGATACTTGGATACGCCGAGCACCCTCGAAAGCAGACTTGGTATGATGAGGAATGCCGCGACGCTACTGCAGAGAAAGACGCTGCCTACAGGAGAACTCTGCAGTCGGGAGCAACGCGGGCTGTTAAAGAGCAATACCGGAAGAAAAGGAGAGAGGAGAAGCGCCTTTTCAGAAGGAAAAAGAATGAGCGAGAAAGGCGCATGCGTGAGCAAGTCGAGATGCTATTCGGCATGGGTGAGACTCGAAAATTCTATCGAAAGATTAGACGACTTACCGAAGGTTTCAAACCCGGAGTCACACAATGCAAGGACGAAAATGGAAATCTGGTCACAGATCCGCAAGTGGCGCTAGACAAATGGAGAAGCTATTTCGCCAACCTGCTGGGTGGCGACAACGAACACAATACCGCCTCTGGAGTAGTAGCGACGCCACCAATCGACAACATAGAGATAGACCCACCGGACCTTCACGAAGTCTGTGTAGCCATAAAAAGGCTTAATAACAACAAATCAGCAGGTGCAGATAACCTGCCAGCTGAACTGTTTAAGGCTGGAGGCGAGGAGTTGGTAAGGTGCATGCACCAACTCATCAGCAGAACATGGTCCGACGAGAGCATGCCCGAAGATTGGAGTCTAAGTGTAATTTGCCCACTTTTTAAAAAAGGAGACCCTGCAGTTTGCGCCAACTACCGTGGGATCAGTCTCCTTCCCATCGCATATAAGATTCTGTCGTGCATTATTTGTGAACGTCTAAAGCCGCTTATTAGCACACTGATAGGACCTTATCAGTGTGGCCTCAGACCTGGTAAATCCACCACAGACCAGATATTCACATTACGACAAACCCTGGAGAAGACCTATGAGAGAAATATCAAAACCAACCATCTTTTTGTTGATTATAAATCAGCCTTTGACACACCGATAAGGTCAAGGTTCTTTGAAGCCCTGTCTACCCTTGGTATACCAGCAAAGTACGTTCCACTTCGCATGATGACGTTGAGAAGCACTCGAAGCTCCGTCAAAATAGGAAAGAACCTCTCCGAACCATTTGATACCAAGAGAGGTTTTAGGCAGGGTGACACCCTATCGTGTGACTTCTTTAATCTACTGATGGAGTATATACTGCGCCAGTTCCCAAATGCCAACAGATCGGGCTCATTTCTTTATAAAGATCTAATGCTACTCGCATACGCCGGAGGTACAGTATATTAGTATATTAAGTTTGTGCAAAAGTATGTAACAGGGAGAAGGAATCATTTCCGACCCCATAAAGTATAAATATTCTTGATCAGCATCAACAGCCGCGTCGATATAGCCATGTCCGTCTGTCCGTCTGTCTGTCTGTCCGTCCGTCCGTATGAACGAAGAGATTTCAGAGATATATATTCTTGCAGGCAGACCTCCCACCCCCGCAATTTTGGAAAAAAAGTCATATCTCCCACAGTTTTAATGAAAGATTGTTCGTACCTTCTAGAGATATTTAGTTGTCAAAATTATTTATCGATTTGCTGAAGGAATGATAAAGATCTGACGAACGATACTCAAGTTATGAGCGAAAAACGGCCAGTTATCAGCCCCGAGAGAGAGAGATAGAGAAACTTAGAGATGAGCGTACAAGAGCGCACAACACGTAGACCTATGAGAGAAATATCAAAACCAACCATCTTTTTGTTGATTATAAATCAGCCTTTGACACACCGATAAGGTCAAGGTTCTTTGAAGCCCTGTCTACCCTTGGTATACCAGCAAAGTACGTTCCACTTCGCATGATGACGTTGAGAAGCACTCGAAGCTCCGTCAAAATAGGAAAGAACCTCTCCGAACCATTTGATACCAAGAGAGGTTTTAGGCAGGGTGACACCCTATCGTGTGACTTCTTTAATCTACTGATGGAGTATATACTGCGCCAGTTCCCAAATGCCAACAGATCGGGCTCATTTCTTTATAAAGATCTAATGCTACTCGCATACGCCGGAGGTACAGTATATTAGTATATTAAGTTTGTGCAAAAGTATGTAACAGGGAGAAGGAATCATTTCCGACCCCATAAAGTATAAATATTCTTGATCAGCATCAACAGCCGAGTCGATATAGCCATGTCCGTCTGTATGAACGCAGAGATCTCAGAGATGGTAAGAGATAGAGGTTTGACATGTATGGGACATATATTTCTTATACTTGCAGGCAGATCAAGTTTATTTTAAATTTTTGCCACGCCTCCTCTCGCCCCCGCAATTTGTAAAAAGCATGATATCTCCTACAGTTTCGTATATAGATGTTTCCCACCTGGTAGGGATATTTCGTAATCAAAATTATTTATCGATTTGGTGAAGGAATGATAAAGATCGGATGAACGGTACACAAGTTATGAGTAAAATAATAAAAAGAGCAGTTAACAGAATGCTGCAGTAACTTGGGAAATCATTCACATGCACAGAAAACAATAATGTATCTAAGACTTAACCTTGAGGGACACCACGTGTAACTGATAAGAATGACGATACATGAGGGAGGATACGACAGCCTGCTTCCTGTTGGTTAAGTATGCTCTCATTAATTTTGATGCAGTTCTAAAAAATCTAAACATTTTGCTCAATTTAGTACTCAATATATCATGATTGACTGTGTCAAATGCTTTGCTGTAATCAAGCAGCGTCAGATATGATACATACCCATCGTCTAGCTTGTTTCGAATGTCTTCCGATACTTTTAGTAGGGCAGTGATACAGATACGATTTTTTCTGATGCCTGATTGATTTTTGTTTAAGTAGTTGTGTTACGTCGGGTAATTATTTATTTGGCTAGCTACAACAGATTCGAAAACTTTGGATTGATATGGCAAGATGGCCCGTACTCATTTTTTTGTTTAAAAAATAAATATTGAAAAGAATGTTAAAATTCAATGTACAACCGTCTATGTTTGTTATGTTTAATAGCCTATTTCCATTATGATAACATATTTCGAAATTGACATTATTTTTTTAGCGTTTTCATAGGAAATGCACATATTTTGTAAAAAAAACACGAAAGAAGTCGGTCAAGCCCGACTATAACATACTCTGTATCCTTACACTCGCATTTGCTCACGAGTCATACGTGTTGTGCGCTCTTGTACGCTCATCTCTAAGTTTCTCTATTTCTCTCTCTCGGGGCTGATAACTGGCCGTTTTTCGCTCATAACTTGAGTATCGTTCGTCAGATCTTTATCATTCCTTCAGCAAATCCATAAATAATTTTGACAACTAAATATCTCTAGAAGGTACGAACAATCTTTCATTAAAACTGTGGGAGATATGACTTTTTTTCAAAATTGCGGGGGTGGGAGGTCTGCCTGCAAGAATATATATCTCTGAAATCTCTTCGTTCATACGGACGGACGGACAGACAGACAGACGGACAGACGGACATGGCTATATCGACTCGGATGTTGATGCTGATCAAGAATATATATACTTTATAGGGTCGGAGATGATTCCTTCTGGCTGTTACATACTTTTGCACAAGCTTAATATTCTCTATGTACCTTCGGTGCAGAGTATAAAAACATTTGTTTTCATGCCCTTACCGAGATTTGAACCCAGGTCTTGCTGATTTCTAGTCTCAGTCCTTAACCTCTACATCATTTCTGTTAAATTTGCTATATCAGGGGTGCCACAGAATTCACTAGCAATTTGGCTTCTAGCGATTTGTCAAATCGCACGAAAATTTTCGCCATGCCAGAGAACTTCGAGTGATTTCATTTTTATACCCTTGCAAAGGGTATTATAATTTTGCCCAGAAGTTTGCAACGCATAGAAATATTCATTTCCGACCCCATAAACTATATATATTCTTGATCAGGGCGACGAGCTGAGTTCATTGAGCTTTGTCCGTCCGTCTGTCTGTCCGTCTGTCTGTCCGTCTGTCTGCCCGTCTGTCTGTCCGTCTGTTTCTACGCAAACTAGTCTCTCAGTTTTAAGGCTAACGAGCTGAAATTTTGCACAGAGTCTTCTTTTTACTGCACGCGGCTAATATGTCGGAACCGACCGGATCGGATGTCTATATCTTATAGCTGCCATAGGAACCATCGGTCAAAAAATGGGACTTAGTGAGAAAAACTTTTTTGTTTTCAATGTAAGCGGCCTTAAACTCGGCCATTGTTAATATTATATGCTTTCAAACAGATTTGCAAATTTTGGTCAAGATCGGATGTTTATATCTTATAGCTGTCATAGGAACAATAGGTCGGAAAATGGGTCTTAGTAGAAAAATTTTTTTTGTTTTCAATGCTAGCGTCATAAAACTCGGCGATAATAAATATTATATGCTTTCAAACAGATTTGCAAATTTTTGTCAAAATCGGATGACTATATCTTATAGCTGCCATAGGACCGATCGGTCGGAAAATGGGTCTTAGTGAAAAAAACTTTTTTGTTTTCAAGTAAATCGTTCTTAAAGTCGGTGATCCTTAATATTAAACGCTTTCAAACTAATTTGAAAAAGTTGATCGACATCGGGTGACTATATCTTATGGTTGCCATAGGACCGATCAGTCGGAAATTGAGTCTGAGTGAGAAAAACTTTTCTGTTTTCAATTTTATCTTTCTTAATCTCCGCGATTGTTAATTTGATATGTTTTCAAAAAGATTCGCAAAATTTGGTCGAAATCAGATGTTTATCTGTCGGAAAATGAGTTTTAGTTAAAAAATTTTTAGATTTTTATGTAAGCGTTCTTAAACTCTGACATTTCAAAAACAGCATTTGCAAGGGTATAAAAACTTCGGCACAGACGAAGTTAGCTTGGCCTTCTCGTTTAATCTTGTACAAAAACCCTTTCAAACTTGACTGCGTACGGTCGACACATCGCAAGAGCAAATTAGAGTAAGCCTTGGTTAGTTCTTTTTTAAACGAAATAAACTTTATTTTCTTCAACGGAGTTGAATGTTTTGTGTTTGTGTGTGTTTTAGTTATTTACATTTTCTTCTTTCTGAAAAACCTATATAAATTGTAAATTCTTAATCCGCCGATACTGAGACTTGAACTCAGCACCTTCTGCGCACTGAAACACTGACACCACCGCTTTACCATCGAGCGTCAGCTGTTAGGCTCAACCATTTGCACTATAAGAGCAGAGATTTTTGCAGCCTGAGTTCTTATACTGCAACTGGCTGCGCTTAACAATTGACCCCCTACGGCATAATCGGCTAATCGGCTGTGCCAATGTGTTATTGAACGAAGAGGTCGTGTTTCGAGTCCCAACAGAGGGTGGGTTGCATTGCAACCGAAAATTATTTATTTATGTTATTTTTGTTGTTTTTTTAGCAAAATAATTCTATATATATATAAAAAAAATTTCAACTGAAGCTTTACAGAAAACTGTAGGATGGTTGATAAGCTGCGAGTATATACCTTCGTAAAATTTTTCGTTTAGCGTGGCTTTTTTGTTTTCAATGTTAGTGTTCTTAAACTCGGCTATTATTAATATTATAGTCTTTCAGACAGATTTGCAAATTTTGTGAGAATAACTTTTTTGTTTTAAATTTTATCGTTCTTAAACTCGGCAATTTTTTCATTTTGATATGTTTTCAAAAAGTTTTTTAGCTCTTCCGCATTGTTTAAGTCGTCATTAGCCTTGGCATGGGTAACGTCAAATAGTTCACTTAAGGAACTCTCAAAGATTTGTTCCCTCCTTCTGAATAGCTCACCCGCTCTATTTACATTCTTTTTCAAATCAACATACTCGTCGTATGGGAATTTGAGATTTCTCCCATGCCGATTTCAATTGGCAAGCCACTACGTTTGCATTTTCTTTAACTGCAAGTTTTGTGCATCTTGTGCCATAGAAAAATAGAGATAGCACACACCTCTTCGTTGGTAAGGTGTACTTGCTATCAAATATTGAACTCAATAAACCGACCAAAATAATACTAGTCTCTTCTGCCATATTTTCACAAATGTAGTTGCCTTTTTATACCCATCTACAAGATGGTATATTAAAATTGTCCAGATGTTTGTAACGCATAGAAGGAAGCATCTCCGACCACATAAAGTATATATGGGATATTCCATGTCAACTCGGCCACCCAATTTTTATACCCTTGCAAAGGGTATTATAATTTTGCCCAGAAGTTTGCAACGCATAGAAATATTCATTTCCGACCCCATAAACTATATATATTCTTGATCAGGGCGACGAGCTGAGTTCATTGAGCTTTGTCCGTCCGTCTGTCTGTCCGTCTGTCTGTCTGTCCGTCTGTCTGTCCGTCTGTTTCTACGCAAACTAGTCTCTCAGTTTTAAAGCTATCGAGCTGAAATTTTGCACAGAGTCTTCTTTTTATTGCACGCTGCAAATATGTCGGAACCGACCGGATCGGATCACTATATCTTATAGCTGCTATTGGAACCATCGGTCGAAAAATGGGTCTTAGTGAGAAAAACTTTTTTGTTTTCAATGTTAACGTGATGAAACTCGGTTATTAATAATATTATATACTTTCAAACAGATTGGAAAATTTGGTCAAAATCGGATGACTATATCTAATAGCCGTCATAGGAACCATAGGTCGAAAAATGGGTTTTAGTGAGAAAAACTTTTTTGTTTTCAATGTTAACGTGATTAAACTCGGTCATTAATAATATTATATGCTTTCAAACAGATTTGCAAATTGTGGTCAAAATCGGATGACTATATCTTATAGCTGCCATAGGACCGATCGGTCGGAAAATGGGTCTTAGTAAAAAAACTTGTTTGTTTTTAAGTAAATCGTTCTTAAGGTCGGTGATTATTAATATTAAACGCTTTCAAACTAATTTGAAAAAGTTGATCGACATCGGGTGACTATATCTTATGGTTGCCATAGGACCGATCGGTCGAACATGAGTCTTGGTAAAAAGTTTGTTTGGTTAGTTTTGTTAGCGTCCTTAAACTCGCTGATGACTTATTTTATATGCTTTCAAATAGATTCGCAAAATTGGGCCGAAATCGGATGACTATATCTTAAGGCTGCCATAGGGCCGATCGGTCGGAAATTGATTCTTAGTGAGAAAAACTTTTTTCAGACGTTTATCTGTCGGAAAATAGGTTTTAGTTACAAAATTTTTTGATTTTTATGTAAGCGTTCTTAAACTGTGACATTTGCATTTGCAAGGGTATAAAAACTTCGGCACAGACGAAGTTAGCCAAGCTTTCTCGTTTTTTTTAGTTCCAAAAAATTATTATTGGCTATAATTTTGAAGAACTATATGTAAATGAAAATACTCCAAAATGTTTTTCCCCTACCGTCGATAGTTCTCGAGATAATCCGGAAAACACATGAAAGTTTAAAAAATCATAACTCTTGAACGGTGCATCGGATTTAATCCTACCAAATTCCATTTTTATCTAAAATCACATGAACTTTTCGAAAAAAATATGAGACAACTGTCAGAGCTGTCAAAACTAGTTTTTTTTAACAAAAAAAAAATCAGTTTATTTTATTTTTCTTCACGATGGCCACTCTGTATTTGATCCGACTATTTTTTTCAGAAAGAGCATACATTTATGTACATTTCACAATTTTTTCTAGATGGAAGACAGCCTGAGAGCGCGGAAATAATTTTTTTTTGTATTTTCTGCTTTTTTTTCTTTCTTCGTAGCGTCGGAATTGAATCAGCCGTGTCTGCCTGTCAAGTAAGCGGCGCATTAGCTTTTCGACGCTCAGAAACGGAAATTTTAGACCGAAGTTTACATACCCTTGTAGTTTTTATACTTTATATAAATAAGGGTTTTAAATGATTTTCGTCGAACATTCTTAGCTGAGCTATTTCCCAAACCCAGCACCATTTGCTTACCAGTTTGTTATATGGCAGCTATACGATATATTCATCAGATTTCGACCAAACTTCCCAAAGTTGTGTGAAAACCGATAATATTCATTACAGGAAAACATAAAGATTCTACCATTGAAAAAAATAAGTTTTTTCCATAGAACTACTTTTTCGACCGATCGTTCCTATGGCAGCTATTTGCTTTAGTCATCCGATTTGGATCAAACTTGGTATAAGTGTGGTAGCATATAAAATTGATCAGTAACGAGTTTGGGAGCAAAAGCATTGAAAACAAAAAATAGAGGAAAGCTAACTTCGACTCGACCAAAGTTTATATACCCTTGAGCATTTGCTTCCCAGTTTGTTATGTGGCAGCTATACGATGGGTTCATCCGATTTTGACCGAACTCCAAAAAAATGTGTGGAAACTGATAACATTCACAACTGGAAGGTATAAAAACGCTACCATTGAAAACAAAAAAGTTTTTCACACTAGAACAGAGATGGGCGCGTCGCGACGTTCCAATGCACACGAGGCAGCGTATGCATAGGACATCTGCCGCGGCCGACTGCACAAAATCACACGTACGCTATAAGCATTGAAAGCTATTTATAGAACACGAATGCGGTGCACACAAATTGTGCTTGTATGCGTGTGAAAACTACTTTTTCAACAGAACGTTCCTGTGGCAGCCATATACTATAGACATCCGATTTGAACTAAACTTGGCAGAATTGTGTGGTAGCATATAGTACTGATCAGTAACAAGTTTGAGAGCGATAGCATTGAAAACTAAAAAGTTTTTCCTACTAAGACTTTTTCTCAGACATATCTTTTGTATGGCAGCTATACTATATAGTTGTCCGATTTTCATAAAACTTTTTGGAGTTATGTAAAAGCATAGAAAACTTAGAAATACAAGGATTGGGGACGTTTGCGTTGAAGACAAAAAATGTTTTCTCACTAAAACTACTTTTTCGACCGGTGGTTCCTATGGCAGCTATATGATATCCAATCCGGCCGATTCCGACAAATGTGCAGCGTATTTAAGATAGCTTTAAAACTGACGGAGGAGAACTTGAAATATCTATTTTCAACGATGCAAAATTTTGTAATTTCCATAAACATAAAGTAATGTGATATACAAAAGCTTATGCACATTAAAATTTATTTGGGTACCCTTCTATGTACGTAACAGCAGAGTCGACAATTAGAAATTCGGAAAGTCGGTCAAGCCAGACTATGATATACATTGCACATGTGAAAGTGAATATATGTATACACTTAGTATGGTCAGAGATGCTTTGCTCTGGCGGTTTCATACATTTGCACAAATATTCTGTGTACCTTTGGTATAGAGCATAAACAGACACTAAATCAGAGAAAACTGGCACAAATTTTTCATCTTATACATATACATATCGAAAAACTTCATTGCCAGCTTGTCGTCGTCAAGTGTATACCTATTGTATTGTTATTTTAAATATATTGGAAAAATATGCAACGAACCAAGGTTGGAACCAAAACCAATGCCCAAAAACCTCGAACCTCAAATTTCCGAACCTTAACCGTTGATAAATTTTGGTTCGAACCAGCAAACCGGAGGTTCCGAAAATTTTTTGGGTTTGCAGCCCTGGTTACATATAATAAATACAACAACAGACAAGAGACTAAACTACAAAACGGACACCGACAACTGCGCCCACATGTCTGTATCTGTACCTACTGAACAAACAATAGCTTAGTGTTAAACTCCACGTCAAGCGGTACAGACGTGTTAAATAGTGTATGTAAAAATGTTCAAAAATTTTGTTTAAATGTATTGTTATAATTGGTGAATTGTTCCTTGTAGTGTCCCTGAAGACGGATGCCGATGTGCATCCGAAATATATTGGAAACAAATCAACAAATGAGCAGCACTCTTATTTGATATATGTTTATATCTTTCTATTTCTTTCGAAAACTTCTCTTCTTCACAATCAGAAGTTAAGTCATTTAAAGTTTAAAAATCACTAAGAATTTCTTTTTGCATCTTCAACATGTCTGTAACGTGCTGCTTTGCAACACTCTTTTGGTCAGAGGTGAACAAAGTTTTAACACAACGAACTGTAATTACAGTGTCCTCAATGGAATCTATTGAGTTACTTCGTCATCGTCCAAATCAAGATATGCTATTGATTCACATAAGCAACCTTCATCAGCACTACATTTTTCATAGTTGCATTCCTTTTCTGCTCTGCATTTGCCATTTAAAAGTTCTCCTGCTCGAACCATTCGCTCCATTATCGAAGGTGATAGTATAAATCTGACCTAGAGGAATGTCGTAGGGTTGGAGAACTTCTTGAACAATAGCAGCCAAATTACAAGGAATTTCTATATTTCCTCGTATGTGTCTTTGGAAAAACTACTTAATTTTGTGAACCGAACCTAATATTTCGAAAAGTGGTTCGGTTCGGGTTCAGGTTCGAGGAGTCAAAAATATTAGGGTTTCGGTTCATTGGCCGGTTCGTCGGACCCAAAAAACCCGAACCGAACCGGTTCTTAGGGGTTCGGTTCCGCACCGGTTTGCAGCCTTGATTAAAAAAATCCCACATTTTGGATCTTATAAACAAAATCAAAGCTTTGTGTTTGGATATCTGCAAAGATATTTAATGCAGCTTACATTAAAACAAATTTGTTTGGAAAAGATTGATTAATGTGGTCACAAATCTAAACAAACCTCGTTCAAAACATGTTTATGCAAATATCTCGTAAACTTGAGGTGCTGGGGGAAAACGGACAATTGATTTAAATTCAGCGACCAAACATACATTTGGAAAGTTTGCTATATTCTCTGTTGCAAAAGCTTATAAACCTGTGTTTTTATACACTTGAAAAGTGTCTTATAATTCTGCCCAGAAGTTTGCAACGCATAGAAAGAATCATCTCCAACCACATAAAGTATATACATTCTTGATCAACATGACAAGTTGAGTCGATTAAGCTTTGTCCGTCCGTCTGTCTGTACGCGAGCTAGTCCCTCAGTTTTGAAGCTATCGAGCTGAAATTTTGCACAGAGTCCTCGTTTGACAGCACGCTGCTAATATGTCGTATCCGATCCGCCCGGATCGGGTGACTACTTCTAGTAGCTGCCCCAGAAACGATCGGTCGGAAAATGGGTTTAAGTAAGAAAAACTTCTTTGTTATCAATGTTAGCGCTCTTAAACTCGGTCATTATTAATATTATATGTTTTTAAACTGATCTGCGAAATTTGGTCGAAATCGATAACCCATAAAGCGAGCTTTTTCAAGTGCACTGAGGGAAAAATGCCCTGAAACTTCAATATTTACACTTTGGCTTTAACATTTTCACCATTGATTCAGCGTTAAATATTGAATTCGTAAATATAAAGTGTGTACACTTTCATTTAAATATGAAAATATTAAAAAAATTTGAAGCCACCACCAGTTGGACTCTGAAAAACACCGAATTATATTAAATTGTATTTAAAAATGTTTACTTACACGCTGCGGGGACTCGAACTCGGGACCCTTGGTCTGAACACAATTGGAACGTCCTCTCTACCGGTTGCGCTATTGCGCGCGCTGGCGGAACGCCTTCTAAGATACTACTTGTGTTGAATTGAATCTACCATCTGCCTAAGAACATCAGACCACTTGTAATTCTCAAGTTCGAATTCCCCGAATTGTTCATATAAATGGCGCAAGGTGATTAAATATGATTCTAGTTGAATGAAAGTGCATATTAATTGATTTTAATACAAAATTTGCATAGTAAAATCAAATATGATTGTTATAGTTTTTACCATGCCATTTTTCCCTGAGTGTGTATTAAAACTTCGACACACGAAGTTAGCTTTGCTTTTCTCATTATTATAAAATTTGGAAAAATATTTATATTTTTAATTTATAATACAAAAATTTATGTTTTGAGAATTTTTTAAAGCATAAAACTATCATGTTTAAAATTAATAAAGCATCTATTTAACATTGTTAAACTAATTTAAAAAAAAAAACAAGTTTTCATAAACAATTAATTTTTCTCCAACCTCCATTGTTAGATGCACACAAATACATTCAAGTATGTTTGTTTGTATGTATGCACAATACATGCCGCTCATCGTGCCCACTGCTTCCGCCGCACGCCATCGTTTTAATGAATGAAATGCTTCGAGGCCTGCTTGGTGCTGTTGACCGTGGCCGTTTTGCTGGATGAATATGTATGTATTTGTCCCTGGTTGGAGTCCTACCCCCGCACTTTGGTGTGTATACCATTGTGAAAATCTCATTCTTATATTATATTCCAGGGATTGGAGTCTGCGCCAGTCTTAGGGACATGCCTGTGGCCAGGTTCTCGCTGTCGCGACTGCACGTCGTCGTATTTTTATGCGGAATCTGCTTTACTTTCGAATGTTCGGCAATTCGCTCTTTGTAGCAGTCACAGTTTCAGTATACGAGTCGCATGCTTGTCCTTGTCTGGCAATTTAACGCATGCGCTTTAAATTGTGCACTTTCACTTTCAAGAGCGGCTGCTGCTGTCCCGTTTGTTTCTCTCAATGGTAAAAGATACAGCTGTATGTGTGTATCTCACAATAAATTCAATTGCATTCACGCAAGCACCTACACAATTGGACAACAGCAACAAAGAGCTCATCGCGTTGCTCAAATTGGCTTTTATACCTGTAGTCACCGTTGTGGTGGCAGATTCATATTTTACGGAAACTCAAGTTATTGAAGCTACTGGCATGGACTCCCCACACTGAGCAGCCACTTTATTGTGTCGACATTTTCTGAGTGTATTGGGCTTGTCTAAGACGACACGGGCATATCAGTTAGTGTTACTGATGCTGATTGTAAATATTTTGAGGTTGCGAGTTCCAGCCTGATTCTGTGTTAGCATATACATACATGAATACTAGACATACATACAAGTTTTGTTTAAGAAGGGACCGTTAGCTAAAGTCTGCCTTGCCCAACTAAAATTGATGTTAGAATCACGACTGCGAACCGGCTCGAGCACGGAATGCTGACATGGTTTTCACTGTGAACCGAACCTTCAATAATGACGACAATGATTCAAAATCTGTTATCAATTTTGGAATGAACATCAGTCACAGTTTCCAGGATATAGAGAAAAATGTACATTTCGCATATCTGACGACATTTCTAATTATGTAGCCAATATACACGCAACATTCTAGCTCCTACCCAATTAAAGCGATAATTCATACATCAACGTTTCGTACAAAAACAAGTAAGAATGTCGGTCACGCCCAACTGTAATATACCCTGTAGCTGCAGTAGCAGCTGAAACCAGCGCTGCTGCTGCGTTGCGACAGCGAACTTGGATTTGGTCATAACTTGAGTAATAATAATAATATAAAATAATAATAATAATACCTTATTAAAAATCAAAAATACAGATGGCTTAAACAAATTGCAAACAAGATTTCACAGAAACATTGATTTTTAATTAAGTAATACGGCTATGACTTTCAAGTCGTCCGTCGGAGAATTATTAGTGATAAATCTTATTTGTACATAAATTATTTTATAATAGAGGGAAACATGTTTGTCACTCCCAACCTTAATACAAACTGCTTCCCCGCTCGTCGCGAGATACAGAATCGTTGAGGTTTGGGAGCAACTCCCAAGTTGCACCATTTTGTTTAAAAAGTATTTAACTATAACTATTCCATTAATATTAATATTTGTTTTCTGTATCTAATGGCAGGTTGCAGAAATAGTGTTAAACTCTTCCAGTTATTATACTCTGTACCGAAGGTACACAGAGTACATATATTAAGTTTGTGCAGAAGTATGTAACTGGCAGAAGGAATCATCTCCGACCCTATGAAGTATATATATTCTTAATCAGCATCAACAGCCGAGTCGATATAGCCATGTTCGTCTGACCGTCTATCTGTCTGTTCGTCTGTATGAACGTGCAGATCTCAAAGATGGTAAGAGATAGAGATTTGATATGTATGGGAAATATACTTCTTATACTGCATTAATTATACTTATACATAACCCACTCCCGCCCCCGCAATGCGGAAAAAATGTTATACCTCCCACAGTTTTGATGATAGATTGTTCGTACCTTCTAGAGATATCTAGTATTCAAAATTATTTATCGATTTGCTGAAGGAATGATAAAGATCGGATGAGCGGCTCCAATAAATGCTCGCTCCAAACAATACTAAAAGGCGTGCTAATCAGATTTAGGTCTTTTGCCCAAAAAATCTTCTTGGCTAATATTGCCTTAGACATAATATGTAGGAAACGGTCGTTGCTGTATGTGAATAGTGTTTTGTATGTAGGCCAAAAATCAAGGCTGCAAACCTATAAAACTCTGCAGAAGGTTCGGTCTGGGGGTTCGAACCCATTGTAAAGTCCAAGGTTCGGTAAAGGCAATACTTTTTTTAAGTCTTTGTTTTTATGACCTTTCCTAAAATTTTAAAACATTTGTCGATGTATGTTATCTATGTGATCTTTGACAATTTCCAAAGAAATTTATAGCATCATTCACTGCTTTTATATTTGATATTTGTTTATAGATTCTTTTGCTTTCATAAGCTTCTCTTTTTCACAATCAAACTTTGAGTCAGTTGCTTTGCAACTGTTTCTATACACTTGAAAAGTGTATTATAAGTTTGCCCAGAAGTTTGCAACGCATAGAAATATTCATTTTCGACCCCATAAACTATATATATTCTTGATCAGCATGACGAGCTGAGTCGATTGAGCTTTGTCCGTTCGACTGTCCGTTGGTCTGTCCGTCTGTTCCCCTGTCCGTCTGTCTGTTTCTACTCGAACTTGTCCCTCAGTTTTGAAGCTATCGAGCTGAAATTTTGCACAGTGTCTTCTTTTAGCTTAGCACCTCCCGTATCGGATGACTACTTCTTGTAGCTGCCATAGAAATGTTTGGTCGGAAAATGGGTTTTTGTGAGAAAAACTTTTTTGTTTTCAATGTTAGCATTCATTTACTCGGTCATTATTAAAATTAAATGTTTTCAAACTAATCTGCGAAGTTTGGTAGAAATCGCTTACCTTTGGAGCGAGCTTTTTTAAGTGTATTAAATTCGGCACAACCGAAGTTAGCTTTCCTTTCTCGTTTGAAAGTAAAATATGAAATTTCGGGTCTGAGAATACTGCAGCCATACTGGTACTGAACTCCTAGTAGAAGAATGTTTGTCGGGGCACTTAGATAGTCATAAACAATGTCTTGCATAAGATTTTAAAACAATTGCGCGGCGTTAAAACCAATCGTAATATAAATCACTTGGTAGTAATTGTGATCTATACCGTCCGTTCAAAACCAAGTTGATTTATTATATGGTCAAACGGTTTCTTTCCGTATAATCTATCATCATCATCACACTTTATCCTGTCCCTTCACATCAAATATCATTCACGCTTAGTTAAAAATGCAATCATTTAAAGTAAAATCTCCAGAGATTTCCAATTTTTCCCTGGATGTATCGTTGAATAAATTAATTAAACTGGTGACTCGAACCTCTTTTTTCGATAAAGTGGTCCGGTTCGGGTTCAGGTTCGAGGAGTCAAAAATATAGAGCGCCTGGTTCATGGTCCGGTTTGCGAACCCCAAACAACCCGAGCCGAACCGGTTCTCAGGGGTCGGTTCCGGACTGGTTTGCAGCTTTGCCAAAAATGCGTTTAATAAAAAATATATATAAACTATATAACTTATACATAACTTGAGTATCGTTCATCCGATATTTAAAATTTCTTCGGCAAATCGATAAATAATTTTGATTACTACATCTATCTACAAAACAGTGGGAGATATGACGTTTTTTCCGAATTGCGGGTGCGGGAGGGGGCGTGGCAAAAATTGGAAATAAACTTGATTTGCCTGCAAGTATAAAAAGTTTATTTCCCAAACATGTGAAACCTCTATCTCTTACCATCTTTGAGATCTGTTTGTTCATACGGACAAACAGACGGAACGGCGGACATGGCTATATCGACTCGGCTGTTGATGATGATCAAGAATATATATACTTTATATGGTCGGAAGTGATTCCATCTCCCTGTTACATACTTTTGCACAAACTTAATAAACTCTGTTACAGAGTATAAAAACAAGTGAGAAAGTCGGTCACGCCCGACTTTAACGTACTCTGTACCAATTCATTTGCTCCCGACTATATTATGATAACATATATAAGCCCTGAAATTTTCATCATCAAGCATGAAACATTTTTTTGCTCATAACTTGTGCATCGTTCATCCGATCTTTATCATTCCTTAGGTAAATCGATAAATAATTTTGAATACTAGATATCTCTAGAAGGTACGAACAATCTATCATCAAAACTGTGGGAGATATGACGTTTTTCAATATTTCGGGGGAGGGAGGGGGCGTGGCAAAAATTGAAAATTAACTTGATCTGCCTGCAAGTATAAGAAATATATTTCCAATACATGTCAAACCTCTATCTCTTACCATCTCTGAGATCTCTTCGCTTATACGGACAGACAGACAGACGGAAAGACGGACATGGCTATATCGACTCGGCTGTTGATGCTGATTAAGAATATATATACTTTATAGGGTCGGAGATGATTCCTTCTGGCTGTTACATACTTACATACACAAACTTAATATACTCTATGTACCTTCGGTACAGAGTACAAAAATAGATCAACCGTCCTATACTGGGCGACCGGCATATTAAAATACTAGCTGAACCAACCGCGACTTTGTCCGCGTCCAAGATTTTGAGAAATTGTGTTGTTGGATATTAATATGATTGGCTTAATTTTATCTTGTAGACAGTTTCGAGTTCACACCTGGTAAAAATAAATCTAAATTTTGCGTGGTAAATGTAAGTGGCCTGTCCACATGTTAAATTTTATGCCATCCCGTCCTAAGGGACATTACGAAATTTTCTAGGCGCTCGGAAACTCCCTTCCTTAATCCCTTCCTGATGCTGAGAGTATACCTCTACATTGTGAACTTCGGGTCTAGCGACATTTTCGTCCCGCGCCCACTTCTAGTAATTATATGAGGAATGTGCATTTCACAGTAGCATCAGCACTGCTTGTCCATAATTGGGAACGTATAGCTTCCTTAGTCTCTCACAATATTTAAAGAGACAATATTTTTTGATAACACTTACCTCCATAAAAAAATAGGGCTCCAAAAAAAAGATTGCCAATTACAAAGAGGTCCCGTCTCGTTGAGCCAATAAATACGTACTGAAGATGTTTTCTCGTTCTATATGCAATAGATTTCATATAGTGTGAGTACGGAGTTTCTTACAAAGTGAGCGAACTCTACTAAAGTCAAATTGAACTACCTTAAAAAAATGGTTAACTACTAAATTTTAAATGTGTGCAGCACAACGAACTGTAATTATTGAGGTCTCCAGGGAATCTATTGAGTAACTTGGTCATCGTCCAAATCAATAAATGCTTTTGATTCATATAAGCAACCTTCATCAACATTACATTTTTCATAGTTGCATTCATTTTCTGCTCTGCAGTTGTCACTTAAAAGTACTCCTGCTCGAACCATTCGCTCCATTATCGACGGTGATGGTATAAATCTGACCTAGAGGAATGTCGTAGGATTGGAGAACTTCTTGAATGATAGCAGTCAGATTACAAGAAATTTCTTTATTTCCATGTATGTGACGTTGGAAAAACTACCTGATTTTCGGAACCGAACCTAATTTTTCGAAAAGTGGTCCCGTTCGGGTTCAGGTTCGAGGAGTCAAAAATAGAAGGGGTTCGGTTCATGATCCGTTTTGTCGGACCTAAAAAACCCTAACCGAAACGGATCTAAGGGGTTCGGTTCCGGACCGGTTTGCAGCCTCTGTACTATCATCTATATGTAGGACTTTAAAATAATAGCCACTCGTTTTGGTCCAAATGGATATAAGAAAATGTTTGGTCCCGATCGGACCACATTTAGTGGACGCGCGCTCGCCCTAAAAATATAAATTTGGAAATACATGGAAATTATATGGGATGAGATTCGAATTTTCTCTCTAATATTTTTAAATTTTTATTTTAAGTGTTATGCTATTAAATTCAGCTAGGGAGATATCTTATCAACAATCTAAATATAAAAGTTGGATATTGAGCGTAGACTTGGTCATAATGATACAAAACAGCAAATTTTCTCTTTGAAAATAACACTGCTCGACAGCATTTTTCCCCAATGCGCCAAACCAACTTTTTCTAAAGCAAATTGGCCCACTGATCAGGAAAATCGCCATGAAAAAAATCTATCTGCTTGGTTTCAAGATATTATCGGTAATTGGTGTTTTTTCGATTTTTTTAAAAGTTTCCCTCACTTAAACTCTCAGCTTTTTTTTTCTGAGCCCATAGCAGTAAAAGCACTCACCCAAGCACTGGCCAACGTTTTTCTTTTTAAAGGACATAGCCGGATTTGTAGGGGAACCGGCCAGCAACGCTATTAATTTTTATACTCTGTACCGAAGGTACATAGAGTATATTAAGTTTGTGCAAAAGTATGTAACAGGGAGAAGGAATCGTTTCCGACCCTATAAAGTATACATATTCTTGATCAGCATCAACAGCCGATTCGATCTGTCCGTCTGTCCGTCTGTCCGTCCGTATGAACGAAGAGATCTCAGAGATGGTAAGAGATAGAGGTTTGACATGTATGGGGCATATATTTCTTGTACTTGCAGGCAGATCAAGTTTATTTTCAATTTTTGCCACGCCCCCTCCCGCCCCCGCAATTTGGAAAAAACGTCATATCTCCTACAGTTTTGAAGATTCGCTCGATTCGCTGAAGGAATGATAAAGATCGGATGAACGATACTCAAGTTATGAGCAAAAAACGGCCAGTAAAAACCCCTCACCCCCCCACCCATCACCACAGCATTCTATTGAACGGCAATCTTAGTGAGAGAGAGAGAGAGACAGAGAGAGAGAGTGAAACTTAGAGATGAGCGCGTATAACTCGTGAGCAAATGCGAGCTGCGACGTTAAGGGTACAGAGTATGTTACAGTCGGGCTTGACCGACTTTCTTTCTTGTTTAAGTATGCAGTTTTAAAGTACATCAACCGAAAGTAATTTTGCGATTTTTTGTATACATCTAGTACCAACCCAGAATTTTTAAAATTTCAATCACAAGCTTTTTTCGGGCCATCTATCTATTAAAAAATTCCAGTTATTTTTTTGGTCAATGCTGGCATGTATACACTTCCCCTGAATAATTCTTCAGATTTTTAAAATGCATGCCGTTACTTACAAAATTCCGTGAAATTTTTTACACCATTTATTTAAGACTTCTAGTTGAGGTTTCACTTTCGATTTTTATAAGTCCAATTATCATTCCTACATACAATCTCTGTAGTTTTTTCAGAATTTTAAAAGTTGTGGAAGGTGGTTAAAATTAATTAAAACAATTAAATGAATATTTTTAAAATTATTTTATTCATTGTCATTATTTATATATTAATCATGCTATACACAGTGAAGGTTCACTTTATCTTCAAGATGGGGTGCATATGCAACCAGAGGTCGAAAATGGGGAAATCAGATTCAACGGAAAGTCAATAACAGTAGAATAGCTTGTGCTTTCATGCTTGTCACCGATCAGCCACCGAAGAAGAAAGAGCCTACATCGGCCACGGTTCCGTTGAAGGAAAAAGATATAGACGGCGCTATCCGAACAGCACTCCACGTACAAAGCGACACTTAAGTATCTTAAGACACTTGAGAATGCAACTCGAAGTCACTGACAGCGAGGGAGAAGGTACTGCGCAAGGTACTACGACCGAACTCAATGAACCGGCTACCACGACGGGGATGAAATCTCCATCCGAAAGGCCATTAAAGCATCCTCGGGGGACACCGAGAAGCACCGCAATAGACCGCCGCCACCGTCGACAACAACCTCCTAAAAAAAGGGAACGGGTGGCTGAAAGCGTGGTAACTCCAAACGACAGCCATCGCACTGTGGTCCACAATCGTTTTGCCTTTGACAAAATTCTGTAACTTTTGAACCGCTCAATATTTTGAATGGATTTTTTTTTTGTTGATTAAAAATTGTTGAATGGGTTTAAAATTTAAGAATTGATTGAGTAGTTCCGGAGCTATAATGCTCCAAAGTCAAAATTTTGTAAAATATGTTTCCTTTCAAGCACCTGTAAGCCATATTAATAAAACTAGGGTGCTGACTTTTGGTCAGGAGCTATATAAGGTAATGCTCAGCTATTATTCCAAAACTTCAATTTAATCGGTCAAGGTTTAGAAACATTTCTTATATTATTAAAATTCTTCACACCTTGTGTTACCTTTATTGCACCTGAATCCACAAAAATTGGTGCAAGGTTCAAAATTATTATTATACTTATTTTCATACCCTTGCAAAGGGTATTATAATTTTGCCCAGAAGTTTGCAACGCATAGAAATATTCATTTCCGACCCCATAAACTATATATATTCTTGATCAAGGCGACGAGCTGAGTCGATTGAGCTTTGTCCGTCCGTCTGTCTGTCTGTCCGACTGTTTCTACGCAAACTAGTCTCTCAGTTTTAAAGCTATCGAGCTGCAATTTTGCACAGAATCTTCCTTTTACTGCACGCTGCTAATATGTCGGAACCGACCGGATCGGATGACTATATCTTATAGCTGCCATAGGAACCATCGGTCAAAAAATGGGTCTTAGTGAGAAAAACTTTTTTGTTCTTAATGTTAGCGTTCCCAAACACGGTCATTATTAATATTTTATATTAATATGCTTTCAAACAGATTTGCAAATGTTGGTCAAAATCGGATGACCATATCTTATAGCTGCCATAGGACCGATCGGTCGGAAAATGAGTCATACTGAGAAAAACTTTTTTAGTTTCAATGTTAGCGTCCTCAAACTCGTCCCTTATTAATATTATATGCTTTCTAACAGATTTGCAAGCTTTGGTCAAAATCGGATGACTATATCTTATAGCTGCCATAGGACCGATCGGTCGGAAAATGGGTCTTAGTGAGAAAAACTTTTTTGTTTTCAATTTTATCGTTCTTAAACTTGGCGATTGTTAATTTGATAAGTTTCCGCGAAATTTGGTCGAAATCAGATGTTCATCTGACGGAAAATGGATTTTAGTTACAAAAGTTTTTGATTGTTATCTAAGCGTTATTTCAAAAACAGCTTCTGCAAGGGTATAAAAACTTCGGCACAGACGAAGTTAGCTTGGCCTTCTCGTTTTAGTTATCTCCAGATTTCTACCAAGTTTCGAGCCAATCGGACGTCATTTAAATATAGCTCCCATACAAAATCAATATTTTTTCAAACTTTTCATTATCAAAATCATTATTTTTATTTGTGTAAATTGGGTATTAAATTCATTTTTTAGTTGTTTCCTTATTTCTACCACGTTAAAAGACATCATCGGACATCATTAAGATATAGCAGCCATACAAAACTTAAATTTTTTTAATACATTTTTGAGAAAAATATACAAATTAAGATATTCGTCAGGCAGCATGCATGTTACGACGATTATACAGAGCGGACGAGTCGTAAGTGGTTCTTCCCTTGCGAAATTAATTCGTATACCTCTCAAACATCACGTTGCATATTACAATGACGATACGAGCCGTGTGCGAACGGCCTAAAACGTACACCAACAAACCTTGACTGTTTTCACATAAGTCACTTTTTCTCGAGTTGGGTCTCGATCGGTGTCGGCTAATGATATTTTCCTTAAAGGGAACATATTAGACTGTAAAATGAAGCAATCAATTTTTTTAAGACTTTTGTAGACAACTTTTGCCAGCCTCGGAAAGTTTAAAAATAGGTGTAAAATAGGTACCTGCGGCAAAAGCTATTGTTCACAAACTACAACTTCGATTTTAAAATGTTATATATTTATGAAGACAAAAATAGTACACCTATCCAACAAAATTTTAACAACTTAAAAATGCCCACTATAGCCGAAAATATGATAAGTCAAACTTAGTTAATAAACCAAAACTTCTGGATTTTTTGGATTGAGAAAAATTTACTAAGTTGAGGCGGCTCTAACATTTATATTCGAAAACATATCAAAGAAATTTTTTGGCTACCTTAATTTGTGTATTTAAACTGTCGATTTATCTAAAAGAAGTTTAACTTTTCAACAAAAATGAAATTAGAGTATTGTCCAAGGCGGGGCGCGGCTAGACCACTGTGCATCGGAAGACTCGTCGAAGGCTCCTCCGAACAAGCGGATTGGACCAGAATATCTACTGACTAGTTTAAGCTTGAAGCTGGAACTTTAGGTGGCCATTATCGACCGATCCGACCCGGAAGGGATCATTTCAAACGAGAAGTTGCTAGTCCTGGAGGAAGCCATAATGCAGGCCATTCACGATGCAATGAAAAAAAGAAAAAATCTTTTCCTAGCTTTGTTAAATGGCATCAAATGGTGCAGGGGAACTAATGTCGTGGCCTAAGGCCTGGAGGAAGAATCGAGGTCTTAAAATTGGAAAGGGTGGGGAAAAAGTAGATTCGATTATTTACTGGATTGGAAAAATATTCTAAAACTACAAGATATGTTGACTTCAATTGGCAATATTTCAAAGAATAATGCAGTCCATGCGAATCTTCCCCTTCTATGTATTTAAGATCAGTACAGTAACACGGCGCTATCGCTGTGAGTATGGAATGGAATGGAATAGAAACAGGAAAGACGGGAACTGCGTGTTTTAATTTTAATTGATTGGTAGTTAACTTCCACAACTTTAAAAAAAAAGTACTGAAATTGTATCTAGCAATGACAATTGGACATGTAAAAAACGAAAGTGGAACCTCAACTGGAAGTCTTAAATAAATGGTGTAAAAAATTTCGCGAAATTTTGTAAGCAACGGCTTGCATTTTAAAAATCTGAAAAATTATTCAGGGGAAGTTTATACATGCCAGCTTTGAGCAAAAAAAAACTAGAATTTTTTAATAGATAGATGGCCCGAAAATGGCTTAAGATTGAAACGATAAAAATCGCTGTTAAAAATGCAGGGTTGGTGCTAGAAGTATAAAAAAACAAGTGAGAAAGTCGGTCAAGTCCGACTATAACATACTCTGTACCAGTTCATTAGCCCCCGACTATAATATTATAATACATCCAAGGAGTCACGCGTTTATCGTGCAATATTATACTCTGTACCGAAGGTACATAGAGTATATTAAGTTTGTGCAAAAGTATGTAACAGGGAGAAGGAATCGTTTCCGACCCTATAAAGTATATATATTCTTGATCAGCATCAACAGCCGATTCGATATAGCCATGTCCGTCTGTCCGTCTGTCTGTCCGTCCGTCTGTCCGTCCGTATGAACGAAGAGATCTCAGAGATGGTAAGAGATAGAGGTTTGACGTGTGTTGGACATATATTTCTTATACTTGCAGGCAGATCAAGTTTATTTTCAATTTTTGCCACGCCCCCTCCCGCCCCCGCAATTTGGAAAAAACGTCATATCTCCTACAGTTTTGAAGATATATCGTTCGATACCTTGTAAACAAAATTATTTATCGACTTGCAGAAGGAATGATAAAGATCGGATGAACGATACTCAAGTTATGAGCAAACGAGAAGGCCAAGCTAACTTCGTCTGTGCCGAAGTTTTTATACCCTTGCAAATGCAAATGTCACAGTTTAAGAACGCTTACATAAAAATCAAAAAATTTTGTAACTAAAACCTATTTTCCGACAGATAAACGTCTGAAAAAAGTTTTTCTCACTAATAGCCTATTTCCACCAAAGAAATGAAGCTTCATTTCTTGAAATGACAAGAAATGAAGAAAATGATATCATTTCTTCCATACAAATTGTTGTTGCATTTTGCGCTTCATTTCTTTCATTTCTCAAAAATGATGACATTCCCCACGAAGGAATTTGGTATTTTTTTAAAAAGTACTCGCTACTCTCTGTCACTACTCGTTACTCTCTGGAAATTGAAAGTGTCGTCACCAATAAACTGTTGATATGAATTTAAAAAGAAGGCGCAATTTTGTTTAAAATATAAAATAGTCAAAAAAAAGTTGTGTATTTAGCTTTCTGCTGATAGTTCAGGGCGCTAACAATGCGTTCGCCCAGGGTAATTGCTTTCCTGCCGGGTATGTCTTTTTTTGGGTAAATATTGCAAAAACTCCCCGTGAGTTTAAAAGAGGCGCCTGTTGTTTAAATCAAACCATTCAGCTATTTTTGTCAACGTGGCATTGCGAATATCAAAATGATGAAGATTTGTCAATGGAAACAGCATCATTTTTAGAAATGAAAATGATAAGAAATGAAGCCAGTGGAAATAGGCTATAAGACTCAATTTCCGACCGATCGGCCCTATGGCAGCCTTAAGATATAGTCATCCGATTTCGGCCCAATTTTGCGAATCTATTTGAAAGCATATAAAATAAGTCATCAGCGAGTTTAAGGACGCTAACAAAACTAAACAAACAAATTTTTTACCAAGACTCATGTTCGACCGATCGGTCCTATGGCAACCATAAGATATAGTCACCCGATGTCGATCAACTTTTTCAAATTAGTTTGAAAGCGTTTAATATTAATAATCACCGACCTTAAGAACGATTTACTTAAAAACAAAAAAGTTTTTTTACTAAGACCCATTTTCCGACCGATCGGTCCTATGGCAGCTATAAGATATAGTCATCCGATTTTGACCACAATTTGCAAATCTGTTTGAAAGCATATAATATTATTAATGACTGAGTTTAATCACGTTAACATTGAAAACAAAAAAGTTTTTCTCACTAAAACCCATTTTTCGACCTATGGTTCCTATGACGGCTATTTGATATAGTCATCCGATTTTGACCAAATTTTCCAATCTGTTTGAAAGTATATAATATTATTAATAACCGAGTTTCATCACGTTAACATTGAAAACAAAAAAGTTTTTCTCACTAAGACCCATTTTTCGACCGATGGTTCCAATAGCAGCTATAAGATATAGTGATCCGATCCGGTCGGTTCCGACATATTTGCAGCGTGCAATAAAAAGAAGACTCTGTGCAAAATTTCAGCTCGATAGCTTTAAAACTGAGAGACTAGTTTGCGTAGAAACAGACGGACAGACAGACAGACAGACGGACAGACAGACAGACGGACAGACAGACGGACGGACAAAGCTCAATGAACTCAGCTCGTCGCCCTGATCAAGAATATATATAGTTTATGGGGTCGGAAATGAATATTTCTATGCGTTGCAAACTTCTGGGCAAAATTATAATACCCTTTGCAAGGGTATAAAAACGGCCAGTAAACACCCACCACACCCCACCCATCACCACAGCATTCTATTGAACGGCAATCTTAGTGAGAGAGAGAGAAAGAGAGAGAGAGAGTGAAACTTAGAGATGAGCGAGTATAACTCGTGAGCAAATGCGAGCTGCGACGTTAAGGGGACAGAGTACGTTATAGTCGGGCTTGACCGACTTTCTTTCTTGTTTTATTATGCGCTCATCTCTAAGGTTCTCTCTTTCTCTCTCTCTCTCTCTCTCTCTCTCTCTCTCTCTCTCACTATGATTGCCTTTGTTTAATGGAAAGCTGTGGTGATGGGTGGGGAGGTGCGGGGTGTTAACTGGCCGTTTTTATACCCGTTACTCGTAGAGTAAAAGGGTATACTAAAGTAGTGCAAATGTATGTAACAGGCAAAAGGAATCATTTCCGACCATATAAAGTATATATATTCTTGATCAGCATCAACAGCCGAGTCGATATAGCCATGTCCGTCTGTCCGTCCGTCCGTCTGTCCGTCTATCTGTATTAGGCATGTTTTAGTGATGTATGGAGATTTTAAGCTATGGGATTTCAACTTGCTCCAGACTCTCAATCTGCGAGGTTGGGTAAAAAAATGAGTGAGCCAAAATATTTTGGGGGTGGGGTGGGGGGAAGTGATCCCGCATCAAGGTCAAAGTTCACGAAAAATGATCAAAAATTGATATAAAGGGTCAGAGCTGCCCAGGGGTTGCTTCTAGAGGAGTCAAATGTACCAGTGACCCCCATTGTTTTTTCCTCCGCAACATTTTCCTTGACCCCCCCCAATCTCTCCTCCCTATGGGGGTTCCCATACAAAAAGGACATTTTTATAAAATTGACGCCCACATCTTTAAATCTCTTCCTAGGAGGATAAATTGTATGATTAACTCCCATTAATTTTTACTTCCCAACATTTTTGTTCTTGGCACCCACCCCCTGTCTCCACTCCTTAGGGGGGCTCCCATACAAAATTGATGAAAAATTCTTTTTTTTTTTTTATTTTGTACCAGTGCCACTTGACTACCACTCCAAAAGTGCCTCCTAGCCATGGGAAATATTAAAACAACTCCAACTATTTTTCACTTCCCAACATATTTGTTCTTGGCACCCACCCCCTGTCTCCACTCCCTAGGGGGGCTTCCATACAAAATTGATGAAAAATGCATGATTGTATGGATTTATTAATACAATGTTATGGCAATATACTAAGGTGGCAATACACTGGGATGGTAAAATACTACCGGAGATGCAAAGGGAAAAAGAGATCCTCGTCTTCCTGTAATCGCTAATTATGATGGCAGCTTTAAGGCGTGCCGAAAGTAGCATCAGGGTAAAGGAAAAGGCAAACATATCTCGGAGGCGGATTTGTGGAAAGAGTGGAACATCATTGACCGCGTTCAAGCTATTTCGTTCGACACCAAAGAATCACACACTGGTCAATACCAAGGTGCGTCATCATTACTCAAGCAATTATAAGAACGAGATCTGTTGTATTTACCATGCAGACATTATATATATAAACTCCAATTGAGAGAAGTGTTCGAAGCCAAATTTGATATAGCTTCTGGCCCAGGAGTGCTTTTATTTTGCCGTTTCAAAGAAAAATGGTAAGAAATAAAAGACGAACCGTACTGCTCTGGTACAAAGGATGACCTAGTCGCTGCCAAAAAAACAGCTTCTTCAATACCAGCAACTTAAGCCCTGCAGGGGCCGTCGGTCAAGCTCGATGGATTTCTAAGGCTCTATATATATAACGGAATCCGTGATGTTTGCATTTTTATTGTCACGCTTTACATGAAGGCACGGTATATCAGCACCAGTGCTATCGAGGCTCCTAATCAAAATTTAAATTTTTTTGAAATCGGCTGCGTAATATTTCGATTCAATTGTGTCGCAGGCGTTAGTGGCTTAATTTTGTGGGCATCTTTGGTACATCAGTGGCGAAACTTTAGCACTTTCGTTATTTGATCATAATGTTCTTTTTGACATCAAGCGCAAAATTACAAAAACTTTTCTTGAATTGGAAAAAGTCAAAGAAGAAAACGAAGAAAACATTTTTGACACTGTTCATCGAAATCACGCGTTAGCGTTTTGTCTATCTCTAGCGCGTCAGTCTTTGACCTCGGACCTTGCCGGCAGCATGCGCCTACATACAGTAATTGTTTGAATTTAATGAATATCACTAGCTTACAAAATAATAAAAAGTTTTGCGATCCCAAACATTTGGTAGCATTTCCTTATGTAAATCCCTCCGCTAATTTGAAAATTCCATTTCAAAATTTTTTTAGTAAGGCCGCTTTCGAGAAATAGCGGAAAAGCTAGTTTTCTGATTGGGGAAAAAAGTAGTGTTAGAAAAATGTTTATTTTCTTCGGTATCGGTGTACACATTATAAAAACGTAATGTCTTCTAGGAAGGTAATTGAATGCCCTAGCGTTCATTCATACACCACTTCTTTATCCGATGCTTGACTTCGAAGTTATAAAGGCTTTTATCGGTAATTGTGTATTACACTTATTCCTTTTTTAAGTGCGATTTACACCACGAAAAAAATTGTGCAAAATTTATTTTATTGCTAGTCACCAAAAACTCATCGATTTAAAATACAATGCCACATATTTCATGAAAATCCATTAAAGAATATAGAAGTTATTGGCGTTTAAGTATAAAATAGAAGGTTTCAAGTTCATGCAAAATTAGTTTAGATGTCTTAGTTTAGATGTCTTATTGTTCGTCGTAGGAGGCATAGTTTACATTCAAAATATAGTATTTAACGGCTACTATGACATGCCAAATTTAATTTGTGCCTGGTTAAGTTTTTATACTCTGTACCGAAGGTACATAGAGTATATTAAGTTTGTGTAAAAGTATGTAACAGGGAGAAGGAATCGTTTCCGACCCTATAAAGTATATATATTCTTGATCAGCATCAACAGCCGAGTCGATATAGCCATGTCCGTCTGTCCGTCCGTATGAACGAAGAGATCTCAGAGATGGTAAGAGATAGAGGTTTGACATGTATGGGACATATATTTCTTATACTTGCAGGCAGATCAAGTTTATTTTCAATTTTTGCCACGCCCCCTCCCGCCCCCGCAATTTGGAACTCCTACAGTTTTGGAGATAGATCATTCGTTCCTTCTAGAGATACCTTGTAAACAAAATTATTTATCGATGCTGAAGGAATGATAAAGATCGGATGAACGATACTCAAGTTATGGGCCAGTTACGGCCGGGAAAAGTTAAAGTGAAAGTGCAAGAATTTAATTTTCATGTCGTGCTCACCTGTTTTAAAAAGTTTCGCCGTAAGAAAGTAGCAAAATAAGAAAGTACTACAATTCTTAGCCATTTTCTTGTATTTGGCAAGCATGCCAACTACATCTCTATGACTTCCTTATAGTCGGAACTTCGCAAGTTACCTTGAATTTGCCTCAGTCGCTGATACAGTCGATCTGAACATTGAGTCTCAAATTATTTTAAATAAACATTTCAACATATTTCTTTCCCGCAAACGTGATGACAATATTTTTGACTTTTCCTTGGATAGATCGAGTTCTTTATTTAATCGTTAAGAACAAACTGTGTAAAGAGAATGGAAGTGTTATTGAGTTCCGCATCACTCGTACTAGATTCTGTTGATGGACTAGAATCCTTAGCCTCTTACTTATAAACTTATAAAAACTCTTAGGGAAATATCCACAATATAAGCAATAAGCGTCACGTAATGTCGTTGAAATTGTTAGCGGAGTCGAAAATATGTAATTCCAGCAAGCGTAACACAATTTATTAGGATAGTTTTTGCAATCAATTTGACGTCTTGCACTCATTTTTATACCCTTGCAAAGGGTATTATAATTTTGCCCAGAAGTTTGCAACGCATAGAAATATTCATTTCCGACCCCATAAACTATATATATTCTTGATCAGGGCGACGAGCTGAGTTCATTGAGCTTTGTCCGTCCGTCTGTCTGTCTGTCCGTCTGTCTGTCTGTCTGTCCGTCTGTTTCTACGCAAGCTATTCTCTCAGTTTTAAAGCTATCGAGCTGAAATTTTGCACAGAGTCTTCTTTTTATTGCACGCTGCAAATATGTCGGAACCGACCGGATCGGATCACTATATCTTATAGCTGCCATAGGAACCATCGGTCGAAAAATGGGTTTTAGTGAGAAAAACTTTTTTGTTTTCAATGTTAACGTGATGAATCTCGGTTATTAATAATATTATATACTTTCAAACAGATTGGAAAATTTGATCAAAATCGGATGACTATATCTTATAGCCGTCATAGGAACCATAAGTCGAAAAATGGGTTTTAGTGAGAAAAACTTTTTTGTTTTCAATGTTAACGTGATTAAACTCGGTCATTAATAATATTATATGCTTTCAAACAGATTTGCAAATTGTGGTCAAAATCGGATGACTATATCTTATAGCTGCCATAGGACCGATCGGTCGGAAAATGGGTCTTAGTAAAAAAACTTTTTTGTTTTTAAGTAAATCGTTCTTAAGGTCGGTGATTATTAATATTAAACGCTTTCAAACTAATTTGAAAAAGTTGATCGACATCGGGTGACTATATCTTATGGTTGCCATAGGACCGATCGGTCGAACATGAGTCTTGGTAAAAAATTTGTTTGTTTAGTTTTGTTAGCGTCCTTAAACTCGCTGATGACTTATTTTATATGCTTTCAAATAGATTCGCAAAATTGGGCCGAAATCGGATGACTATATCTTAAGGCTGCCATAGGGCCGATCGGTCGGAAATTGAGTCTTAGTGAGAAAAACTTTTTTCAGACGTTTATCTGTCGGAAAATAGGTTTTAGTTACAAAATTTTTTGATTTTTATGTAAGCGTTCTTAAACTGTGACATTTGCATTTGCAAGGGTATAAAAACTTCGGCACAGACGAAGTTAGCTTGGCCTTCTCGTTCAACCTTCGTCAATCGGAAAAAACTTAACCAGGCACAGAATAAATTTGGCAGGTCATATTGGCCCTTAAATAGCATATATTGAATGTTATCTATGCCTCTTACGACGAACAATTAAACATTAAAACTAAGTCAATTTGCATTAACTTGAAACCTTCCATTTTTCACTTAAATGCCAATAACTTCTGTATTCCTAGATGTTGCTAGTATAAATGAGCCCATTAAACGCGAACTCGAGTTGATCTACAAAAACCGGGTATAAGGAGTTGCTTTTGCTTTCATAGGCCTTACCAGAAGTTGAATTTTGTCGCACTGTACAACCCTTAAAAAAATATCGGTATTAGACCCTTAAATTCCGATATAAGGAAGCATCTGTTAACATCACCTCATACCCAGTTTTCAAATAAAGCCTTGGTTCGGTTTTGTAGGAACTCTTGTACTTGCAACATGCAGCCACAACAATTTTTACTTATTTTTTTAATGGTTCAAGACAAAAATCTACAAAATTAAGCAAATACGGACAGAGTCATTGGGAACGCAATATTAAAAAATTCACTTCAATCTTACAATTGATTAAGGTACCGCCAAAAGGAGTCTAATAAAATTCTTGAATATCTTTAAGAGCGCACTTTAGACTTCTTATTAAGATCGATATTTTCGATGGTATGATGGGCTGTTGCATGTTACTAAAAGATGGTACTCGTCAGCCAAAGAAACGCGAAATGGAGTACCATTTTCAGATTCGCCTACGAACCACCTTATATAGGCCATAAACCAAACTAAGAAATAATCCGAACAGTGATTTCTGTTTTACCAACGAAGCCTTGTATCGCGGATTAGGGGAGTTTTTGTACCAGCAATTCGCTTAAAACAACATTGACCATTTGGGTATCAGAAGCTTCACCAAAATAATGCAATTTATCTTATCAGTATAATTGTAAATTCGGAGCGTACTAAGTGCTAGGGTCTCCAGTTCCGTAAATATGTATTCTGGCGCTATTGCAATCTGTTTGTCCAGAAATTTCTTCTTTGAAAGTGTATCATTGGCATAGATACCGTGATACGCCCACGCTCGACTACATTTAGCATGCAGCATGCAGTAAGTATGTACATATGTATGCCATGGGAGCTGTCGTGCCAAACGAACAGGTGGTGGTGGGGGTGGTGCTGGGGGCTTATGCTACTTTAATATTATGAGAGTACACGTTGTTAGGTATATGGATATGAGCTATGCGTGCATATGTGTACGCATATATATAGGTATAGTACCTACGCAAATTGCGATCACTTGTGACGTAATTATAATTGGAATCTAACAGATAATGATAAAAATTTGGCAGCCAATACTTACACAACCACACTACGCACACCAAAGAACAAAACGGAAAGGATGCCCAATACATTGCCAAGCGCACACACACTCGCACACGCACTGGCACGCAAGGCTGTGCTGGTGTGCGAGCTACTGCTCCTTCTGCAGCTCTGCTGCTGCTTTCGCCTCTGTTGCTGACTCGATTTTATTCAATTTAAGCGCGTGCGTGTGACGTTGCTGCACACTTCAATGTGTTGGGCTATGCGTAGGTGTCACAGTCGCAGGATACACACAATTGCATGCGCCCATATACTATATCTGTATATGCATATGTTTGTCTAAATGGAATAAATATACGAAGCTAACGTTTTTCCAACTTTGTCAATTCATCTATAGTGACGAGTAGTTTTTGATCAGTTTGCGATTTGATAGTTGAAATACCATCAAATGGATTATTGAATTGTTTTGAAAAGTTTTATGATTTTTGACCAATTGCTCACAGTTTCGTCCATAGACTTTTAGAGTATTATCGTCTTCCGTTCAGCATTCGGAACGCGTATAGTCGTACTTTGCCGTGGTTTTGCCTATGTAAGTGTATACGTTGTCTTTTAATGCGAGGGCGAGGCAAATCAACGCCAACGTCATCACTTTCGCACTCTTCGTTGTTGACTTTAGTGTAGTCGCGCTTAGATTTCTCAATTCCATGGACGGTTAAGATTACTTCTTACAACAAAACTGTTGCACAGCCTCCAGTTTTGTGAGGAAGGCTGAGCATATTCTTGGGCGGCAAGGCGATTTGTTTGTCACTTTCACCTTTCCAATTGGCGGACAGTCAATTTTCGTTGTCGTTACACCTGCACCTGGGTTAAGGTTCTTCGCTGTTTTTGTTAGTAGCACAAAACTGGTGTGTTTCGTCGCACAAATACACCCTCCGCCAACGGTTATAAATTGAATGGCATCGGTGGCAGCGGTTTTGCACACGCCTACATAAATATTTATATGTAGTATGTATGTATGCACCGTTTGCTATTTGGCCTTTACATTGTATTGGCTCCAATTTGGCCGCTAATCCTTTAGCCTTCTGTGTGGGATAATTAACTTTCTGCACCGAAAGAACTCACAGAAAAAAAAATGAGCATGCGCATCGTTCACTTGAATCAATTTTACAACCGTAGACTTAACGCGTCATTTGGCGAATATTAATCCTGATATACACACATTGAATCAGTTCTTCGCGGATCGCTACATAAAGTATACTGCATCGACGATATAGCTATAGTGTTCGTGACGAGTCTTTTATTAACTGGCGACTCACTCACACATAAAATAAACGTTGCGATTTTGCGAGTGCGACAAGGTACAGAATGTCTGCTGCCGTACACAGTGCTACGACGAATGTAAAATAACTAGAGATTACAGCATCGCCGCCCATCCAAAGCAAAAGCCGTACAACGCAGACGCCGTATCCATGGACCAGCTTTCACAGTAAAGCTCGCTCGGTAACCTTAAGCATTCGCCTGCCGCTCTCAGACGTTTTGGCGGCTATCCATGAAGCTTTTTTCATTAAGTCCGCATTTACACGGTGAAGCAAACTGCATGAAGTTTTGGAAAAAGCTCTTGCTTGGTGAAAAGAGGTGTAGTGGTGTCGCTTGCCGCTCTACACCTCTTTGTTACAAACGAAAGCTTTTTCAAAACTTCATGAAGTTGGCTTCACAGTGTAAATACGGACTAAGTGAAAAAAGAAACGTAAAGTAATATTGAACATAAATAAATCCTTATCAGCATGTAGAGCTGAGTTGATAGGGCGAGGTACGAGTGTCCCCCAGACTGTCTGTTTCTATACCATTACACGGACATTTATATACTCTGTACACTAAAAAAAAAAAACCAAAAACTTTGTACTTGAATCAAGTACAAATACTTTATTCAAGTACAAAATTTTCATTTCAAGTACGATTTTTTCAATCCCGAAATACTTTTTTTAAGACTGATTCGGGATATATTAAGTCCATTTCAAACTAATTCTTTTTGATCATACTTTTAGGTTTCAATCGTCTTAAGTACAACCCGATTTACTCTTAAAATAATTTAAAAAAAAAAAGGAAAGCTAGCTTCGGCTAGTCCGAAGTTTATATACCCTTGTTGCTTGTATAATTTAAATAAATTCAGGTTTTAAATGATTTTCGTCTAACATTCTTAGCTGAGTTATTTCCCAAACTCAGCAATAGATGGCGCCACTACTTTGACCATTTGCTTGCCAGTTTGTTATATGACAGCTATTCGATATATTCATCAGATTTTGACCAAACTTCCCAAAAATGTGTGGAAATCGATAATATTCATGACTGAAAAGAATAAAGACGCTACCATTGAAGACAAAAAACGTTTTTTTTACTAGAACTACTTTTTCGAACGATAGTTCCTATGGCAGCTATATGCTATAGTCATCCGATTTTGATCGAACTTGGCAGAATTGCAAATAATATTGCTCAGTAACAAGTTTGGGAGCGATTGCATAGAAAACAAAAAAGTTTTTCCTACTAAGACTTTTTTCCAGAACTATATTTTGAATTACAACTATACTATATAGTTGCACGATTTTAATCAAACTTGGTGGAATTATGTAAAAGCATAAAAAACTTGTGGTCGGGTGTGGCGCACCAGTAGTATGTGTGGCTGCTGGTGCGGGAGGGTGTTCGATCCCGCCTCGGAACATCTAATAAAAAAAAAAGTTTTTATACCCTTGCAAAGGGTATTATAATTTTGACCAGAAGTTTGCAACGCATATTCATTTACGACCCCATAAACTATATATATTCTTGATCAGGGCGACGAGCTGAGTCGATTGAGATTTGTCCGTCCGTCTGTTTCTACGCAAACTAGTCTCTCAGTGTTAAGGCTATCGAGCTGAAATTTTGCACAGAGAATTCTTTTTACTGCACGCTGCTAATATGTCGGAACCGACCGGATCGGATGACTATATCTTATAGCTGCCATTGGAACCATCGGTCAAAAAATGGGTCTTGTTTGTTTTTAATGTTAGCGTCCTTAGCGGCCGTTTTTTGCTCATAACTTGTGTTTCGTTCATCCGATCTTTACCATTCCTTCAGCAAATCGATAAATAATTTTGATTACTAGATATCTACTCTAGAAGGTACGAACCATCTATCATCAAAACTGTAGGAGATATGACGTTTTTCCCAAATTGCAGAGGCGGGAGAGGGCGTCGCAAAAATTGAAAATAGACTTGATCTGCCTGCAAGTATAAGAAATATATGCCCCATACATGTCAAACCTCTATCTCTTACCATCTCTGAGATCTGTGCGTTCATACAGACGGACAGACAGACGGACGGACGGACAGACGGGCATGGCTATATTGACTCGGCTGTTGATGCTGATCAAGAATATATATACTTTATAGGGTCGAAAATGATTCCTTCTCCCTGTTACATACTTTTGCACAAACCTAATATACCCTGTGTACCTTTGGTACAGAGTATAAAAATACAACTTTAAATGATGGCAAATCGTAGTTCAGGTATGTAAAACTAGAGTTTAATAACATATTCGTCAATTTGATGTGTTTTTGTCCTTGTGTAACGTGTTTTATTCATGTGCATTTTTATACCCTGTTCAAATCAAAAATGGGAAAGGGGATCATGAAGTTGTGCAAATGTATGTAACAGCCAGTAGGAAGCTTCTCCGACCCTATAAAGTATATATATTCTTGATCAGCATCAACAGCCGAGTCGATATAGCCATGTCCGTCTGTCCGTCCGTCCGTCTGTCTGTATGAACACCTAGATCTCAGAGACTAGAAGAGCTAGAGCAACCAATTTTGAAATGTAGACTCCTATTGTCTGCACGCAGATCAAGTTTATTTCAAATTTTTGCCACGCCCACCTCCGCCACCACAATAAAAAATGTTGACTCCCACAATTTTTGAGATATCGATCAAATTTAAAACTTACATTTATATTCGCAACATCTATAAGCCCTCCAATTTTCATCAAGATCGGATGATAAATAGCCGAGTTAAAATAATGTTGCATACTTTTCGGCTGTCTCACCTCAGCCACACAGGATGGCCACACAGGATGGCTATTAAACATTTCTATGCATGAGTAACGGGTATATCGAAGTCGGTTAGAGCCGACTTTAACTTACGCTCTCGTTATTTATATATTTTTGTTTATATGCGCTTTTGCTGCTGCTATCTTGAAAGCTCAATTATTTCGCTATGCGCATCATCTCAGGGCAGAAGAGGACCAGCTGCTCCATACCATGATGTAACTCGTATTAGTATTAGTATACTCTAATTTCATCATGCTCCATACAAAATAAGCAGTGTGCCCAGAATATTTAAGGAAATTAAGGTCATACTAATTGATTTCGCAAAATCAGCCTCGATTTGACTTCTTCTTAGTGTGACCGTTCTCTTAGAAGAAAATTGCGGCGCACGTTTGGTGTTTGTTTAATGTTGCTGAGAAGATCAAACGGATTTGCGAGAGAAACTTAAGCTTAGCAATTTTCAAATAAAGGCGTCGCGCATTCTATACAAACGAGAAAATCGAATGGGAATTGCTGTAGAAATGGAGTCAGAGGAGTCTGCCAATACGGTGCTTAAGAACGCTAATAAATTGATTGGCACGACCATATATGTGGAAAAGGACCTCAGCGATGACAGGCACAAACAAAAATGAGCAATTCTTAATCTTAAGAAGCAAATACTGGCCAGAGATGACACACACAGAATTGCGGTCAGAAATGATAGCATTCGTATCGGAGCAAAGTGGTTGAGATTCAACCCCAACTATAAGCTCGGAAATGGAGACCAAAAGGCAGCAGTGCCAATACGGCAGAAATTTATGGCGAGAAATTGGATGGCATACCTCTAGATTTTAAGTCTCTACTTGAAAATAGCAGCGCAAAAAACTAAGTAATAATAGCACCCTTAAAGTTGTAGATGTCTCCGTATCGTACCCCTGTAATCACCAGATCTTACATATTTTAGGATATAATGTCCATGGTCTTGCAAATAAGAGTTTACATCAAAATCTTTTCACCTACATTATGCAAAGCGATGTTTTTGCCTTAACGGAAACCCATGTGGAAGCAACGCACATAAGCAACTATGACTCACTCTTTAAAACTTTTTTAACATACTGGCAACCGGCAAGCAGATGTAGTCGTTTCGGTCGAGCAATTGGCGGCACAGTTATGGACGTAAGTAGGAAGCTGGTGGAGAAAAATATAGCACACAGACACGAATCGCTTTCTGGAATTCAGCAGTTAAGGATCCAAACTCCACACAGCCTATACACCATGATTCCATTATACCTCAGAGCGGCGACTTGGGCATCAGATCTCGAACAGATTAAGGAATTATTCGAAAATGAAATTGTAAATGCATTTGTGATTGGTGACACTAACTCGAGTATTGGGTGTGAGCAACAATTTTTGGATGAGGTCACTTTAGAAGCGTTTACAAATGGAGCGGATACTAGACACTCCAAAGACGTAACCGTTATGCAAACGGAAGGAAATTCATGGAATTCGCAGACATCAGAGGACTGACTATTCTGAATGGCAGAACGATTGGAGACATGAATGGAAACTTCACCTTTATTAATAAGAACGGCAGTTCAGTTATCGACTTATGTGCGGATAATAGTGCGATTTTGGAAAGTGTATTAACTTTCGAGGTGGAGAGCAAAATCTGGTCCGACCACATGCCTATAGTTCTGAAAGTCGCAATCTTGGGATCTACAACACCGGAGAAGAAACTTAAATTGTTGCCGAAATTATCATGGAGCAATCAAAATGAGAACGAGTACAGGAAAATGGTTCAGAGACGCGTTAGGGACCTGAAAATTGAAAATCAATACTTAACAATTGAGGAAATCACAACGGCAATCAAAAAAGCAGCACGCAGCAATACGAGCAACGCCTCAGTACATTTTAACAACAGTTGGTTTAATTGGAAATGCTATAAGAAGAGACAAACTGTGTTTGCCGAGTTGGACGCCTTCAGAATATCAGGGTTGGCAGAAGATAAACGGGCTTATGTAACGGCTCAACAGGAGTACAAGGCTCTATGTGTTAAAAGCAAACTCGAATATGACCAGGATCTTAAAGCGCGAATAACTCTGATAAGAGATAGCAAAGAATGGTGGAAGATAGCCAGAGAAATCAGAGGAATTGCCCCAAAAATAGGGACCGAAATTGCTGCATGGGAATTTAAAAGTCATTTCGAAAACCTTCTTAACCCGGAACAAAGCGCTATGAACATTCACTATGCACCGACTTATGTTAAGCATCCAGACCTAGATACAACTGTTACAATGGAGGAACTTAAAATTGCACTAGCCAAAGCCAAGAAAAACAAAGCACCAGGAGAAGACAGTCTCCTACGAGTGTTTTAAAAACGCCCCCAACGAGCTGCTTGAAGAGTTGGTGATTATATACAATAGAGAACTTAATAGCAACTGTCGTGAAAAAAGATTCATTAATAGTATAATCTTACCAATTCATAAAAAGTGAGATATAAATAATCCAATGAACTATCGTGGTATATCTTTTATGAATTGTGCAGCGAATCTTTTAATGAGTATACTTACGACCAGGCTAACAATGTGGGTAGTAAAGCACAACAAACTAAACGAATTCCAAGCTGGCTTTCGACGCGGATCCTCGACGGTTGACAGCATTTTCAACTTGGCCTCCATTGTACGAATCAAGTTTGAGGAGAAGAAAGAAGTCTATGCTTACGTTGTGGATTTCAAGGCTGCTTTTGACCGAGTACCTCGTCAGCTTCTTATATACAAGCTACAAACGAACTGTGCTGTTTGGACAGGAGACGAGCTCTCGGAGCGGTTTCAAACAATAAACGGAGTGAAACAAGGATGTCTGATGTCACCACTGCTATTTGCGCTGTACCTGGATGATCTTCACGAGCACATAGGAGGTGGCCTGTACATTGAGATCACCAACATAAGGCTGTTATTGTATGCAGACGATATTGTCATCGTAGCGGACAATCCCTCAACGCTTCAACTAATGATTGGAAAACTGGAGTTATATTGCACATTATGGGGCATGGAAGTGAATAAAGCGAAGTCCGAGATCATGGTATTCCGAAAAGGAGTCAGACTGTCAGCATTGGAAAATTGGACATTTCAGGCAGACCAGGGGAAGGTAGTACAAATACCTTGGAGTTGTTTTGCCGCCAACAATGAGCTTCAAAAAACATGTGGCAGCAAGAACGAGAGAAGCGAAGGCGAGTATAAACTCAGTGTGGGCAAAATTTTTAAACAAGGGAACCCTAAATCTAGTTGCAAAATGGAAAATATTCAACGCTATCAGCAGAACTGTGCAGTGTTATGGAGATCAAATATGGGGAGGAGAAATATGCGACGAGGCGGATCAATTACAGCGATACTTTATTAAGAGGATACTAAAGCTGCCAGACTGTACGCCAAATTATATTTTGGCAATAGAGGCAGGACTGGAGGATGGGCACATTTACAGCTTAACTCTTTATCTTAAATACCTGGCACGAGTACTATTTGAGTATGAAGAATCTCGACTTCCGCATGTCCTAGCTGGGAAAATTATGCACAGTAGCTTGGGATGGTTTTCTAAGCTTCAAGACGTGTGCGAACAAAATGGAGTAACTCTGGAGAGCAACGCATCGCACTTTGGATGAAGGCAACATACAGCTACTCACTGCGCTTAAAGAAGAGAGTCGAAACCAACACTTACTCAAAGCCCCAGGAAGCGCAGAGAGGATATATAAAGATTTAAACCATGAGGTAGGACCTTCATACTGCAACGAGCTGTTCCGACAAACGGAAATAACATGGATAATGAAGGCGAGAGGGAATCTGCGATGGTTGAATGGCTGTCCAAGAAGGACCGTTAACGGTGGCTAATGCTCACTATGTAATATAAAGGAGGTGGAAGACACGCAGCATTTTGTGGGGCGATGCCCGGCTCTAAGGGAATTCCGTCTGCGTTGGTTTGAGAAAGGCACACTTACAGCAGAAGAGGTATTCATGGCCTTGAATGGAGAACTGGGATGGAAGAATCTGGCTAGATTTACTGAGGGGGCTGTAATATATAGGAAACATATTATTAATGAAGATTTTTAATACAAATGTCATAATGATAATATATAAATTTATAATAATTGTAATCGTTGTTAAAACAACGGAAGAAAAGCTGACGGTTACAAGCCAAGCTTTATTAATGTTCATCTTTTGGATAAGTAAACAATCTGCAGCACAAACAATGTATATGTATATGAAAAAAATAAACATCATCTATCTATCTATCTAATGTTGCTGTGATTTATATATATATATCGTTGTAAGTTATTTTGTCTTTCATATTTCAGTAATAAAACGAGAGTGTAAGTTAAAGTCGGCTCTAACCGACTTCGATATATCCGTTACTCATGAAAACAAATGTTTAATAGCCTTCCTGTGTGCCTGTGGGACAGCCGAAAAGTATGCAAAAATTTTTTTTACTCGGCTATTTATCATCCGATCTTGAAATTTCAGAGCTTATAGATATTGCGAATATAAACGTAAGTTTTAAATTTCAGATCGATATCTCAAAAATTGTGGGAGTTATTCAACATTTTGTTTTGTGGGGCGGGGGTGGGCGTGGCAAAAATTTGAAATAAACTTGATCCGCGTGCAGAAAATAGGAGTCTAGATTTCAAATTTGATTGCTCCAGCTCTTCTAGGCTCTGAGATCTAGGTGTTCATACAGAAAGACGGACATGGCTATATCGACTCGGCTGTTGATGCTGATCAAGAATATATATACTTTATATGGTCGGAAATGATTCCTTCTGCCTGTTACATACATTTGCACGACTTTAGTGTACTCTTTTACTCTACGAGTAACGGGTATAATTATAATTATTTATTGCATTTTAGACTGCATACGAGCCTATTTAAAAAAAGGCCCGTGGCCCAAAGTGGACAGAGTCATAAGTGCGCGAGTGTTTGGAGCTTCCGGATTACATATCTGCACAGTTCTCCCAGAAACTTCGAATTTACAAATTTTTCCATAATTTTATCCTGCCTCTTCCTCTTTGGCTGCTAAATTGCATAAGTCACTTCCCGTGACCATAAACAAATACATTATTAATTGAATTAACTTAAACCTATATTAAAGTTGGAAACATTTTAAAACTACTGATTCTGCCTACAAACTATTATTAAAGAAGCTTACAAAAATAGTTTTCACAATATTATTCGGAATTTTTTGGCTTCGTTCCTTTATTTAAATTTTGCGGCAATTGTCGATAAGCCAAAGCAAATCAAAATGAAATCAGGGTCGTTCCACCAACTGCTTTGATTTTGCACTCACAAAATCAAATCTTTTAGGAATACCACTATTATTTAGTGCAAAAGTTTCATTATTATACTGTGAATCCAATTGCTTAATTTAGTAATAAGTAGATTGTTTGTGTGGATAGTAACATGGTCACTTCTACCGAGATTACATATGTCGGAGATTTATTAAATAAAAGACAAACTATGTAACTATTGCCTTCAAATAAACGAATAATTATAATAATGCTGAATCTCCTCTATATATAATACAGTTTGTACTGGCTGACTGATTTACTGACTGATTGACAATCAACGCAGAGCGCACACGGTAAGAAAGGCTGAAATTTGGACAGCAGTTTCCATTAGTGGTGAAAGTGCGAACTAAGACGGGGTTCCGGAAAAGCCGGAAAAGCGTCGGAAAAATTTGTATGGGAAAAATTTTCTTTTTAATCCGATTGACATGAAATTTGGTTTGTAAGCATAGAACGCGAAATAATTTGACACATGTTTTCCCGATTTTGGAAAACCCGCCCTGGAGGAAAATGGCCGGAAAATTCTGCATGCAAAAAATCATCCGATTAAGTTGAAACTCGGTTTGTAAGGATAGATAACGATAACGATAACGATAACGATAACGATAACGATAACGATAACGATAACGATAACGATAACGATAACGATAACGATAACGATAACGATAACGATAACGATAACGATAACGATAACGATAACGATAACGATAACGATAACGATAACGATAACGATAACGATAACGATAACGATAACGATAACGATAACGATAACGATAACGATAACGATAACGATAACGATAACGATAACGATAACGATAACGATTACGATAACGATAACGATAACGATAACGATAACGATAACGATAACGATAACGATAGCGATAGCGAGCACTGGGGCTCCAGCAGCAAAATAAGAATTTACAATTACAAATTCAGTGCCCAATGATGTTCCGCTATAACAAAAAGCAAAGCTACAACTCGAACAACAACTACAAGAGCAGCTGAGGCAACAACAAAAACATCTTCAATAACAACAACAAGAACTTTAGCAACAGCGACAGCAACTACACGAAATGCTGCAGTCTCTCGTGGGAGAGACACGACCGACCCGACCGACGTGGTCCGGGTCTCGACCACACCAACCCCAACCACCACAACCCACCAAACTTTGTTTTAAACTGTGATTGATTTTGAGATAACCACATAGATATTTTTTTTTTTACTTACTATTCTGAGACTTGAACTCGGTACCTCGAAAGACTGAAACACACACAGGCGACGGGCAGCTTAACGAACTCAGCTATCTTCCGTAAGCTAAAAGACGCGACGAAATCACATTTATAAATAAACTCAGTTGCCTTTCGTACGCATCGCACAACAAACTGCGCATGCGCTCTCACTCTCTGCGAGAGCGAGTCCAACGCTATTCTCTCAACAACAAACAGCGCATGCGCTCTCACTCTCGGCGAGAGCGAGTCCAACGCTATTCTCTCAAAGTTAAGTTGCCCTCACCCCCCTTGCCTATAAAAAACCAAATTGAGAACGTTTAGAACGAATTTATCTCGATTCCAAGAGCGAAATTCTTTAAAATTCAAGATCGACTAATTTTTTTTTCAAGAGCGTTCGTACTCAAATTATTCGTTCTAGTTTTTTCTTAGTGTAATATAGTTTAACATATGTATGTACATTTGTGTTCCTTAAAAAAATCGGCAATATTTGGTTTCATTTTGTTCAAGTGTGAGAGAGAAAGAGCGAGTTTGCTAAGACACACACACACACATATATTATATGTGTTCGTGTAACTGAAAAATTTGTAAACAGAGTGTGAGAGCAAGAGAGAGAGAGAGTACAGGAGAGTGCCAAACCAAAACTACAATCCGAAGAACAATAACAAGAGCAGCTAAAGCAACAACAAAACCAGCTTGAAAAACAAAAACTTCAGCAGATCAAGAACAAAAAAAATATTAATGAAACAACTACTACAAATGTTAAATCTATGTTAATAGTAGTGTTATTAATATAGTTAAGCATATGTACATATGTATGTACTCCTTATAATAATCAACATGCAATAAATGAAATAAAATAAAAAAATTTGTGTTTCTTCAAAAAATCGGCAATGTATGGTGTCATTTTGTTGGGCATATACACACACACGCGGGCACAAAAAAACAGTTAATTCGTTTGTGTGCAGAATGCATAGGTGTGTTGCGTGTTTCTTTCTCTCTCTCTCTCTCTCTCTCTCTTTGTAGTTTCTTCTAAATGTTTGTTAAAAAAAATACAAACAAAAAACCAGCCTAATTTGCTTACACACACACACACATACACAAGAGCTCTTTTACTGTGCGTGTAAATGTGGGTGGGGAGTGGATGGGAGCTGGGTGGTAAGTGGGTGGGATGTGGGTGGTAGGTGGTTGGGAAGTGGATGGGAACTGGGTGGGAAGTTGGTGGTTAGTGGGTGGGAAGTGGGAGGTATGTAGGAGGGATGTGGGGGGGACGTGGATGTGAAGTGGGTGGGAAGTATTTGGGAACTGGGTGGGGAGTGGATGAGAACTGGTGGTTAGTGGGAGGGAAGTGGGTGGGAAGTGGGTGTTATGTGGTTGGGAAGTGCAAAGTGGATGGAAAGTGTGTGGGACGTGGGTGGGATGTCGGTGGGATGTGGGTGGGAAGTGGATATAAAGTGGGTGGGATGTGGGTCCGAAGTGGATGGAAAGTGGGTGGGAAGTGGGTGAGGGTTGGGTGGTTAGTGAGAAGTGGGTGCGAAGTGGATATAAAGTGGGTGGGATGTGAGTGGGATGTGGGTGGGAAGTGGGTGGGAACTAGGTGGGAAGTGGGTGGGAACTAGGATGGAAGTGGGTGAGGGTGGGTGGTTAGTGATTGGGATGTGGGTGGTAAGTTGGTAAGAAGTGGGTTGGATATGAGTGGGATTTGGGTGGTAAGTGGGTGGGAAGAGGGTTGGATGTGTGTGGGAAGTGGGTTGGATGTGGGTGGCAAGTGGGTGGGATGTGGGATATTGGTCCCATACTGATAAAGGCTATACTGGAGGCGGCGCAACGAAGCGCGACGGGTTTTCTGCTAGTCTATATATATCAAAGAGATCAACCTGACTAATTGATTGACTGGTGACCGTCGCACAGCCTAAACCATTAGAGATAGGATGCTGAATTTTTCACAGTAGTCGGATCTTATGCTGAAAGTGAGTACTCAGAACGGATTTCGAAAAATTCTGTCGGGAAATGTGGAAATTTCGCGAAAAACTGTTGTATGGAATTCTTTTGTTTACCATCCGATCAAGTTTAAACTCATTTTCAAAAATTTTTATGAAAATTCAAGAAGAACTGCATACAAATTTTCCGGAAAATTTGTCAATTTGTTGTTAATATTGGGTTTTTTCCGTGAGAGCGAGTGTGTGAGAGAGAGAGCCAGTTTGGTTTAGTGGTGGTTGAATTTGAATTTTTTCCAAGAGAGCGAGTTTGAGAGAGCAAGAGAGAAAGAGCGAGTTTGCTAAGGCTAAGCAGTCTATAAATAGAATGAATTCACACACACACACACATATTTGTGTTCGTGCACCTTTTTGCAGAGAGCGAGAGTAAGAGAGAGAGAGATGCACAACAAAGTCACCACTGTCGGTACAACGGAGTACGAAGAGGCTGTACTCGCAGATTTGACGTCAGACCATTCTCCGATTATTTTTACCCTTCTGGAGTGTCCTCAGATCAGAGAGTATCCTCGGAGACTGACATCACATAAGACAAACTGGCTCAAATACAAAAAATATATTAGCAGTCACATTGAACTGAGCCCAACCATAAACAGCGAAGAAGACATTGAAAATTCAGTCCAAGCCCTGAGCTCAATCATTACTGCTGCAGCTCATCACTCGAGCCCACTAACAGCATCAACAACAACACCTAAGCAAGATCGTAGATTAACGAACAGCTTTATAGACCGGCTGGTCACTGAAAAGCGGCGTGCAAGAAGAGAATGGCAGAGCAATCGGTCACCTGCTGCAAGGATTCGCCTGAGACATGCAGAACGCGTATTTCACAAAGCACTCGAAGCTGAGGAGCAGCTAGCCCATAGCCGTTACATCGAAAAACTATCGCCTAAAAGCACCAAATTCCCCCTATGAAGAGCACACGCAAGCATAAAGCCACCTGCAAAGGTAGACATGCCTTTGAGGGATCAGAGAGGAAAATGGGCCCGCAGCGACGAAGAAAAGATAAATGCCTTTGCACTTCACTTAAGAAATGTTTTCCAGCCGAATCCACCAACCAATACATATGCACTGCCACTGATTCCCACTGCCGCACAGACTTAGCCAATCAAAGTTCATTCGCTTGAAATAAAAAAACGTTATAACAGAACTCAATCCAGGACATGATCCTATTACGCCTAAAATGATTATGGAACTTCCAAGTCCTGCCATTACATATATCTCGAGAATCTTCAATGCCGTACTGCGATGTGGATATAATACTTTCCAATGCAGTGGAAGAAATCGACAATCATAATGATTCAGAAACCAGGAAAGGATAAAACACAAGCGTCATCATATAGACCCATTAGCCTGCTACCTTGCTTATCAAAAGTATTTGAGAAGATTTTACTTCGCAAACTGGATACCCATGCACTAAATATTATATAATTCCTTCACATCAATTTGGGTTCCGAGCAAAACACGGGACCATTGAGCAAGTCAACCGTTTAACTTCAGATATTCGGACTGCGTATGAGCACCACGAATACTGCTCTGCCATTCTCCTAGATGTTGACCAAGCGTTTGACCGCGTTTGGTTGGACGGGCTTACATATAAAATTAGGACACTGCTTTCTCCAAATACACACAAACTCTTAGAATGTAATGCCAGCAACAGAGTATTTTCTGTTCGTCAAAATGAGTACACAACGGAAGAGTTCATCATTGGAGACGGAGTGCCACAGGCTAGCGTTCTCGGTCCTTTTCTGTATGTATTGTACACTGCCGACATACCAACAGACCCCCGACTAACAATATCCACTTATGCTGATGATACGGCAATTCTAAGCAGATCACGATGTCCAATTATCGCATCCAGACTTTTGGCAAGCCACTTAGCTCACGTGGAGGAGTGGCTGGCCAACTGGCGCCTAAAAATTAACGAGCAAAAGTGTAAACACGTGAGGTTCACACTCAACAGAAGCACCTGTCCCCAGATATCACTAAACGTGACTATGATACCACAATCAAAGGATGTTGTTTACCTTGGTGTCCACCTCCACAGAAGGCCCACTTGGCGCAAACACATAGACTTCAAAAAACCTTCAAATAAGGCTAAAGGCTAACAGCCTTCACTGGCTAATTAACTCCCGTTCCCCTCTAAAACTGGAATATAAAGTCTTACTGTATAAAAGCATCATAATGCCTGTCTGGACTTATGGCTCACAGCTATGGGAAATGCTTGTGCGAGCAGTGTGGACATCCTACAAAGATCACAATCAAGAATTATTAGAACACTCGCTGGAGCGCCATGGTACATTCGCAACGAGTGTATTCACAACGACCTGAGGATCCCATTGGTCGAAACTGAAATACAGCAACTAAAGCGCAAATATTCTGAAAGCTTCTAGCCCACCCTAATAAACTTGCACAATCTCTCAACCTGCAAGCAACGCATTCTCGCCTCCGAAGAAAAGACCTACCAACCCAGCGACTGAATTAAAGGGCCGCAGAACATAAACTAGCTCCAATAGGGGATGGTTGGACAATAGTTTCTAGATTAAGATTTGAAAAATTATTGTTAGTCTCATTAAGAGAAGATTCAATAAATACTAAAAAAGCTAAAAAAAAAAAAGAGGCTGTAAGTCGTTTTGAGCGCACTTTGAAACGACTCTCTTTTTGAGTGATGTTAACTCCATTGTGACAAGTAGATACTTCATAGAGACAACAAAATCTGTTACTCAAAATTACTGTCGACGTAGGAAAACACGGTGGTTAGAGGGAGACGGACATAGTTAAAAACAAGAAAGAAAGTCGGTCAAGCCCGACTATAACATACTCTGTACCCTTACACTCGCATTTGCTCAGGAGTCAAACGGCCAGTTAACACCCCGCGCACAACGCGGTGCGCTCTCTAAGTTTCTTTCTCTCTCTCTCTTTCTCTCTCGCACTAAGATTGCCTGTGTTGAACGGTTAGGGTATGTTGCTGTGGTTGTTGGTGTGGGGTTGGGTGGTGTTAACTGGCCGTTTTTTGCCCATAACTTGAGTATCGTTCATCCGATCTTTATCATTCCTTCAGCAAATCGATAAATAATTTTGTTTACAAGGTATCTCTAGAAGGAACGAACGATCTATCTCCAAAACTGTAGGAGATATGACGTTTTTTCCAAATTGCGGGGGCGGGAGGGGGCGTGGCAAAAATTTAAAATAAACTTGATCTGCCTGCAAGTATAAGAAATATATGTTCCATACATGTCAAACCTCTATCTCTTACCATCTCTGAGATCTCTTCGTTCATACGGACGGACGGACGGACGGACGGACGGACGGACGGACATGGCCATATCGAATCGGCTGTTGATGCTGATCAAGAATATATATACTTTATAGGGTCGGAAACGATTCCTTCTCCCTGTTACATACTTTTGCACAAACTTAATATACTCTATGTACCTTCGGTACAGAGTATAAAAAGTCTGAGAGTTAAAAAAATAACTCAAAGAACCAAAATGACAGCGAACAGCTGACAAATATCTGAGTGAAAAGTTGTCGACGCAGCAAAGTGTGCTTCTATGTTAGTTCTTATATGGCGTAATCCAGCAGCCTCCCACGGCCACTTTTCCATGGCCAGAACTTTGTTAGCGAGCAATGGCTGCAATCGATGCTCCAGCAGTGAAATCAGCAGTTAAATTTACAAATTCAGCAGCAACAACAGCAGCTCCAACAACAACAAATGATCCCCAACAAATATTTGAATAAAATAAAAAAAACCGCAACAACAACAACAAAATCAGCAGAAGCAAATACAAGGCCTCAATCAGCAAGTGCAAATGTCGCAAGGTCATGTCGAAGTTTTGCTGGGGCAGGTGCTACTGTTGGCGCAAAGAATTATTGTCATGCAACAATATATGCCTTTTCTGGCAGGAAACTTCGTATCAGTGTCCAACGATGCTCCGCCACAACAACAACCCAAACTACAGCTCGAACGACAACAACAAGAAGAGCAGCTGAAGCAACAACAAAACCAACTTCAAAAACAACAACAAGAACTTCAGCAACAACTAGAGCAACTACAAGAAATGCAGCAGAACAACAACAAAAATAATATTAATGAAACAACTACAACAAATGTTAAATCTTAGTGAATAGTAGTGTTAGTAATATAGTTAAACATACGTATTGTTTATAATAATCAAACAAGCAAAGCTACTAAATGAAATAAAATAAAAAAAATTTGTGTTTCTTAAAAAAAACAAGAAAGAAAGCCGGTCAAGCCCGACTATAACATACTCTGCACCCTTAATGTCGCAGCTCGCATTTGGTCACGAGTCCAACGGCCAGTTAACACACAATGCACAACGCAGTGCGCTCTCTAAGTCTCTCTCTCTCTCTCTCTCTCTCTCTCTCTCTCTCTCTCTCTCTCTCACTAAGATTGCTTCTGCTGAACGCAATGCTTATGTTATGGGTGGGGTGGGTGGCGGGTGTTAACTGTCCGTTTTTTGCTCATATCTTGTGTATCGTTCATCCGATCTTTATCATTCCTTCAGCAAATCGATAAATAATTTTGATTACTAGATATCTCTAGAAGGTACGAACCATCTATCATCCAAACTGTGGATGATACACGTTTTTTCCAAATTGCGGGGGCGGGAGGGTGCTTGTAAAAAATTGATAATCAACTTGATCTGCCTGCAAGTATAAGAAATATATGTCCCATACATGTCAAACCTCTATCTCTTACCATCTCTGAGATCTCTTCGTTCATACGGACGGACGGACAGACAAAAAAATACGGTAAGAAACGGTAAAGGCGTGTGTGTCTGTGTGTTTCTTTTTCTCTCTCTCCCTCTCTCTTTGTAGTTTCTTCCAACTGTTTGTTAAAAAAAAACTACCAACCCCCCACAAAAATTTGTCTGTTGAATATTACTTGCATTTTGTCAGTCAATAAGTAGATTGGAACGTGGTCGGGTGTATAAGACATTCGCTTAGAAAGCATACAGGCCTGGGTTCAACTCCCACGGTTAGGTGCATTGTTTTCTTTTTCTTATTTGATGTTTTTTTTTTTATATTTATTTGGTGTGTTTTTAGCATAGTCGTTATTTTATACAATCCTTTAATCGATTACAACATGGTGTAACGCATGTCAAGACAAAACAAAAACTTGCTCAATACACCAGCAGCGCTGCTCTACTGGAACGCCCGCCGAATTCAAAGCCACCCAGCAAACAATGGTGCGATTGATTAATCGCCAATCCCCAAAAAGAGTCTTCTGAGAGTCGCGGGGAAGATTATCGGAAGATTTAATCTTCTAGCAATCTCGCCGATCGCAGAAGAGCGTCTTCTGGGAGTCGCGGGGAAGATTTCTTAATGATTGAATCATCTATCTATCTTCTGGGAGTCGCGGGGAAGATTCAATCTCCCAGGCGATCGATTGGCGGTAGTCAGCTTGTCTCGTAAAAGAGGGAATGAAGAATTACTTAAATAACGGGACCGCTTTACTTTCAGAGACAAGCATCAAAGAGACAATTTTACAATAACAAATACATTATCTCGAAAGCGCGGGAGTAGCTTAAGTAACGGAACCGCGCAACTTTCAGAGACTTGGAATTTTTATATATTTTTATATTATATTATAAAAAGTTCTATGATTGAAATCTTAAGGTCGCTAAAACAGTCACAATCTATTATATATTTTTATATATTGGTAATAAAAACGTAATAGTTAGGTGACTCTTCTGGGCGACTGTATTGGGAAACTTTCAATTGAGTCTTTGGCGACCCTTCTGGGAGACTCATTTGCGAATCTTTAAAAAGACTCTCTTGCGACTCTTCCAGAATACTGTTACGCGACTCTTCTGGAAGTGTCGCTGAAGTGGCTCACTTTCTCCCAACAGACGATCAGAAAACGATCAGAATGCGATATCGCGGGCGATTAAATTAAACTTCTTGGCGAGTCGCCTGCGACTCTTCGGCGAATAAAAATGTTTGCTGGGCAGTTGTCTTATTTGCTTACACACACACACAGACACCCTCTAGTACGGCCGACCCACGCTGTATCAACGTTCCGTCGACGATTTTGTGACTGTCGTTGACGCTCTCTTATTTCCCTCACAATGGGCTCGACTGACGTATTTTTCAAGGCGATGTCCGCTCAATACGCTAACGGCTCTCCAGGCACGCTAGGTCGACGAAATGTCATGCAGAGAAGCGACATAACCGACTCTCGTTAGACACGATGCCATATAGAGAAGCGACATAAGCGACGCTCGTTCGACCCAATGACATGCATGGGGCGACTTAATGCATTCCACTGGCATGCTGTGAAATATTTCACTGAAAAGGTGTTCGAGGATTGATACACCTTTTTTTTAAATCCTTTCCTATTCTTTGCACACGCTCTCTCACGGAAAAAAATTAGAGCGTACGCCGTCTCTCTCTCTCTGTTTAGCGTTCGGCCCATGTTACAGTTTGACAGGCGGCACGACGCATCACCGTACAAAGAGCAACGCTGGGTTGACGAAAATAGAGTGACTGACCCCAGACGTACTAAAGGGCACACACACACACACACACACACACCCGTGTGGTGGCGGGTTATAGAATACCACCACAGCAAGTCATACCTTGTCGTATGAGGCGTCTAACATGACACGGGGATGTCACTGCGCGGAGAGGTGCAGCTGAAGCAACTCGTGACCTCCGGCCATGGGGCAGGTACCCCCCGACAGCCACCGAACACCCGTGCGGCGACCAACAAACACGAGAAGGCGACTAAAGCAGAGACCAGTAATGCTTTAGGAAACGGATTCTGGACCCCCCCTTACGACATGACTAACCCTGGGCTGACGGTCAATAGTATTCTAGTACCTCAGTAAGCGGAGTGAATTCTTGCCGAAATGGCTGCTAGGCTAATGCTATTACCGCCCCCGTCCAGTTAAAACCTTTCAAATCTCTAAGCACGCTCCTTGATTCGTCGCGATTTAGTTGGCAGCATACGTTCAGATGTAGCATACCTGATTAACGGATCCGGCTCTGCACACTCGACCCCATAAAGGCGAGTGTCAACCCTCGCATGGCCTCACTGCTCGCATAGACAACCATGGGATCATAACGCAACTATGCAAATATCAAGAATAACGACTTATGAGTTGGGACCCAACCACAACATGAGTCCAAAACGAGAGCGTAAGTTAAAGTCGACTCTAACCGACTTCGATATACCCGTTACTCATGGAAAGAAATGTTTAATAGCCATCCTGTGTGCCTGAGGTGAGACAGCCGAAAAGTTTGCAACATTTTTTTACTCGGATATTTATCATCCAAATTTCAAAATTTCAGGGCTTATAGATGTTGCGAATATTAATCTAAGTTTTAAATTTAAGATCGATATCTTAAAAATTGGGGGAGTTATTCAACATTTTCTATTGTGGGGGCGGGGGTGGGCGTGGCAAAAATTTGAAATAAACTTGATCTGCGTGCAGACAATAGGAGTCTACATTTCCAATTTGGTTGCTCTAGCTCTTGTAGTCTCTGAGATCGAAGTGTTCATACAGACAGACGGACAGACGGACGGACGGACAGACGGACATGGCTATATCGACTCGGCTGTTGATGCTGATCAAGAATATATATACTTTAAATGGTCGGAAATGATTCCTTCTGCCTGTTACATACATTTGCACGACTTTAGTATACCCTTTTACTCTACGTGTAACGGGTATAAAAACCCCAATTAGAAGAAGAGAATTGCGATGCGTTCGCAAGAAGTAGTAGAATGCCAAGATCACCAATTGAGGAAATTCAAGCCGACCCATCGGAACCAAGTGCTAAGCCGCAGAGCTGCTCGGCACTGCGTGACCTGGGATGTGAAATTGTGAAGCTAGTGGATATGCTCGAAGATAGCAAACGAAGGTCCATCCATCAGCCCATGAGGGACTCCATTGAAAGTATCAGGGCGCTGTATGAGCTATCTGCCATCCAGCTGCATGACGAAGGAGCCAAGGCTGTTATCAGGACACACCAATCCTCACAGACAACACCGCTGTTCAGAACCAAAGTCGAACCCAAGAGGTAGCAGGGCGTAGGAGAACGAACGCCCCAAACCAAGCGATCCCGTGGTCCAGCCGACGTCGATGCCGCCGCTAGCGCACAAGAGGTGGAGGATTCTCCAAACACGGACGCGGAGACGCACGAGACACCAATCTCGAGAACCAATGGCGACGATTGGCATATGGCAACTTCCAAGGACACCCGAAAGAAGGGAAAGCGATTGCTAAAGGAGAAGACGCGAGCGGATGCCATTGTTATCTCTGCTAAGGGTGAAGCGAGCTACACAGAGATACTCCGAAAAGTAAAGGCGGATGAAAAGTTAAGCGGGCTAGGTGATGCAGTTGCGAGAATTAGAAGAACCCAGAAAGGAGAACTTCTGCTGCAACTAAATAAGTCTGGAGAAAACACCTCAGCATTCAAGTGCTTAGTGGTCGAATCGCTGGGTGAACACGCAGAGGTTCGTACACTAACACATCGTGTCACGATTGAATGTAGGGATCTGGACGAGGTCACCAACAGTGAGGACATCTATAAGGCGTTAAAAAAACAGCTTCTGCTAGAGGACGTAGCACCGGAGGACATCAGCCTACGCAAGGCGTACGGGCAAACGCAAACGGCTTCCATAAAGATGTCCTCGGAAGGCCCTATCAATAGGATTCCTTGAAGAAGGATGGGTAAGATGCAGACTTCGTGAGAGGATAAATGTCACCAAGTGTTTCAGATGCCTTGAATTTGGCCACCTAGCAAGGCAGTGCAGAAGTGAGTTTGACAGGTCAAACCTGTGCCGACGATACGGGGGAAAGGACCACTTCGCGCTTTAGACCAGTTTGGAGTTCCAGCCTACCAACATCGGATCATATCCAACTACTTGTCAGACAGGGTGCTAGTGAATGACACCGAGGAAGGCCCCTGGCACTACAACGTCACGGCAGGAGTCCCACAGGGGTCGGTCCTTGGGCCACTTCTGTGGAACATAATGTATGATGAGGTGCTAAGAGTGCAACTACCTCAGGGTTGCAAGCTGATTGGGTTTGCTGATGACCTGGCATTGGAGGCGGCTGCAAATGCGGCAATAAAACGACTGGCCAGATGGATGAAGGAAGCCCACCTAGAACTTGCTGCTCAAAAAACGGAGGCCGTGCTCATCACAAGCAGGAAGAAGATAGAGTTCACGAACATAATGGTGGATAATACTTTAGTGAAATCGAAGGAGTGCATAAAGTTCTTGGGAGTGATGCTGGACAACAGGCTTAGCTTTCGTTCCCACGTCGAATATGTAAGCCGAAAAGCCTCGAAAGTGCAGACAGCCCTTTCGTGGATGCTACCCAACATAGGAGGACCAAGAGCAGGACGACTACTACTGGCCAGAGTAGTTACCTCAGTCTTGCTTTATGCCGCACCAATATGGGCGTCTGCGGTGGCAAGCAATAAGAGCCTCCTGAAGAAGCTTGCAACGCCTTACCGGCTAAGCGCTCTCCGAGTCACCGAGACCGAACGGTCTCCGATGACGCAGCCTTAGTCCTTGCCAGCATGATACCTGTAGATATAATGGCAAACGAAATGAAGAAGATTTACGCAGAGCGAGCAGTGATGGGAAGATCAGTGACGACTGATGCCATACGACACTCTGAAAGAGTTGTTTCGATGGCTACATGGCAGGCGCGGTGGAATATGGCCACCAAGGCAAGGTGGACCCACCGGATGATTCCAAATTTGGATGATTTGGTAGGGAGGAGCAGGGGGGGATTAAACTTCCACCTAACTCAGTTTTTCACTGGACATGGAGGATATAGAGAGTACCTACACAGGCTCAAGCACGAAGACACTCCGGAATGTCCTACCTGCCCAACTCAGAATGAGAATCCGCACCACGTATTGTACCAGTGTGTAAGGTACAGGACCAGACAAGAGCTCGTACCACCCATCGAGGACCTTGTCAGCTACATGGTAGAGTCAGAAGCAAACTGGAAAACCATAAGCGAGATCGTTATAGACATCCAGAGCGATCTGAGAAGATGTGAACGCGAACGACTCGCAACGGAGAGTGCCTTAATAGGCAACCCATCCCCGCGAAGTAATACTTAACGGTGATCCCGCGGGGAATGAGGTGTGCAGTTATGAGGGGGTGTATTTAGCACGTAGGCACCAACGTGGTTGGTGAATCGTGCATGCTGCTGGTACGGACCAGCAGTATCTTTAGAAGATTTTCATCCCCCCATGGCGAACCCATGGAAAAAAAAAAAGACACACACACACACACAAGAGTTCTTTTTGTGTGTGTGTCAAGTATTACTTGCATTTTGTCAGCGAACAAGTTGCTTGGAACGTGGTCGAGTGGATGAGGCATTCGCTTAGAAAACATAGAGGCCTGGGTTTAAGGTCCCTCCCCCCCGTAGGAGAACTGTTTTTATACCCTTGTAGAGGATATGTTGAAATTGTCCAGATGTTTGTAACGCATAGAAGGAAGCAATTCCGACCATACAAAGTATATATATTCATGATCAGCATGACGAGCTGAGTTGATATAGCTATGTCCGTCTATCCGTCCGTCTGTCCGTCCGTCCGTCCGTCTATCCGTCTGTTTCTATGCTATCTCCTCCTTCAGTTTAAACGTATCTCAACCAAACTTTGCACGAAGCATTTTGATACAAATACGCTGCACATTTGTCGGAACCGGCCGGATCGGATGACTATAGCATATAGCTGCCATAGGAACGATCGGTCGAAAAAGTAGTTTTAGGGAGAAAAACTTTTTTTCTTCAAAGCAAACGTCCCCAATCCTCGTATTTATAAGTATTCTATGCTTTTACACAATTCCACCAAATTTATGAAAATCGGCCAACTATATAGTATAGCTGCCATACAAAAGATATGTCTGAAAAAAGTCTTAGTATGAAAAACTATTTTGTTTTTAATGCTATCGCTCCCAAACTTGTTCCTGATCAATATTATATGCTACCACATAGTGCCAAGTATGATCCAAATCGGATGACTATTAACTATAGTAGGTCGAAAAGTAGTTCTAGTGAGAAAAACTTTTTTGTTCTCAATGGTAGCGTCTTTATACCTTCTACTTGTGAATATTATCAGTTTCCACACAATTTTGGGGAGTTTGGTCAAAATCGGACGAATATATCGTGTAGCCAAAGTAGACGCGGCATCTTATTGCTGAGTTTGGAAAATAACTCAGCTAAGAATGCTCGACGAAAATCATTTAATTCCTTAATTTATATAAATTATACAAGCTACAAGGGTATATAAACTTCGGTCGAGCCGAAGCTAGCATTCCTCTATTTGTATACCCTTGCAAAGGGTATTATAATTTTGCCCAGAAGTTTGCAACGCATAGAAGTATTCATTTCCGACCCCATAAACTACATATATTCTTGATCAGGGCGACGAGCTGAGTCGATTGACCTGTCTGTCCGTCTGTTTTTACGCAAACTAGTCTCTCAGTTTTAAAGCTATTGAGCTGAAATTTTTCACAGAGTCTTCTTTTTACAGCACGCTGCTAATATGTCGGAACCGACCGGATCGGATGACTGTATCTTATAGCTGCCATAGGAACCATCGGCCAAAAAATGGGTCTTAGTGAGAAAAACTTTTTTGTTTTCAATGTTACCGGCCTTAAACTCGGCCATTGTTAATATTATCTGCTTTCAAACAGACTTGCAAATTTTGGTCAAGATCGGATGACTATATCTTATATCTGTCTTAGGAACAATAGGTCGGAAAATGGGTCTTAGTAAGAAAAACTTTTTTGTTTTCAGTGCTAGCGTCATAAAACTCGGCTATAATAAATATTATATGCTTTCAAACAGATTTGCAAATTTTTGTCAAAATCGTATGACTATATCTTATAGCTGCCATAGGACCGATCGGTCGGAAAATGGGTCTTAGTGAAAAAAACTTTTTTGTTTTCAAATAAATAGTTCTTAAAGTCGGTGATTCTTCATATTAAAACGTTTCTGGAGATTAAAATTGCTGGGCCGCATATTAAACCAGAGGCGATATTCATAGCCACAGCCAGCTCCATAGACTGGAGGCAGATCATACTCGCCGGGCGTATTAGAGGAGGATAAACTAGGTGAATAAGGATTTAAAGGTGGCCACAACAGTAGCAACGGAAGCTACCACAGTAACCCGAAGGAGCCAGTACTATAATGGGCTGTGAAGACTTCAGCTTAGGGCTGCTTGGCCATTAGCTGTAGGGCCGTTCCGTGGGCTGTGGAGACTGCGAAGGTTTAGACTCGGGTGGAATGCATACATTGGGCAAATGGCATACCGGGAGAAGCATACAGAGAAGGATTCTCCGCCACAGCTGCGGGTATCGAAATGCTTTTTGTTAGTCAAATCCCATAAAATGGATTGAGACTCGACCGCTTTGATTAACGCCGCTTGTTCGTCCTCCGTAAAGTTCTCCAAATGACTTTTGTATGTTTTTTTTGTTTTATTTGCATCCATTTTTTTAATTGCGGTCACGAAATCTGACAATTATCAAACAAGTTTCATAATTTGCAGACCCCCTTCGAGAATTTATCAGCTGTTTTAAAAAAAACGAGTTGGCAGGTCCACGCAAATTCTCAGAGCAAATTGTTGGTTGCTCCGTACTCGCTCTGAGAATGCGCTCTGAGAATCTTCGTGAGCGGATTTCCTGAGCTATGTAATTAGATGGGCTCTGCAAAAATTGTCAGCGTCTCCGTACCACGCTTAAAACTTGCTTGCCAATAATAAAACCAAGGTATTTTAGACTTTTAAAGAAAAATTTAGATTTCTTTAATCCTATCGTTAAATTTGCATTTTTTTAGACAGTTTGCAACCTGCTCCAAATGCTTCAGATGCGTTTTGAAATCGGCGGATATGATGAGAAGATCGTCCAGGTACACGAAAACATTGGTACTCAGTTCAGCTGGGATCACCTTGTCCATAAGTCGAACTAAACGTTGTGCGGCGTTGCAAAGTCCAAACGGCATGACCCTAGATTGGTATAAGGGTCTTCCAGGTACCGTGAACGCAGTATATGCTCTGCTATTCTCCTCTAATTCCACTTGCCAGAACGCAAACTTCAGATCCACAATCGATATATAGTGTGATTGATCTATCCTGGATAAAATTTTCTCAATGCAAGGAAGTGGATAGGCGTCCTTGACCGTTACTATGTTTAATTTGCGGGCATCGAAGCAAAAACGATCCTTGTCCGGCCGTCGTACTACCGTCGTGCGGTTACTCCACGGGCTGTTACTCTCCTCGGTGACTCCTAAGGCAACCATCTTATCAACTTCGTCCTCAACCACTTTCTGCATAACTGGCGATAGTGGGTAAGGCCGATTATTGAATGGTTGTGCGCCTTCGATTAGATCGACTGAATGCTTTTCCAGTGATGTTATTCCCAAGCCTATGTTTTCAAAGGCTACACTCAGAGAAAAAATTCGTTCTCAAAAGTACGGTAAGAGTGAAAATTCTTGATCCAAGAGCGAAATTCTTGATTCAATAGTGAATTTTTGATCCCGACATTCCTGATTCAAGAGTTTCAGCTCTTGATCCAAGTATGAATAATTTTTGATTCTAGAGTTTCAGTACTTGATCCAAGAACGACTAATTCTCAAAATAAAAAAACCTAAAAAGAATATTTGGGGTAGGGGGTGGTAGAGACACTACCGACCCGACCCGACTGACGTTGTCCGTCTCCCTCCTCCCTCCCACTCACCATTATCAACCAAACCAACCACAACCACCTCCCACCAAACTTTGTTTTAAACTGTGATTGATTTTGAGATAACCACATAGATATTTTTTTTTTACTTACTTTTCTGGGACTTGAACACGGGTACCTCGAAAGACTGAAACACACACAGGCGACTGGCAGCTTTACGAACTCAGCTATCTTCCGTAAGCTAAAAGACGCGACGAAATCACATTTATAAATAAACTCAGTTGCCTTTCGTACGCATCGCACAACAAACTGCGCATGCGCTCTCACTCTCTGCGAGAGCGAGTCCAACGCTATTCTCTCAACAACAAACAGCGCATGCGCTCTCACTCTCTGCGAGAGCGAGTCCAACGCTATTCTCTCAAAGTTAAGTTGCCCTCACCCCCCTTGCCTATAAAAAACCAAATTGAGAACGTTTAGAACGAATTTATCTCGATTCCAAGAGCGAAATTCTTTAAAATTCAAGATCGACTAATTTTTTTTTCAAGAGCGTTCGTACTCAAATTATTCGTTCTAGTTTTTTCTTAGTGTAGAAATTTGTCCTTAACATACCTTAACGCCCTTTTCTCTTCTTCCGATAGCTCCCAGCACTCTGGATCATGCCTCTCATTTTCGTCTTCTTCTCCATAATGGGTTATTTGGGTAGCCAGCAATTCCTCCACTCTAATCTTGGCTGCTGGTACCCTTGTGCCACCCAATACGGTGGGTGCCAACCCAAACGCACGCCAAAAGTCTATCCCGAAGTAAGCGTTCTGCTCCAAGTATGGACAAATGTACAACGTCAGAACTTTGGTGTCCTCTCCATACTCCACTGCCAAATCCACTAACCCAATTATGGATCGATCGTCTCCAGACGCGGTGCGAACGATGGAAATATATTTTTGCATTTCGCATCCTAATTCCTCCAGAAGTTCGCGGCTGCCTCTACCTAGCAAACTGACGCTAGCGCCTGTGTCCAACTCCTACCTCGTTTTACCGCTTCTACGACATGTCGCTTCACAAATCGTCTCTTCAGGTAGCGTTCCCGCGCCCTCTTGACTCTTTGGGTCACTAATCGCATTCCGTCCAGTCGGTGATTTGCAAATATGCGATTTCGCATCTCTAAATAGCTACGGATCCTTTCTTCATATGGCAAATATCTTAATTTATATTTAATTTGGTTTGCCTTATTAATTATATTTTATTCAATGTTACAACTGGCTAGCTCAAGGTCTTTGATGATTATAAGTCTTTATAACCAACACAAATCAACGGATATTAATTACAGCATTTTGGAATAGCAATTGGGTATGTCCGTACAACGATCGCTGTTTCGAGAATAACCAAATTCTCTCATCAGCGGACTTGTTTTGGTGTTCACACTTTAAACAAACATCCAGTTAGTATTTAAACTCTGCACGCGGCGAATAAAGACATAGGAATTACACTATTGTAAACTCGCAGCCCGAATTTCGGCTATGGTTTTTTGTTTGAAGGTTTGTTTACCAATTTGTTGTAATAAATTCTGTTGCTTATGGCTGCTGCTAGGTGGTTGGGCTATCCGTCCAATGATCCTCCTTAGCAGCGCCACGAGTTTTTTGTAAATACACAAGGTATTTTATGCTTGTTTTATAATAGAGAAACCGTTTTTTATTTTATTTTTATTGCAAACATTATGGCGTACTGACTAACTAACTGGATGTTTGTTTGAAGTGTGAAAAGCAAAACAAGTCCGCTGATGAGAGAATTTGGTTATTCTCGAAACAGCAATCGATGAACGGACATACCCAATTGCTATTCCAAAATGTTGCAATTAATATCTGTTGATTTGTGTTGGTTATAAAGACTTATAATCAACCAAAGACCTTGAGCTAGCCAGTTGTAACATTGACTAAAATCAAAAACAGGTCACTAAACCCCATAAACTTATTATTTATATTGATTATTTGCTTATCTCCTGTTCTATTGATTTCTTTATAATCATTTATTTAATTTTCTAGACCGCGGGATTTGTTACTGAGCGTGTGATTCCCGCTTTTGACACACTCAGGCGGCCGTTTTCCGTGCACTCGGGACACTTAGGTGCGATCGTCTCGGGCCTCCCACAACGGAAACAAAATATTCTCCTTTCCTCTGAATCGCAGTCTCGGAACTCATGGTCACCTTTTGCACAATTCCAGTATCCTGGTCTGGCTGTGCGTTTGCTCCCATGGCGGATTTCCTCTAGTTTAACGTCTGGATTTTCCTCATCGGGATACGCTTCTGCCTCGTACCATTGCTTTGCCTCCTGTATGCTATCTCGGCTGAGTCCCATAATTCGATCGTCCTCGTCGTCCGATGCTTCTCTCAACCTCAATACACTCCTCCCGAAGTTCGTCCAGGGTACGTATGTCCATCACGAAAATGTATCGCCCAATACTGTCACGTAACCCTTTCTTAACTATTTTAGCCAGTTCCCGGTTACGTAGAGGGCATCGCAGTCTGGACGAGAGTTGGCGCATGGAATGAATAATATAATATCTTCGACGCTCTCTCCTGGAAGTTGTTCCTTACTCAAGAGCTCGTGCATTCGGTTGTGTTCCGATTGGTGACCACGAAACCTATCTAACAGCGGCTGACGCAGGTGCTCCCAGCGGTTCACTCTGTATTGGCGTACGTGGACGCAATACCATTCTCTGGCCCGACCGGTCAACAAGACATGGAACTTTTGCTAAATTGCTTCCCAAGGACATTTATATTGTTTCCGAAACTTCGTTTCGTCTCTATCAAACGATATGTACCATTTCTCCACCTTGGTCCATGCTCTACCCTAAATATTTATATATCCCCCATCAGGCTCGGTTGTTCTAGCTTCTTCTCGGAATTCGCCAGCTCGGTGTTCTTCCACCCTCCGATCGTGCTGGGCCAGATTTTGTCTGAACCGAAATCCGCCAGTTTTTCGATCTTCCACCCTCCAATTGCGGTTGGCAGGATTATGCCAATTACTGGCCTGTGGATCCACATACCCAGGAGTCGAACCACCCTCAGAGCTTTATGGAGTCTTCGGTGCCGGTTTCGGAGGAAGTTTTGGCGGTCGTGCTCCTTGGTTTTTTCGTCGTTCGTCTGAACTGCTTTGTTTAGGGATTGCTCCCTGTCTCGCATATTCGGATTTCTGATTATTTGGAGGTACTCCAAATCCCTCAGTGGAAGCGAGTGCTGGCACCATTTGCTGTCCCCTAATTGGCCTATAGAGATCATTAATGAGTTTCATCATGCTCGTGAACTTATCTCTAATCTCGTCCTGCAATGACTGGCTAATTCCTGCAGCCATAGACTGCCTGAAGGTTTGATGAGCCTGTGCAACTGCCACATTCACTGCTGAGGCTTCCTCTGTTGTCAGCGTCTGTCTAGGCAAATCCACACTATCCCGCTGATCGGCCAAGCGTTGCAGCTCAATAAGCTCCTCGTCCTGAACTATTTGTTCAGTCGGATTAACCTTCTGGTTGTCTAACTGACGTCGCTCCATAGCTTTCAGTTGCTGCGTCATTTCGTGATGTTGTTTAAGCACGGCCATGGGCGTCCTAGCTAAACCACCAGATGCGCGAGGAAATGGCCTTGCTCCGCCCTCATAACCATCACCCTACCACGAATTTTTTTTCGAGTTTTGGTATATCACTATTACCAGGTTGCAAATCAATCGCCGATTTAGGCAGTGATGCCCCACCAGTGGTCTTCATAATAACCAATCGCCTGTGATGTGCGTGATCAATACTTGGAGCAGTCATCCTCTCTGTCAGTGGATGAGCCTCCAGTTTTAATCTCACAAGGGAAATATCTTTTTTTGAAAATTTTCGGAGTTTACTGGCCAAACATGGTTATCTCAGCCCTTGCTACCTCCAAGTCGCTGCTATTGAATGGCTGGTCAACCCAAGTTGTCCCATAGCGATGAAAACCTGTCGGCTCGTTATATTTTTTTATTTTTCTTTATATTGCGACGTTAAGAATCGTAACGTAGCCGCTCTATTCAGAATTGGGCGCCATAGTTGTAACTAGTTCATATACATTTTATTTTGTCAACTCGGTTCCATGAATTATCTTATGAGAATCAAAACGAGAAGGCCAAGTTAACTTCGTCTGTGCCGAAGTTTTTATACCCTTGCAAATGCTGTTTTTGAAATGTCAGAGTTTAAGAACGCTTACATAAAAATCCAAAAAAATTTTAACTATAACCCATTTTCCGACAGATAATCATCTGATTTCGACCAAATTTCGCGAATCTTTTTGAAAACATATCAAAATATAAAAATCGCCGAGTTTAAGAACGATAAAATTTAAAACAAAAAAGTTAATCTCACAAAAAAAATTTCTTACTAAGAACTATTTTCGACCGATCGGTCCTATGGCAACCATAAGATATAGTCACCCGATGTCGATCAACTTTTTCAAATTAGTTTGAAAGCGTTTAATATTTAGAATCACCGACTTAAAGAACGATTTACTTGAAAACAAAAAAGTTTTTTTCACTAAGACCCATTTTCCGACCGATCGGTCCTATGGCAGCTATATGTTATAGTCATTCGATCTTGAACAAAATTTGCAAATCTGTTTGAAAGCATATAATATTAACAATAGCCGAGTTTTATGACGCTAGCATTGAAAACAAAAAAGTTTTTTTCACTAAGACTCATTTTCCGACCGATCGGTCCTATGGCAGCTATATGTTATAGTCATCCGACTTTGACCAAAATTTGCAAATCTGTTTGAAAGCATATAATATTAATTATGGCCGAGTTTTATGACGCTAGCATTGCAAACAAAAAAGTTTTTTTCACTAAGACCCATTTTCCGACCGATCGGTCCTATGGCAGCTATACGTTATAGTCATCCGATCTTGACCAAAATTTGTAAATCTGTTTGAAAGCATATAATATTAACAATAGCCGAGTTTTATGACGCTAGCATTGAAAACAAAAAAGTTTTTTTCACTAAGACTCATTTTCCGACCGATCGGTCCTATGGCAGCTATATGTTATAGTCATCCGACTTTGACCAAAATTTGCAAATCTGTTTGAAAGCATATAATATTAATTATGGCCGAGTTTTATGACGCTAGCATTGAAAACAAAAAAGTTTTTCTCACTAAGACCCGTTTTTTGACCGATGGTTCCTATGGCAGCTATAAGATATAGTCATCCGATCCGGTTGGTTCCGACATATTAGCAGCGTGCAGTAAAAAGAAGACTCTGTGCAAAATTTCAGCTCGATAGCTTTAAAACTGAGAGACTAGTTTGCGTAGAAACAGACGGACAGACAGACGGACAGACAGACGGACAGACAGACGGACAGACAGACAGACAGACAGACGGACGGACAAAGCTCAATCGACTCAGCTCATCGCCCTGATCAAGAATATATATAGTTTATGGGGTCGGAAATGAATATTTCTATGCGTTGCAAACTTCTGGGCAAAATTATAATACCCTTTGCAAGGGTATAAAAATAATCAGCGCAAAGTTTTTCATTCCATCAAAGAGAAATACAATTTAAGAATCATGTTTATTCAAAATACTCTTACTTGGTACTGAAAAATGTTCAACTTTAAAATAAAAGTTCATATTAGATTCAATAAGACTCATTATATTGATGGTCCCTGGGTAGACAGAACATAAAGTATTACATTACATTAACAAATACGATGTTTGATATAATGATCAAGTGACACCTCGTTAATAAGGTTCGACTATGCACTCAGCATTACGGGATCGGTTTTTCGGCTATGCTTGTTTCCAGGATCTATTAGTTGCCTAGGTTTATACATAAGAACATCCAAATGCACGTTCTCTTTGGGGGGTTCAGTTAAAGGCTGGCACGACTCAACTGCACACTTGAACTAAGTAGTCTTGCCCACAGCCGCCATCACTCCAGGATGTAGAAGAGCCAATAGCCAAGGTTGAATGCGAAGAAACTAATAGGGAATATCATGCGTGAGTACTTGTCAATGATATTTACGTCTTTGATCTTGGGAATGGTGGCCTTAATGGCAGAGGCGCTTTTCTTCAGTGCGTGCAACATACGTGGCCTTGTGGAAATGCCTGCTCAAAGGAAAACAAATGGTTAAGATGCGAGAATAAGATTAATTCAAAATATGCATACGCTTACCTCGCTGTCCACGGTGACGCAGCTGGCTGCGCCCAGTGCCGTAGTTGCGAGTAATGCGAAAACTTGGCGGGAACTTGGCCAAGTCCATGGTTTCGGTGCCAATGGAGCCGAGGGTCGCATTATAGTTACCTTTCCGCAACGAAGGTATAGGGCTCATGCGTACGTCCTGCAGCTCGATTATATCTTCTGTTGTTGAACACGTTTCGGATTTCTCACATTTGCCTGGTTCAGAGAGAGATAGAAATAACTAAAGTTAAAAGTCGGTATAGAATATTTGCATATTTAATATCTCACAGACGATGAGTGGGTAATAGGGAAACTAATTTTGGCTTGTCTGCATCAAAAGTGGATCAGAGCCATATCTTATTTCTCAGCTACTATTCTCTGAGGAATAGTCCCGCTAAAGCGGGCATGAGAATACCAAAATATAGTCCTTTAAACTATTGAAATTTATTTAGATGTTCTTGAACTATATTTATGAATTTTTATACTCTGTACCGAAGGTACATAGAGTATATTAAGTTTGTGCAAAAGTATGTAACAGGGAGAAGGAATCATTTCCGACCCTATAAAGTATATATATTCTTGATCAGCATCAACAGCCGAGTCGATATAGCCATGTCCGTCTGTCCGTCTGTCCGTCTGTCCGTCCGTCCGTCTGTCCGTCCGTCCGTATGAACGAAGAGATCTCAGAGATGGTAAAAGATAGAGGTTTGACATGTATGGGGCATATATTTCTTATACTTGCAGGCAGATCAAGTTTATTTTCAATTTTTTCCACGCCCCCTCCCGCCCCCGCAATTTGGAAAAAACATCTCCTACAGTTTTGGAGATAGATCGTTCGTTCCTTCTAGAGATACCTTGTAAATAAAATTATTTATCGATTTGCTGAAGGAATGATAAAGATCGGATGAACGATACTCAAGTTATGAGCAAAAAACGGCCAGGTAACACCCAGCACCACCCCACCTACCACCGCAGCCTTCTATTGAACGTCAATCTTAGTGAGAGAGAGAGAGAGAGTGAAACTTAGAGATGAGCGCGTATAACTCGTGACCAAATGCGAGCTGAGACGTTAAGGGTACAGAGTATGTTATAGTCGGGCTTGACCGACTTTCTTTCTTGTTTCTAATGGCCCTTAAACCTTTAAGGAATCAAATTTTCAAGTTGTGTTTAAGCACAAACACAAGAAAATAGTAGTAGTAATAGAACATTTGGTTGACACTGGCCATAGTTTGCCGTCAGTCATATGTACATTAGACTGGCCCTTAAAAATAAATTTCAATATACCGGGAGGAGAAAGTTTCGTTTTGGTCTGATAGATATTGGTCATTCTTTTTGAAACCGGACGGTTTTAAATTCGCCATTTTTGATTTCAATAAGAAAAAATCCGAAATTAGATTACGACACTCCCACCAAAACGTGATTTATATTAATTTGTGATCTAGATATTAATTATTGAAGTTATAAACAAATAAAAATATGCCCTTAAATAAAGCTTTGCCACGCAGTCAGTTTTAAAGCTGTGTGATTGAAACTTGGCAATTAAGTTTTATACTTATCAAGCTTTTCAAAAGTGTCAACTTCAGGCAGATCGGACGTCATAATTTTTGGAACCCATAACATGGTGATTATCACTGAGAAAAAATTATATCTTAGCTTCAATACTCTCATGTTACTGCTACTGTTTGTTAGGCCAGGAGTGTTCTTGGGTTTATTAAGCGCTGGTCGAAGGAATTTGATGATCCCTTAACGACGAAGATTTTGTACTCTTCTCTTGTCCGTCCGATTCTCGAGTATGGATCATGTGTGTGGTCTCCGTAATATTCGACCCATCAAGATAGAATTGAATCTGTGCAAAAAGAGTTTTTATTGTTTGCTCTTCGTGGTTTAAGCTGGAATCCTGAGGTCCGTTTACCATCGTACTCTAGTAGACTTCTTTTGATTAACCTTCCCTCCCTTATTAGCCGTAGAGTTATGCTTGGAGTAATCTTTATACATAGACTAATTAATGGTGAAATCGACTCAACTGAGTCGGTTGGTCAAATTAACCTTAACGTTCCTATTAGACCGACTCGCAATTTTATCCCCCTATCACTAAATCGTTGTAATTCTAACTATGCCTTGCATGAACCGTTTCGTGTCCTCTGTGCTAATTACAATAAACTCTACCGAATAATTAACTCTGAAGCTTCTCTTCCTGCTATAAAAATTTATATTTTAACTTATTTAGCCCGTAGTTAACATTACTTTATGTTCTTCCTTCGCGATTTCGTGTCACACGTTAGTGGCTGCGCCTCTCGGTCGGTTGGACGGGAGGTGGGCTGCTATTTTGCCTGGGGTTCGCGCGTAACAAGCTTTGGCTTGGTGCCAACCTGAATCTACCCTCAAGTTCTCGACCTCAATCGAAAGTCCACAAAGAGTGGCAAACGAAAGTCCACAACGAGTGGCAAGCGAAATTCCACAACGCGTGGCACACCAAAGTCTCTATTCGGGGTACAATACCCAGTATTATTGACTCTGCAACCTCAACCCTGCTTGGTCGAACTTACCACCAGTAATAAGTTACTGGTATAACTAACAGTAACTTTACCATAGAAATAGTGACTCTGACGTGATTTTTTCATCTCATACTTTGTTTTTGCAGCAATGAACTGTACCCACAAGTAAATCTTACCGCACAAATAGTATAACTTTTTAAATAAATTTTGTTGCTTCACTGACTAACTCTACCGACAGTAAATCTAACCGCGAAAATTGTTGATTGAGAAAATTTCAGTTTGACCCTTATATTTATATTGTACTTTCACTGAATTTGAACTTGAGAATTACTAGTGGTCTCATTTATGCGACATTTAAGACATTTTTCATGCATGTGTTTAGGCACATTCAATTCAAGTAATATGTTAGACGCGTTTCTATTAACGCGCGCCGTAGCGTAACTGGTAAAGACGTCCGTCCAATCGTGTTCAGTCCAAGGGCCCAGAGTTTGAGTCCCCCCCCCCAAGTAAGTAAAAATTTTTCAAATAAAATAAAAATATGTGTTTAATTCAAACAATTGTTTCAGAACCAAAACTGTTCTGTTCTGGGATGATGATGAGCTCAAGTAGATTGGCAACTTGTGACAGCTAAAATAGTATCCCCAACCTACTTTTCTTCAGTTGAGTAACAGCTGTTAAATAACTAATTTTATGGTAAAATTACAGTGAACACAATAAGAAAAGTACTCACTGTGAACATCGGTAAATATTACTAATTTTGTGGGTTGGCGCATTTCTAAACGAGAATTTCGGTTAGATTTACTACAGCAAAAGTTCTCTTTACGTAATGGTTTACGAGAAAGTTACTATACAATTTGGTTAATTTTACCTAATTTGTGGGTTGGCGCATTTCTAACACACAATATCGGTTGAATTTAACCGCAGATTTCTTTGTGTGTAGATACAATAAAATACTATTCAACAATATCAACACGAGACCTGTCCGATAAACCACACTGAAAAATACAGTTTTTGAAAAACCCTTTTTTCCACTTTTTCGTTTTTGAAATTGTTTATAAAATAAACAAAATTTTTTTTTGCAAAACCGAAAATCACGTTTTTGTGGGATTGTCGAGATCTAAGGTCGGATTTTTATACTCTGTACCAAAGGTACACAGAGTATGTTAGAAGGAATCATTTCCGACCCTATAAAGTATATATATTCTTGATCAGAATCAACAGCCGAGTCGATATAGCCATGTCCGTCTGACTGTCCGTCCGTCTGTATGAACGCACAGATCTCAGAGATGGTAAGAGATAGAGATTTGACATGTATGGGACATATACTTCTTATAGTTGCAAACAGCAAAAAAAAGTGCATAGTATAATTTAATAATAACATATTAATTTCTAAAATGCAATATTTCATATTGGATTCAAATATAAATGACTTAATTTTAAATAAAAACATATTAGCATTATCAAGCCAATATGAAATTCATATTTGAGTCATATTTGTTTATATTATGCACACACCTAAAAAGAGACGTAGTAATGTTAATCATGTTTTGTATTAAATTTGAATATTTTTTTCAACTTATAATCAAAGCTTTCCGTAGTAGATTTAAATGTACTATGCAAATATATAAATGAAATATTTTTCATATTTAATTTTAGTTTCCCCCATACTTAAAGCATAAGGAAATCATATTGAAATCAAATTTTACACACATGATTTGAAACAATCAAATGGTTAATATGAAATATATTAAATTTTACCATGAAAAATTTTAAATTTAATGTTGTACATAGTGAACAATCTGTGTTCTTAACTGTCACTAGCTGCACCGTCACGCGAGCCCTGAATGGTCGAATGGGCTAAGGCGCCGGCAGTTGTGTTTAAGACACCGAAGTTCTGAGTGAGAATCCCAGGGAAGGGGAAGGTAAATAAAAAAAAATTTTTAAGTTTTACGTTTTTCAGAAAGAATACCTCACGTCGTCAACACCCACCCACCCTTCCACCGTCCCCTTCCCCAACCAGCCCCCCCCCCCCCTTCCCCCTCATTCCCACTACTCACTCGCATTCCCCCTCCCCTTCCCACTCCAATTCCCCCTCCCAGTACACCACACTCCCCCCCCCCCCAGCCCGACCAAATAATTCATTTTTTTTTTAATATGAATCATAGTTGAAATTAATAAGTTTACAGATTAATTTTAATATGCTGTCACATCAAATAGAACAGCAATACACTTGAAATCAATTATGGGCGCATATTAAGTTGAAAACTTAAGTGGCACACAATTTATATTTAATAAAACACATTGTGGTGCAGTTTTATTGGCAAACATATTTAAATCTAAGTGTAGATATTTGGATTTAAGTTGTTTTTTTTCTGTGCAGGCAGATCAAGTTTATTTTTAATTTTTTCCATGCCCCCTACCGTCCCCGTAATTTGGAAAAAAAAACGTCATATTTCCCACAGTTTTCATGATAGATTGTTCGTAAGTTCTAGAGATATCTAGCAATCAAAATTATTTATCGATTTGTTTAAGGAATGATAAAGATCGGATGAGCGATGCACAAGTTATGAGCAAAAAACGGCCAGTTAACACCCTGCAACCCCCACCAGTAACCACAGCATTCTGTTGAACGGCAATAGAACGGCTTAGTGAGAGAGAGAGAGAGTGAAACTCAGAGATGAGCGTGTATAACTCATGAGCAAATGCGAGCTGCGACATTAAGGGAACAGAGTATGTTATAGTCGGACTTGACCGACTTTCTTTCTTGTAAATGCAGTTGAGTTTGTGGTGTAGCTTTGCGCAAGAATCAACTTCAGTTCATTCGTTTTGGATAAGATCTTCACACTGTTGGTTTTTCCTTTTTTCGAGCACTTGTCAAACCACGTATTGCGCTTATTACTTTAATTTACTTTAGAAAATATAAAGATTTATTGGCTACTACCGGCAGCGCCAGTTAAGTCGCCCTCAAAATCGAAAATTTTAAATATATGGGAAATATAGGGGATGAGTTTCGGATTTTATCTCCAATATTAAAAAATTTTTTCTTAAGTGTTAATTCTTTTTAAATCCTTTGATGGAAATATCTTAGCAACATTTAAAATATAGATGTTGGATATTTTGAGCGTTAACTTTGTCATAATCATACCAAAACAGACAATTTGTAGAATTTTGTTTGGTTTTCAGAGATGAGTTTCGGCTTAACAGCGGCTCTGCTCTGTCACAAAACAAGGTCTCCGATTAGCTGTTAAAAATAGACACTGTTAGGCTATAAAGGAGAATTTTGTAACAAATATGACCAGTACGTAACAACCACTCACTGCGTATTCATTTAATGTAGACGGCTCGGTATCGAGGATTCGTGGAGTCGTAACAATATGAGATTCTGATTTTTGCTTGTTTACAACTTTATTCAAATAAATGGCGATATGAGTTTTGACATCACGTCATCCAACACCGGGTAAAAACTTGGCGGATTGGTTTTGCTACAAAAATACCTGTACCGAAATCTCGTCCAACTACCATGTCGCCATCACATTTAGGAAATAACTCAAAAGGGGATTACGAAGCGACGCATTCGGCTAGCAGTGTACCAGAAGTGCTCATATTCAATCGCTTTGAAAATGTTTGGAATAGTCTCGATCATGGACTAGTAAAGAGTAGGTTGGATGATGACATTGTTCGGTCAAAAATAAGCTCCTAAAAATCAGACGAACTTACAGTTTTTTCAACAACGAATGCTCGATTTATGGGCAAAACCTAAAAATGTTTCTTTTCCGAAACCAATTTAAAATGACTGTAAAAGAACAAAGTGCACTGCGATACGTGTGTATTTTTTTAGTGATGATTTAAATAAAAGTTTGGTATGGATGCCCCATCGCAATCGCAGCTCCGAACTCGGATCTACAATTTTGAAAGGATGCGATCGCATACAAATTCACTGACGCATGTGCGGCTGATATAATTTTGGCAAAAATAAAAAACCATCTATGGTACTTGGCTCCGGAGTCTGTAATGGTCGAGTTACACAAACCATAAATTGTTATTATTATTCGCTTCCCTCGAGATGGTTAAGTGAATTGTGAGCCAGAACCAAGAACCAGTTCAAAGGGAGTGGAAGAAAAATGCATTTGAATTGAGACCCATTATCGCTAACTATGACTTCAGGGACGCCATAGCAATGAAAAATGCTTTTTAATAAAAAGTGTTGAATAGCCAGGATCAGCGGATAGCCAAGAACCTCCCCGAAGCCGATTGTTAGCTAGCCCAACAAGGAGTCCCGCCCGGCTTACTTTGCTCCAGAGTGCATTTTATTGTGGTGCCACGGGTACCTAGACATTTTTGTTCAGTGTATGGCACATGCCAGCCGAGCGTTACATATATTTTTGGCGCCCAACCGTGGGGCAACGAAAGACAAGTTAATTCTTAATTAGTAGTTGCTCTATTCTATCAGAGTTACCCATCATTTTTATATTTATTTTTGGAGACAATCCACCTCACTCCTCTATTCACAGAGTATAAATTTAGGTTATAATCTTGTGAAATAGAAACAAAATTAAAAGACGAACTATTAGAATTCACTAGTTAAAATTAGTCAGCGGACATGTGATCTTCTGGCTATTCGACATGCGGTTTATTTTGGCTTAAGACCGAAATACCGACGCGAGTCAGAGCATTCTTAAATGTTGGTAATTTTAAACTGATGTGTATTTCCATCAACAAATCTATTCTTTGGAATAAGGGAAGACCAGCATTATTCTTGTCAATTCAGTAATACCCACGTTAAAATTCCAATTAAAATTTCCGTTTTCTTAGTAGTAGGGGTAGAGAAACCACTTTTGAAGTAATACTTCCGGAATCCCATATGGAAATGCATGCATGATGTGAGCAGTTATCATATCACATAACCTATGGCATTTAGGAAGCCTTTGCATTAAGAAGAATACGTATATCTACCGCAAGTATAATTCAATAGCCCATTCTAGTTATATCGATCCATTTACTCAAATTTAAATCATTAAGCTTTTGCACTCTCTCCTTTCGTCTGCCACATAAGATATGATAAAAGTTTGGAACAACATAAAAATTTCTGTAGAAGTCTAGTATTAGAAGAGAAACGTAAATATGGCGGTGTTGCACAGTCCAATGCGGCAAGTGCCCTAAATGACCAAGAAGAGGACAATACTTGTCAAATTTGTTTAAGTCTGATGGAAAGGAATCAGGCTTGTGTGATAACTATGTGCCAACATAGGTTTCATCAAACATGTCTTATTAATTGGTTAACAGATAAGCAAGAGTGTCCAATATGCCAAGACTTATGCCAACCACATCAAATTCATTACGTATCAGTAGGTACTAATTTGTCACGGGAACTAGATTCCGCAGCACCTACTGGGGCTGTTCCTAAAAAGAGGCCAAACACTCGGGGATTTGCTCGTCAAGAAAATACAAATTTACCAGATGTCAATAAGGCTATTAAAACTGGTAAGAAGCTAACCAGGGACAAACCATCTCGTCTGGTAAGAGCCCCAGCTCAACCAATTGTCGATTATGAGCGGATTTCAGAAATGATTTCAGAAACCATATCTAAAACGTTGAGCGAAATGAATATTCCTAGTAACGCCCCTGAGTCAGATCCGATTGAAAATTATGATATCCATTCTGCAAGTTCTACAGAAGAGTTGACCTCTTTGTCCAGTAACTCTAGATCTTGGCCACGACTAATAAGTCCTGACAAAATTACCCAAGTTATTCAGAATTGGCATATCAAATTTGATGAATCATCGACAGGTTTGACCGTGGATGAATTTTTGTATCGGGTCAAGGTTCTTACTAAGGATACTTTAAACAAGGATTTTGACGCGCTTTGCATTAATTTACCCGTTCTGCTGTCGGGAAAAGTTTTAGGATGGTACTGGAGATACCGAAAACAGAAAAGTCACATTAAATGGAAGCAGTTTTGTATCGAGTTACGTCGAGAGTATCAAGACCCTCGCTCTGAATATGATCTTCGTGCCGAAATTCGTAGTCGTAGACAGAAACCTAGGGTAACTTTCGAAGATTTTTATAATTCCATTATGCAGCTTGTCGATCGTCTGAGCGATCCCATAAAAGATGGCGAGCTTCTGGAAATAATCAAAGGGAACCCTTTAAAAGAAATCCAACATGAACTTCTCTACATTCATGTGTGGCAGCGACTGGAGTTAAGTTTGCAAAAGTAGATTTGTTAAGGGATTCATGATTAAGTATCGCGCACATGAATCACGGTAGGGAGGGTATAGACGCCAGTATCTCCATATCATCTGGGAGTACTATTCATTTTGAGTAATGGAAAGAGCAGTGGTAAATTATCTTTTTCATTTTTTTTGTACTTTTCTTATTTAATAGCCCGAGCCCAGACCGAATAATTGCTGGCCAAAAGTTTGTTACAGGGACTCATAAATAAAATGTGTGTAAATGGCCTGGATCAGCGGATAGCCAAGAACCACAACAAGGAGTCCCGCCCGGCTTACTTTGCTCCAGAGTGCATTTTATTGTGGTGCCACGGGTACCTAGACATTTTTGTTCAGTGTATGGCACATGCCAGCCGAGCGTTACAAAGCTATAGCCTTGTCGTTTTTTGATCCTTGTGTAGAGGTAAAGGAGAAAAGAAATATGGTGCGTCGCCTTCAGTCAAAGACACCAATGGTTGTTTTATTGGAAAATCAGCGAATATTAAATCCAAAAGACTTGCGTGATGCCTCTCTAAGCGACTTTGAGTCTTTTAAAACAAATTTTTTTTATATTTTTGGCCTTTCTTCCTTTTTTTTTTTAAATATGACCGTTTGGTTTGAAATGAGAACGATGATTAGACGCTTTAGAGTTTTCCAGTAACCTACATATTTGTAGTTAATGATACTGCTGAAAGGGGATTTAAATTTATGAAAGATTACAATACGTGCCACACAGCGCACGCCACAAGCGATGTTTTGCGCCCTATCTTCGAAAATCGAATAATCAGCAAATATGGAGACGTGAATAGGCCGCCAAGAAGCTGTGATCTGACAACGTTAGACTTTTATCTTTGGGGAGCGGTCAAGGACAAATGTTATGCAAATAATCCTGATACAATTGATGATTTGAAGAACGAGATTCGAGTTGCTATTGCTGACATACGGGCCTAAGCAATTGAAAATGTTCTCAAAAATTGGGTGGATCGAATGGGCTACTGCCAAGTCAGCCGTGGTGGTCATTTGACCGAAATTGTTTTTCATAAATAAATGACATGAACCAACCTTTCCAATAAATGTTCAACCTTTGAAAAATATCGAGCCGTTTTTTTTATATCAAAATTAAATTCCAATTTTTAAATGGACCACCCTGTATAACCTTATTTTTAAAGAGAATACCAAAAAAAAACAAAAACATAAAATACAAATTGGCTGTTTTGGTATTATAATGACCAAGTTTACGCTCAAAACAACAACTATATTTTAAATGTTGCTAAGATATTCCCCTAAAAGGATTTAAGAAGAATTAAAACTTAAAAATTTTTGATTTAATTTTAGAGATTAAATCCGAAACTTATCCCCTATCTTTCCCATATATTTCAAATTTTCGATTTTGACTGGGAGCGAGCGTCCACTAAATGTGGTCCGATCGGGTCAGAACTTTTTATACCCTTGCAAAGGGTATTACAATTTTGACCAGGAGTTTGCAACGCATAGAAATATTGATTTCCGACCCCATAAACTATATATATTCTTGATCAGGGCGACGAGCTGAGTCGATTGAGCTTTGTCCGTCCGTCTGTCTGTCTGTCTGTCTGTCCGTCTGTCCGTCTGTTTTTACGCAAACTAGTCCCTCAGTTTTGTAGCTATCGAGCTGAAATTTTGCACAGAGTCTTCTTTTGACTGCACGCTGCTAACACGTCGGAACCGCCCGGATCGGATGACTACTTCTTGTAGCTGCCATAGGAACGATCGGTCGAAGAGTCCTTTCCTAGTAGGCGAAGGAACTTTTCTAGTTAAATATATGTATGATATGTGGCAGTCGAGTTTGAGCTACGAGACTGAAAGGAACTTCTTTGTTTGTTTATTTATGTGCTTAAATTGTTGAAACCAATATTGTGACTAATAAAATCAATCAAAATGCCACGAGTATCTTCAATGTTCCAGGAGCAACGCGACGGCAGGCGTCTAGCATCTCGTCAACTAGAGTGGGAGCGTGATGAAGACAAGAACTTGCAAGGGTATAAAAACATCGGCACGGACGAAGCCTTCTCGTTATTATATTTATTTGGACCAAAACGAACCTTTTTCCATCCGGTATTTTGATATCGAAAAAAAATTAATTTAAAGGCCAGTCTAATGTACATGTTAAAGCTTAGTCTTAATGTAGTTGAATTTTTTTTATACTTATTTAGGTCTACAAAAATTCTGTTGTAATTTGCTGTCTATATCTTAACGCTTCGAAAATATAACTAGCCAGTGTGGCCCAACACCGCCCATTCAAAATTTCAATTACTTCTGCTGTGTTCAGAGAAGATTGTTGCCAATATACAAATCGTAGTTCTTCCAGGATTGGACATATGGCCAAGAAGTGGAAGGCGTTCTCTTTTTCGTGCATTTTCCAAAGCGAGCATTCATTCAGAATACCATCTCTATATATACTTTAGTTTAAAGCGGTCATTAAAATAGTTTCTTTCGCATAGAGAGGAATTATGTTGTATGTACAACCCCCTGCTTATGCTTCTCTGGGCCTGTTCAAAACATTTTTCTCGAGTGCCTTCAGCTATGGGCTCCAGTATTTTTTTGCGTGCCGCCGTCAATGATCGATGGTTGTGGAGGTCTAGTGGGATCTTATGCTCAGCAGCTAAAAGTCGCCATTCACTAAAGCATTGAGTTTCATTTGCTAATAGCAGCCTCGCCGTTTTATTCACCAGTCTTTTTACTGGTTTTTCCAGCACCTGCCTTATGTATTGAAAAAGCGTGCTCAAGGTGTAGCTGCTTAGATCCGGTAATCCAGTCTCAATGTGGATTGCGTAGTTTGGAGTGTTGGCAGCTGGAATATTTTCTTGATAAAAAAACGCGGCAACTCTCAACATCTTCATATCAGGAAATTCCCCATACCTGTGAAGCGTAGCACAGTACGGAGCGAGCGGTGGCTTCATATATCTTATATTTGACTCTCGGTAGTACGTTGTTGTTGCTTATAAGTTTATTCCAAGCGCGGTTCAACGCCACGATGGATTACTTTAGTTTTAGACGAAGATGCGTTGTAAATTTTCCATTTGAGTTTATAGTAACTCCAAGATAGTTGTAAGATGTTACTCCCTCTATCTCCATGTTTCCGCTTGAACTACACGTCCTCTGCCATCCATAAATACCAGAACTTTTGACTTGTCAGTGTTCTTTTTCAGATTCCAAGTTTTGCAGTACTCGTTAAGTTGATTTAGCATTTTTTGGAGTTTGGGTGCTGAATCAGCCAAGAGCACCATATCATCCTCGTATAGTATCGTTTTTATATGCATGTTGCCAAATGAAATCCCTGTTGGTAATGCTTTCGCAATATCGCTAATGTTGTGTTAGAATATCAGCGGGCTTAGAAAGCAGGGCTTTAAAGTCCAGTCAAATAAGCAAAAAAAAGGCTCAACCTCGGAATTTGAGATAATAACTTGAATGATACCAGGCATAATGTTATTAAATCATTAAAATATCATAAATAACAAGTAATTTGAATTATTTATACGTTAATACATTATATGTATATAGGGTTTAGTGACCTGTTTTTGAATTAAGTCAAAATTACAGCTGGCTAGCTCGAGGTCTTTGGTTGAGTATATATCTTTATAACCAACACAAATCAACAGATATTAATTACAATATTTTGGAATAACAATTGGGTATGTCCGTACAACGATCGCTGTTTCGAGAATAACCAGATTCTCTCATCAGCGGACTTGTTTTGCTGTTCGACTGTTTCTGAACCCAAACTGGTTCTCGCTCAAAAGATTTTGTTCCACCACCCAATTTTTCAATCGCATGAGAAGCGTTGATGCAAACAGCTTCATGGTCGAATTGAGGAAAGATATACCCCTATAGTTGCTCGCCTCTGTTTGTGTACCTTTTTTGTGAATGGGAAATATTACGGTCTTTTTGAAGCTATCAGGTATATCAGCGGAATCATAGATGGCATTAAAAGCAGGGCTGCAAACCCAAAAAAATTTTCGGAACCTCCGGTTTGCAGGTTCGCACCAAAATTTTACCAACGGTTAAGGTTCGGAAATTTGAGGTTCGAGGTTTTCGGGCTTTGGTTTTGGTTCGAACCTTGGTTCGTTGCACGTTTTACCTAATATATAAAAAAAGTCTTGCGGTATTTTTATTGAATTTTCAATTGTTCATAAAATTGGTTATAATAATGCGATTAAAGTCAAATATGCGCCGTTTTGTTCGATGACGAGTTCCCAACGAGATGCCAACTTCATAATGCCCCTCTTATAGAAGCTCGCTTCCCTATTGGCAAAAAACTCGGAGAGCCAATTTTCACAGGACTCTCTTGTGGCCAACTTCCGACTACCAAGCTCGTTCGCCATAGACAGAAATAGGTGGTAATCACTTGGTGCGAGATCCGGACTATACGGTGGATGCAAAAGAACCTCCCATCCGAGCTCCCGGAGCTTCTGGCGCGTCACCAAAGATGTGTGTGGCCTGGCGTTGTCCTGATGGAAGACAATTCGGCCTCTGTTGATCAAAGATGGCCTCTTCTGCATGAGTGCTGCATTCAAGCGGTCCAGTTGTTGGCAGTACAGGTCCGAATTGAGCGTTTGGCCATAGGGGAGCAGCTCATAGTGGATGATTCCCTGCCAATCCCACCAAACACACAGAAGAACCTTCCTGGCCGTCAATCCAGGCTTGGCCACCGTCTGGGCAGCTTCACCGCTTTTCGACCACGACCGTTTGCGCTTCACGTTGTCGTAAGTGACCCACTTTTCATCGCCAGTCACCATCCGCTTCAAAAACGGGTCGATTTTGTTGCGATTCAGAAGCGATTCGCATGCATCCATACGGGCAAAAATGTTTTTTTTGCGTCAAGTCGTGTGGCACCCATACATCGAGCTTCTTTTTGAATCCAAGCTTCTTCAAATGGTTTATAACGGTTTGATGACTCATGCCCAGCTCTTGGCCGATGCTACGGCTGCTACTATGCCGGTCTCTTTCGATCAATTCAGCGATTTTATCGCAATTTTCGACGACAGGCCTTCCGGACCGTGGCGCATCTTCGATCACCTCTGCACCAGAACGAAAACGTTGAAACCATCGTTGTGCGGTGGAAATGGAAACTGTATCGGGTCCATAAACTGCACAAATTTTATTGGCAGCATGAGATGCATTTTTGCCTTTATCGTAGTAGTACTGTAAAATATGCCGTATTTTCTCTTTATTTTGCTCCATGTTTGCGACGCTATAACTCACGAACGACTAAAAACAATCAACAATAAATCAAACACGCGTTAGCGCGTGAAAAGAGCTTTCCAAAAAGCTCTAGCGTGAACCGATGCGACGAATACAACTACGCGCTTGCAAAGACAAGCTTGCGGAAATACCGCAAGACTTTTTTGTATATAGTACAGCTGCCATAGAAATTAGGTGTAGAAAATGTATATATTATATATAGGAGGCCTTGTCAAAAATTTGTACATTTGGCCGAATGTACATATTTGTGTCAGTGGAATCAGGCTACTATTTTACAAAAATCATACAAGCTGCAAGGCTATATAAACTTCGGTCGCGCCGAAGTTAGCTTTCCTCTATTTTTATACCCTTTCAAAGGGTTTTATAATTTTACCCAGAAGTTTGCAACGCATAGAAATATTCATTTCCGACCCCATAAACTATATATATTCTTGATCAGGGCGACGAGCTGAGTCGATTTAGCTTTGTCCGTCCGTCTGTCTGTCCGTCTGTCTGTCTGTCCGTCTGTTTCTCGCAAACTAGTCTCTCAGTTTTAAAGCTATCGAGCTAAAATTTTGCACAGAGTCTTCTTTTTACTGCACGCTGCTAATATGTCGGAACCGACCGGATCGGATGACTATATCTCATAGCTGCCATAGGAACCATCGGTCGGAAAATGGGTCTTAGTGAAAAATTTTCTTGTTTTCAAATAAATCGTTCTTAAGGTCGGTGATTCTTAATATTAAACGCTTTCAAACTAATTTGAAAAAGTTGATCGACATCCGGTGACTATATCTTATGGTTGCCATAGGACCGATCGGTCGAACATGAGTCTTGGTGAAAAATTTTTTTGTTTAGTTTTGTTAGCGTCCTTAAAGTCGCTGATGACTTATTTTATATGCTTTCAAATAGATTCGCAAAATTGGGCCGAAATCGGATGACTATATCTTAAGGCTGCCATAGGGCCGATCGGTCGGAAATTGAGTCTTAGTGAGAAAAACTTTTTTCAGACGTTTATCTGTCGGAAAAGAGGTTTTAGTTACAAAATTTTTTGATTTTTATGTAAGCTTTCTTAAACTGTGACATTTGCATTTGCAAGGGTATAAAAAGTTAGCTTGGCCTTCTCGTTTTATTTTTGTTTACTTAAGTGTAATATTAATCTTTAATTTAAAATTATGAGTAGTATGTCTTCTAGTAGTTGACTGTCTATGCTATTTCTTTGATCGGACAATTAAATTTTAAGGTGGAAAAAGCTCTTTCAACTGAGACTTGAGTGGATGGCACTGATAAGACAGTTAGCGCAACAGCTTTAAGCTGATTACATTGATGAGATGTCCAAAACTTTAAAATTTTGGATTTAGACGGTTCTCTATCAATGCCATCGAAGGCTCTAATGATCTCATTAATCGTTTTATTTTTTGAAACACTTAGCTGTTCGTTAACATTGCGGAGATAACTTTCTACATCGTCATCTTCTGAAATAGATAATGACAAAGCCAATTTCAGAACCTCAACACTGTTTAAGCTTTGAAGTCTATGAAAAATATTACCAATGTGTTGTTTGGCTCCTAGCTTTTGCGAATAGACTTTGGAATCGAGGATCTAGAAACACAGCGGTGGAGATTTCATGACAAGTTCGGAACGTTTTTCTAGAATTTTTAACAAAATGGCATTAAACCTGCCTGGTGATTTTGAGACTCTGTCGGACAACATCGACCAGATAACAAAAAAGTCGCTAGGCAGGAGATCAGATTTCTGAAGTTTTAAGGAAGCGTCATACAGTGGACGTAGTACTGAAAAAACGGCATCTACTTTCTGCCATTCTGCTTGCAGAATGCAAGATTTATGCAACGATTTTATATCGCTCGAATGCTCAATGCAAAAATCTTTGAGATCGAGTAGGCGTTCGCACATTTTAAATGTACAATGTCAAATAATTAGCTAGAATTGCAGGCTCCAGTTTTCGAGCTTACAAAATAGCTATGTCTGGTGGGGAAAATAGCTAAATTGGCAATTCTGGAATGCACATACATATATACATATGTATATATGCAAGTGAATTCATACATACAAATATTTAGCTAGCCATGTAGGCATGAATGTAAATATGTACAGACATATTTTTTCTGAACTTACCGATTCTGAAAAACATTGATTATGCTTTCTCGCATGCGTTGAGCTTTTAATGCAATTACATCTTTAATGTTTTGCCTGTTTAAAGCAAGTGGCGGCTCAAAGGCATTGCACAAAGGCTCTATGATTTTACGGAAGCCTGAATCCTCTAGCATCTTCAAAGGCCGACCATTCTTTGTTATAAGCTCTACACACGCATCCGATATAGCTTCTTTGGATATTTTCACTTTGATCAGTCTTTCACTCACGAAATTGAGCATAGATTGGTGTTTGCCACACTAGGAATTTTTTTTTCACAATAATTTGTTCAAAAATGCTTTTATGTTTTCGTTCAAGGTGCCGCATCAAATTAGCTTCATGACGGCCGGTCATCTTGAGTTTACATTCGTGACATTCTGATTTATCAGTGCTCACATTGTATGTAAATTTCGAATATATTAAATTTTATGTCATTGCTGAGCACCTCCTTAGTCAAACTTCTTCAACAAAATGAAATGCGCGTGCCACTTCTGATTTGTATACACATGTTTTTGTCTCTTTCGTTTTTAATTCTTCTTTGGGCAAATTTTTGGCGCGCGGCACTCGCTTCTGTATGTATGTATGTATGTATATATTTTTGCTTAAGCATGCACAAATTTGCTTAGCGCCCGATGCACCAAAACGCTAATTATAGTTTGTCGCAAAATTTGTGTTTGGCGCTTTAGATCAGTGGTGGGCAAACCCTTGCTTCGAGATTTTTATTCGGCAATTGGCGCCAGTCAGTCTCATAATAATCTGCTTCGCAAATTAACTAGCTTGGAATTGTGCACAAAAACAACAAACAGCCCGCGCGCATACGAAAAACGCGGCCATATACAAACACGGCATTATACAAAACAAAAACAGTTTCATATGCGTGCTCTCCTCTCTTTCTTTCCGAACGAAGGTTTTGTTGTTGGCGCGTGCAGACCTGCAACAACAACATCATATGTGACTCTCTTCTCTCTCTCCTATGTCTCTGGCAAATTAAAAAGCAACAACAATGTTGCTGAGACAGCAATGACCACACACACACTCTCACTCACACACTTGTAGTTCTTCTTGCTTGAGTTGTATTTTGTGCATTTGTATTGACTTTCACGCGCTCGTAAGCTCACTCTGGGCACCCCTGGTTTAGATTGAAACGGGCGCATATGTATAAGATGAAAAATAAAACGTTCAATACACTGCACACTGTACGCTGTACATACATAGCTCTTTAAATTGAATTTGTATATTACAAATTAATATGTTTGACTGGAAGTAAGAGCAAAGTATGTATTTCATAGTCGGGTTTGACCGACTTTCAGTATTGTTATATTTCTAATTGTCGACTCTGTTTTGGCGTACATGCAAGCGTACCCAAATAAATTTAATGTCAATAGTTTTTTTTTTTTTGAACCGAACCAAAAGCTTGGGTTCGGAACGGGTTCGGGTTCAACTATTTGCGTCCCAGTGGTTCGGTTCAGGGTTTGGTTCACAGTAAAAAGAAAGGCGGAATTCCGGGTTCGAACCGGTTCGGTTCAAAACCGGTTTGCAGCCCTGGTAGAGAGCATATAAAGTTTGTGCAAAAGTATGTAACAGGGAGAAGGAATCACTTCCTACCCTATAAATTATATATAACAAAAAAGTCTTGCGGTATTTCCGTAAGCTTGTCTTTGCAAGCGCGTAGTTCTAGTTGTATTCGTCGCATCGGTTCACGCTAGAGCTTTTTGGAAAGCTCTTTTAGTACTACTACGATAAAGACAAAAATGCATCTCATGCTGCCAATAAAATTTGTGCAGTTTATGGACCCGATACAGTTTCCATTTCCACCGCACAACGATGGTTTCAACGTTTTCGTTCTGGTGCAGAGGTGATCGAAGATGCGCCACGGTCCGGAAGGCCTGTCGTCGAAAATTGCGATAAAATCGCTGAATTGATCGAAAGAGACCGGCATAGTAGCAGCCGTAGCATCGGCCAAGAGCTGGGCATGAGTCATCAAACCGTTATAAACCATTTGAAGAAGCTTGGATTCAAAAAGAAGCTCGATGTATGGGTGCCACACGACTTGACGCAAAAAAAACATTTTTGCCCGTATGGATGCATGCGAATCGCTTCTGAATCGCAACAAAATCGACCCGTTTTTGAAGCGGATGGTGACTGGCGATGAAAATTGGGTCACTTACGACAACGTGAAGCGCAAACGGTCGTGGTCGAAAAGCGGTGAAGCTGCCCAGACGGTGGCCAAGCCTGGATTGACGGCCAGGAAGGTTCTTCTGTGTGTTTGGTGGGATTGGCAGGGAATCATCCACTATGAGCTGCTCCCCTATGGCCAAACGCTCAATTCGGACCTGTACTGCCAACAACTGGACCGCTTGAATGCAGCACTCATGCAGAAGAGGCCATCTTTGATCAACAGAGGCCGAATTGTCTTCCATCAGGACAACGCCAGGCCACACACATCTTTGGTGACGCGCCAGAAGCTCCGGGAGCTCGGATGGGAGGTTCTTTTGCATCCACCGTATAGTTCGGATCTCGCACCAAGTGATTACCACCTATTTCTGTCTATGGCGAACGAGCTTGGTAGTCGGAAGTTGGCCACAAGAGAGTCCTGTGAAAATTGGCTCTCCGAGTTTTTTGCCAATAGGGAAGCGACCTTCTATAAGAGGGGCATTATGAAGTTGGCATCTCGTTGGGAACTCGTCATCGAACAAAACGGCGCATATTTGACTTAAATCGCATTATTATAACCAATTTTATGAACAATTGAAAATTCAATAAAAATACCGCAAGACGTTTTTGACAACCTTATATATTCTTGATCAGCATTAACAGCCGAGTCGATAATGCCATGTCCGTCTGTCTGTCTGTCTGTCCGTCTGTCTGTCCGTCTGTATGAACGCACAGATCTCAGAGATGGTAAGAGATAGAGGTTTGACATGTATGGAACATATACTTCTTATAGTTGCAAGCAGATCAAGTTTATTTTCAATTTTTGCTAAGCCCCCTCCCGCCCTCGCAATTTGGAAAAAACGTGTATCTTCCACAGTTTCGCAGATAGATGTTTCGTAGAGATATCTAGTAATCAATATTATATATCGATTTGCTGAAGGAATGAAAAAGATCGGATGAACAAACAAGATATGAGCAAAAAACGGCCAGTTAACAAACCCCACCACCACCCATAACCACAACATTCCGTTCAAAAGAGGCAATCTAAGTGAGAGAGAGAGAGAGAGGGAGAGAGAGAGAGAAACTTAGAGAGTGCACAATGCATATGACTCGTGAGCAAATGCTAGGTAAGGTTCCAGAGTATGTTATAGTAGGGCTTGACCGACTTTCTTTCTTGTTATGATTTGGATTGTTAACAGGAATCGTGGATTGTTGTCAGAGAGCAAACTTATGGTAACGCTGCACTCTTTTGCAAGCGGCAGCTTCATTATCATTGCGAGTGACTTCTTTCGAGTTATTCAAACGTCCCACGCTATTGCATTACCGGCCGTTACAAACAGACACTGACTGATTGATTTATGCTACAATTTTAGAAGTCATTTAAAGAGTTTTAAAGCTTATAGGCTAATCACATTGAGCACATCTAACATCCAACATCATTTGAGTCATAAATATTTTCCATGGCAGAATTTTTTATCCTCGTAGCATGTTCCTATTAAACACCGACCTGCTTAACATTTTCACATTATAAAAGCTTAAAAATGTTGGCTTAGCAAATGGTAATTAAGCATTTAAACTCAGGATGTTGGATGTTAGATGTGCTCAGTGCGATTAGCCTATTACATTTTATAAATAAAAACGTACCATCATTATCAAACACATTTTCCAATCCTGTGGCTGAGCTTGGGATCATGCCATGAATTTTTTAGGAAATAGACAAGACTCCAGCGGTGCTGGGAATGCCGCCACCAGTACGATAAGTCCCCCGCTTCCTAATTGCGAATTCTTTTCGCTATGGTTTTTTTAAATTCTCATACTTATCCTGTATGTCTTTCCAAGGGCGATGAACTCCGGCATGGCAGCAAACTGATCTCCAAACCTAGGCCTTCTGCTTTTGGGTCACCGCATCACATTCTTGTTCTCCAAAATATATTTGATTGACTCTACGAAGTATACAAGCAAATGTTCCTCAGCCACAGAAAAGTTTCCCCTCGTGGTGTTTTCGATGCTTCACCTTGATTCATTATCGCTAGACATTTTAATCAACGTTTTTTGCTAAGTGATTACCAGCAAGAGCAATAGCATTAAAAACGAGAAGGCCAAGTTAACTTCGTCTGTGCCGAAGTTTTTATACCCTTGCAAATGCTGTTTTTGAAATGTCAGAGTTTAAGAACGCTTACATAAAAATCCAAAAAAATTTTAACTATAACCCATTTTCCGACAGATAATCATCTGATTTCGACCAAATTTCGCGAATCTTTTTGAAAACATATCAAAATATAAAAATCGCCGAGTTTAAGAACGATAAAATTTAAAACAAAAAAGTTAATCTCACAAAAAAAATTTCTTACTAAGAACTATTTTCGACCGATCGGTCCCTATGGCAACCATAAGATATAGTCACCCGATGTCGATCAACTTTTTCAAATTAGTTTGAAAGCGTTTAATATTTAGAATCACCGACTTAAAGAACGATTTACTTGAAAACAAAAAAGTTTTTTTCACTAAGACCCATTTTCCGACCGATCGGTCCTATGGCAGCTATATGTTATAGTCATTCGATCTTGAACAAAATTTGCAAATCTGTTTGAAAGCATATAATATTAACAATAGCCGAGTTTTATGACGCTAGCATTGAAAACAAAAAAGTTTTTTTCACTAAGACTCATTTTCCGACCGATCGGTCCTATGGCAGCTATATGTTATAGTCATCCGACTTTGACCAAAATTTGCAAATCTGTTTGAAAGCATATAATATTAATTATGGCCGAGTTTTATGACGCTAGCATTGCAAACAAAAAAGTTTTTTTCACTAAGACCCATTTTCCGACCGATCGGTCCTATGGCAGCTATACGTTATAGTCATCCGATCTTGACCAAAATTTGTAAATCTGTTTGAAAGCATATAATATTAACAATAGCCGAGTTTTATGACGCTAGCATTGAAAAACAAAAAAGTTTTTTTCACTAAGACTCATTTTCCGACCGATCGGTCCTATGGCAGCTATATGTTATAGTCATCCGACTTTGACCAAAATTTGCAAATCTGTTTGAAAGCATATAATATTAATTATGGCCGAGTTTTATGACGCTAGCATTGAAAACAAAAAAGTTTTTCTCACTAAGACCCGTTTTTTGACCGATGGTTCCTATGGCAGCTATAAGATATAGTCATCCGATCCGGTTGGTTCCGACATATTAGCAGCGTGCAGTAAAAAGAAGACTCTGTGCAAAATTTCAGCTCGATAGCTTTAAAACTGAGAGACTAGTTTGCGTAGAAACAGACGGACAGACGGACAGACAGACGGACAGACAGACGGACAGACAGACGGACAGACAGACAGACAGACAGACGGACGGACAAAGCTCAATCGACTCAGCTCATCGCCCTGATCAAGAATATATATAGTTTATGGGGTCGGAAATGAATATTTCTATGCGTTGCAAACTTCTGGGCAAAATTATAATACCCTTTGCAAGGGTATAAAAACAAACAAAAAAATAAACTGATTCGTTGACAGTGTCTGGTCACACTATGGCAGCAATACATCGATATCGGGTGAACATGCCGGTAAGTCTCGTGGAGAAAACCAAAAGATTTAATCTCAGGAAATTCCGACCGGCAAATTTGACCGGCCGGTACCTAACCGGAACTTCTGAGAAATTGGGCCTAAGAGATGGTAGCATGCATCGAAAAAACCGCGATAGTGGACAGCATTTGACAGCACCTATTATCAAGTCCATATAGTCCATAAACTAGAGATAAAAATAGACCAAACTGCGATTTTAGATTCACTATCGAAGCCTTAGTTCGCGGGCTATGATAATCTTTGTACAAGCAATTGCCTTAGAACAACATTGACCATTTGGGTATCAGGAGCTTCTCCAAAATTTTTTAATAGTTTACTGAATGAACTATGAATAAAATTCGTCATTTCCACAAAGAAAAAGCAAAGATTCGTTTAAAAATGTGTTTGGTGGACACACCGCGATACGCTAAAACTACTTAAACTGAAGTACATATTTAAGGGATATAATCTCTTTTCCTGCTGACAATGAAGCACTTTACTCATAACTTCCATAATTTTGGTGAAGCTGGTTTTACCCTTAATGGTCAATGTCGTACTAGGCAATTGCTGGTACAAAAATGCGCCCGCGAACCAATGCTGCGTTGTTTAAGGCCCATTCGGACATCCAAAGTAACGAAAAGTTTCATACAAAAATAGAGAGAAGAAGAAGCAGAAGTTACGATTTACGGAGCCAAGAATTTAAATGTCAGTCAATGTTACGCTTAACAGTACATATGTGGAGACTATGTAAACTGTCTGTGGGCCTTATTGAGCTTTGAGCAGCTGAAGCAGCATTGAGAATGCACCATGTTAAGTCACTCAGCTTCCAACTAAAATGATTTAAAAAAGAATAATATAAAAGCTATGGCTGAAAAGCAAAAAGCGAAAGAGTCGTTTGGAAATGTTTTCGGAATGTCATTTTGGGATCTTTCCCACCCTAAGCATTCGGACTTAAATTTTGTAAACAAGGCTTAGGGAGAAGAGGCCGAGCGTTTACAAAAAATTATCTTGGCATCAAAACAAAATACAGATGATCGAGGAGTGTGACCCACCGCCAGTTAAACTAAAAATACCACAAACTTAAATTTTCCAATGCTGTAAACCTCTAAAATTTTACAGAAGGTTAGAACCTCGGTTCTCTTGATAGAGAATACTTCCGATTTATTAATACCTATTTTTATACCCTTGTAGAGGGTATATTAAAATTGTCGAGATGTTTGTAACGCGTAGAAGGAAGCATCTCCGAGCACATAAAGTATATATATTCTTGATCAGCATGACGAGTTGAGTTGATATAGCCATGTCCGTCTGTCCTTCCGTTTGTTTCTATGTAATCTCCTCCGGCAGTTTTAAAGCTATCGTAACCAAACTTTTCACGAAGTCTTTTGGTATAAATACGCTGCACATTTGTAGGATCTGGCCGGATCGGATGACTATAGCATATAGCTGCCATAGGAACGATCGGTCGAAAAACTAGTCTTAGTGAGAAAAACTTTTTTGTTTTCAATGCAAACGCCGCCATTCCGTATATATAAGTTTTCTGTGCTTTTACATAATTCCACCAAGTTTTATGAAAATCGAACAAATATATAGTATAGCTGGCATACAAAAGATAGGTCTGAAAAAAGTCTTAGTAGGAAAAACGTTTTTTTTATTCAATCCTATCGGTCCTAAACTTGTTATTGATCAATATTGTTTGCTACCACACAGTTCTGCCAAGTTTGGCCTAAATCGGAAGACTATAGCGTATAGCTGCCATTGGAACGATCGGTCGAAAAGTAGTTCTAGTGAGGAATACTTATTTGTTTTCAATGGCAATGGTCTTTACACTTTCCAGTTATGAGTATTATCGGTTTCCACACAGTTTGGGGGAGTTCGGTCAAAATCTGACGTTTATACACCACCTCTGGTCATACTATTCATAGTGCACTATCCCCAACGCATTACAGAACAACAACCCACCGGCCGGCGCCCGCATGGCTCCATTCAAGCATTCAATAATTGTTAGTAATTAATTAATATTCAATAAAGTTAAATACACATTAAATCTCGTCAACAAAATGGTGACCTCGACAATAAGCAAAACAAATTCATAGCAGTGTGTTAAACAAATGAATTTCAAACCATTTCGATGTTTTTTTGGGCATTTTGTAACTCACACACACACGACAGACGCCGCGACAAAGCAGCACACACATGCTGACGACATCTGCAGCATACACTTAAACACATGTTGGCGCCCCAGTCGGACTTGTATGCATGCCAGAAGTACATATTTCATGCCTACTTCTCACGTCATTAGACATGAGAAACCTGAAAGTTCCCATTCATTTATGTTAAGCAACGCCGTAAAACTCAGGGGTTGTTGTTGTAACCGTTAACAGTTTGGGTGACGTCACGCGGCAGCCTTCGGGTTCTGCTGAGGAACACATGACTTTTGTATGAAATGTCACCCCATAATTCAATTAAATAGATTTGAGTTTATTTGGAATTTTTTTTATATAATATATTTAAACCATCAACATTTTTTGTCTACTTAATTAATATTATTGATGTTCGCCATGGTGCCTTTCATGTTGGCTTTCGTTGCTGATGTTAGCGAGGATAGTTAGCGATTTGGCCTTTAAATGTGTAGTTGTTTGTAGTTTTTAAACAAGTGACCTGTTTTAAGTAAAAATTTATTAATAGAATTTTGGTAAATTAATGATAATAATAATACATATATGTTATAAAATCCCTAGATGTAATTAAATTCGATACTCACCAAGAATATATTGCGCATTTGTAACTATAAAATTATTATTAATATTCACGGTTAACACATCTTTTTTCGGAGAAAGCCGAAATCGAACTGACTTCACAATTTTTTTCGTGTTCTCTCTCTCGATTGGTCAACGCGCATCAAGCGTTCGGGGCTAACTTCGCTTTTCTACTTCGTGTTCGATCTCCACTAGAGAGAGCTTGAACCGTTTCACGATATGCTGACTCTTAGCCTTACGAATAGCTGAAATGGACTTATTTCATGCCAAAAAAATAAGGTAGTGACTATTTTCGTGAAATTTCATGCCACCAAATGTACTTAATTTGGTAAACACATGCTGCAAAGTCCGACTGGGGCGTTATCACACACACACACACATGCGATCGAACTCTGCCAGCGGCCTCAGACTCACACACTCGCAAAGCAGCCGCCATGTTTTTCCACGAAAACAAATGTGGCGATTTTCCATTTGCGGATCAATTACCAGGATTCATACCTCGACAACTGGATACCTGACGACTCCGCTGGCGCCCTGAAAATGAAACGGATCGTCCACAGTAAGGAGAGCTTCTGGTTTGAAAATGACGCCGGTAACGCCTACACACGTTCACACGTACACACACACAGACACAGAGTGCAAATCACCCGACTGTCGCCCCTTACTCATCCAGCTGTCCACATCCTGCAGCAGCCAATGTCTTCCACGTCAGGCTGTCCACGTGTGAAAACGTTCATCGCTCTACTTGCCTTCACCCGCTGTCCACGCCTGATATTATCGTTCGTCCAGCCGGCCTTGCACCTGTATGTCCACAATCGCAACATTGCATCCGACCAATTTTTCAGATCTTACATTGTACGCCGCCTGCCAGACGATCGATCATACTTATGGAAGTACGTCGCGCAGCTGAAATCGGATCTTCATCGCATCTGTCGGTTGCGCGTAAATAGTAGGCGTGAGCAGCAGGTGAAGGGCATGCTGGGCGATGAACGCTTTCACACGTGGACAGCCTGCCGTGGAAGACATTGGCTGCTGCAGGATGTGGACAGCTGGACGTGTAAGGTCCGACAGTCGCGGGATTTCCACAAAAAAAAAACTGGTGCTTGAATTGTGTGTGTGCGCGCGCTGACGTCCCTGGAAGAGATTGAACGCATGTGTGTGTGTGAGGATGCGCCAAAATTCGTTTGATTGTATGCTGCAGACGCCGTCAGCATGTGTGTATGTGTGTGTTTGTGTGAATGCGCCAAAATTCGTTTGATTGTCAGTCGTGTGTGTGTGTTGGTCAAAATGCCCAAAATACATATGTTGCTGCTGATGAGGATGTGGTAGTGCTCCTTGCTTTAGTTAACTGAATACTGTCAGAATTTGCTGATCAAAAGCTGCATGTCGACATGAATCGAACAATGGCGTCACTGTATGGGTGTGTGCGAGTGAATTTCGTCAGAGATTGAAATTCATTTGTTTAACACACAGCTATGAATTTGTTTTGTTTATTTTTTGTGTTCACTTGTCGCGGGTCACCACTTTAGTGACGAAGTACCAATGAGTAACTAACTTTTTTCAATATCACTTAAACTAACAATTATTGTTTGAGTTGAACAGACGCGAGACCATAGAAGAACTAACATAGAAGCACACTTTAAAACGCCTCTCTTTTTTGAGAGATGTTACCTCCATTGTGACAAGGAGATACTTCATAGAGACAACAAAATCTGTTACTCAAAATTATTGTCGACATAGGAAAACACGGTGGTTAGAGGGAGACGGACATAGTTTTAAAAAAACTCGTATAGTTAAAAAATAACGCAAAGTGTGCTTCTAGGTTAGTTCTTCTATGGCGAGACCGCGCGTGGCCGAAGTCAGCCAGAAACTACCCGCCCGGGATGGCGCATGGGTTGACGTTCTGCTACTGCGTTAGTGATGGTGCACGATGAATAGTGAGACCAGAGGTGGCCAGGGCTGACACAATGGTCAAAGTAGTGGCGCCATCTATTGCTGCGATTGCAACGCATAGAAATATTCATTTCCGACCCCATAAACTATATGTGATTCCATGAAAAATCGCCCTCTCAACTTTTTAAAACACTTGAAAGGTGTATTATAATTTTGCCCAGGAGTTTGCAACGCATGGAACGAATCATCTCCGACCACATAAAGTATATATATTCATGATCAGCATGACGAGCTGAGTCTAGTGAGCTTTGTCCGTCCGTCTGTCTGTCCGTCAGTCTGTTTCGAAGCTATCGAGCTGAAATTTTTCACAGAGCCTTCCCTTTACTGCACCTGCTAATATGTCGGAACCGACCGGATCGGATGACTACTTCTTGTAGCTGTCATAGAAATGTTCGGTCGGAAAATGGGTTTTAGTGAGAAAAAATTTTTTGTTTTCAATATTAGCGCGTTTGGTCGAAATCGCTAACCGTTGAAGCGAACTTTTTCAAGTGTATTAAAACTTTGGCAAACGAAGTTATCTTTGCTTTCTCGATTTTGCTCGAAATTGTTTTTTCCGTATTCTTTGTTGTAAAATAGTATCTACGTATTATCACCATTTTGCCAAAATATGCTTAATTCGCGGGAAAAAATGATTTGAAAATTTTAACAATTCAAAAAATTTAATTACTTTTAATTGCTTGCTATCCAAAGCCATTGGTAAAAAAAAATATTATAAAATTCTGTTAATTTACATCCGATCACAAACTTTCAAATAACTTACACTTAAAAATTGCTTAAGTTTTTATACTCTGTACCGAAGGTACATAGAGTATATTAAGTTTGTGCAAAAGTATGTAACAGCCAGAAGGAATCCACTCCGACCCTATAAAGTATATATATTATTGATCAGCATCAACAGCCGAGACGGTATAGCCATGTCCGTCTGTCCGTCCGTCCGTCTGTCCGTCCGTCCGTATGAACGAAGAGATCTTAGAGATGGTAATAGATAGGGCTTTGCCTTGTATGGGACATATATTTCTTATACTTGCAGGCAGATCAAGTTTATTTTCAATTTTTGCCACGCCCCCTCCCGCCCCCGCAATTTGGAAAATACGTCATATCTCCCACATTGCTCGTACCTTCTGGAGATATTTAGTTATTAAAATTATTTATCGATTTGCTGAAGGAATGATAAAGATCGGATGAACGATACTCAAGTTATGAGCAACCGAGAAGGCCAAGCTAACTTCGTCTGTGCCGAAGTTTTTATACCCTTGCAAATGTTGTTTTTAAAATGACAGAGTTTAAGAACGCTTACATAAAAATCAAAAACTTTTGTAACTAAAACCCATTTTCTGACAGATAAACATCTGATTTCGACCAAATTTTTTTGAAAACATATCAAATTAACAATCGCCGAGTTTAAGAACGATAAAATTAAAAACAAAAATATTTATCTCACTAAGACTCATTTTCCGACCGATCGGTCCTATGGCAGCTATAAGATATAGTCATCCGACTTTGACCAAAATTCGCAAATCTGTTGGAAAGCATATATTATTAATAATAACCGAATTTAAGGACGCTCACAGTGAAAACAAAAAAGTTTTTCCCACTAAGACCCATTTTTCGACCGATGGTTCCTATCTTATAGCTCATAAGATAAGTCATCTGATCTGGTCGGTTCCGACATATTAGCAGCGTGCAGTAAAAAGAAGACTCTGTGCAAAATTTCAGCTCGATAGCTTTAAAACTGAGAGACTAGTTTGCGTAGAAACAGACGGACAGACAGACAGACAGACAGACGGACAGACAGACAGACGGACAGACAGACAGACAGACAGACAGACGGACGGACAAAGCTCAATGAACTCAGCTCGTCCCCCTGATCAAGAATAGATATAGTTTATGGGGTCGGAAATGAATATTTCTATGCGTTGCAAACTTCTGGGCAAAATTATAATACCTTTTGCAAGTGTATCGAAGTTTATATACCCTTGTAGCTTCTTTAATTTATATAAATTAATATTTTAAATGTTTTTCGTCGAACATTCTTAGCTGAGCTATTTTCCAAACTCAGCAATAGATGGCGCTACTACTTTGAGCATGTGGCAGCCCTGGCCACATCTGGTCACACCAGCCATCCCTGGCGCTCAATTTCTGGCTTGACTTCGGCCACGCGCGGCACGCGCCTGCATCGCTCCGTTCGACTTGACGATAATTGTTAGCATATGTGATTTTCAATAAAGTTAGTTACACATTAAACCCTCGTAGCTGAAACCATTTGCTTGCCACTTTGATATATGGCAGCTATACAATATATTCATCAGATTTGGATCAAACTCGTCAAAATTGTGGGGAAACCGATAATATTCATAACTGGAAAGCTCCAAGACGCTACCATTGGAAACAAAAAAGTTTTCTCACTAGAACTGCTTTTTGAACCGATCGTTCCTATGGCGGCTATATGCTATAGTCATCCGATCCGGCCTGTTCCGACAAATGTTCAGTCTATTTGTACCAAAAGGCTTCGTGCAAAGTTTGGTTAAGATAGCTTTTAAACTGACAGAGGTGATAGCATAGAAACAGACGGACGGACAGACAGACGGACGGACATGGCAATATCAACTCAGCTCGTCATGCTGATCAAGAATATATATACTTAGTGTGGTCTGAGATGCTTTCTTCTATGCGTTACAAACATTTGGACAATTTTAATTTACCCTCTACAAGGGTATAAAACAGAAATGGAAAAACTCTTTGCGTTTTAAAAAAAAAAATTTTTTTAAAAAAGGTCCAAAAAACAGTCTCGACATGGAGAATCCCCTCTTAAACTCGGCCATTATTAATATTATATGCTTTCAAACAGATTTGCAAATTTTGGTCAAGATCGGATGACTATATCTTATAGCTGCCATAGGACCGATCGATCGGAAAAGACCCATTTTGAAAAAAAATTTTCTTTTCAAGTAAATCGTTCTTAAGGTCGGTGATTCTTAATATTAAACGCGTTCAAACCAATTTGCAAAAGTTGATCGACACTTCTTATCTTATGGTTGCCATAGGACCGATCGGTCGAAAATGGTTCTTAGTAAGAAATGTGTTTTTTTTTTAATTTTATCTTTCTTAATTTGATATGTTGGTTGTGTTGGCCTTCATATCTCTTCTAAAATAAAACATCATCATACCCTTGTAGAGGGTATATTAAAATTGTCCAGATTTTTGTAACGCATAGAAGGAAGCATCTCCGACGACATAAAGTATATATATTCTTGATCAGCATGACGAGCTGAGTTGATATAGCCATTTCCGTCTGTCCATCCGTCTGTCCGTCTGTTTCTATGCTATCTCCTCAATCAGTTTTAAAGCTATCTTAACAAAACTTTACACGAAGCCTTTTGGTACAAATACGCTGCACATTTGTCGGAACCGGCCGGATCGGATGACTATAGCATATAGCTGCCATAGGAACAATCGGTCGAAAAAGTAGTTTTAGTGAGAAAAACTTTATCAACAAACAATATCAACACGAGACCTGTCTGATAAACCAAAGCTGAGAAATCCAGTTTTTAAAAAACCCCTTTTTTCCATTTTTCCGTTTTTGGCGATTTTTTAAATAGTTTATAAAATGAACAAAAAATATTTTTACAAAACCGCAAATTACGTTTTGGTGGGCATGTCGGGATCTCATCTCGGATTTTTTTTATTGAAATCAAAAATGGTGAGTTTTTTAACTGTTCGGTTTATAAGAGAATGACGCATATATCGAACGTCGAAAATCGATTAAAAGCTAATCCAAAGTCATTTTGGAGTTTTATAAGCTCGAAAAGGTCTACATCTTCCATTCCATTGAGTATAAGCTTTGGTTTACTGTCATCAAATACGTATGATGGAATAGTGAATCTGTTTGCAGCCTTTGTTGCGCCAATTTTGAGCCAAATAGTGTCTGGGATGACCAATTTACTCTTGATTCTATTCCTTCGATTCTTAATGACGGCATCATTCCCATATCGGACATGACGTTTTGGAAGCAATCAATGACTTTGATGACTCATTTAAGCCAGACAGTAATGGAATTTCTTCTTTTCTTCTCAAAAATTGCATTGGCGACATCTGTGAGCCTCTCACTATGATGTTTTCCAAATCCCTTGCACTTAGGCAATTTTTAAATAAGTGGAAGGTAGCCTCAGTTATTCCTATTCACAAAAAGGATTCAAAAGGCGATGTCTCTAATTATAGGCCAATTGCAAAGCATAGCAATATATCTAAGATCTTTGAACGTATAGTCTCAAAGCATTTTAATTTTCTTATAAAATCCCACATAGATCAAAATCAGCATGGTTTTTTTTCCTGGCCGTTCTACGGTCACGAATCTAACAGTATTTAGCAATATTTGCATTTCTGCTTTTGAAAATCGTTGTCAAGTCGATGCAATCTACACAGACTTCTCTAAAGCATTTGACAAAGTTTGTCATAATGCCCTTTTATCAAAGCTCTCTAAGCTTGCCTTCCTTCCTCCATCCTCAATCGGATTAAATCCTATCATGATGGCCGATCGTATCAAGTCCCCATTAATGACAAACGTTCTAGTCCCTACGTAGCAACATCTGGCCTCCCTCAAGGGAGTGTACTGGGTCCGTTGCTATTTACGCTATTCATTAATGACATCGATTGCCTAATTAATTCGCATTATCTAATGTATGCTGATGATTTGAAATTTTTTAGATCTATTAAAAGCCTTAGAGATTCTGAAGCCCTTCAATGTGATCTGAATTCTGTTGCCGACTGGTGCGCTCGGAATTTACTGCCTCTTAACTTTTCAAAGTGCTTTTATGTAACATTTGGAAAACGCGATCTGCCGACTCTAACTTCGTATTCCATTGCTCATCACGCTTTGAGTAGTCAAAATGAAGCCTTGGATTTAGGGGTAGTGTTTGATTCCAAATTTCAGTTTTCTAGGCATCTAAATCAGTGGGGGGCAAGTCCTTGCTCTCAGTGCTA